>JBBPBO010001985.1:818507-907930 GCA_037974295.1 Cicer cuneatum
CTGAGGTGTTCAATTCGTGTGAATCACCTGGTTCCTCTGACAATTTGAAAATCTGCAGAACAGTTATCTAGCTTTGATTTGTTAAGATCAAGCTTCTTGTTATCACAGTAAACATAAATATTAAGTAATAATAGTATTTACAGCAAGATGTAGCCTCAGTTTTACTCTGAAAATCCTCTTGCTTCTGATTTTCAGATTTCTAATCTATATGTTCTGAGATTACATGGTTTGGATGAGGGAATTTGAATTCCCTTCTAGGTTTGTAGTCTTGATGAATCTCACTGGAGTTTTTGACGAACTCTCTTGATTATGATATTTCTGCTTTGGCTCATATATCATGTTCCTCTGGTGATTCTGGAACATGTGGTGATTCTGGTAATTATACTGATTCTGATAATTAAAGTAGTTCTGATGATCATACCTCAACCTTTGATACTGATACCTGTTCAGGTTCTGGTTCTGGTACTGATTCTGATTCTGATTCTGGTTCCAGTGTTGATTCTGGTTCCAGTTTATGTGCCTCCAGTTCTGGTTCTGGTTCCAGTGTTGGTTCTGGTTCTAGTTCCTGTACCTCTGATACTGGTTTTGGTTCCAGTTTCTGTGCTTCCTATGATTCTGGTTCTGATAGGTATTGTGTTGACCAGTTCTTCTTCTACCAGAGTCAATTGGCTTCTGTTTGGTAGATGTTGGAACATAGACCTTTTTCCCTTCATATATTGCCAGCATCCATTGACCAGGCACCATGACTGGTGTTTCAATTTGGTTGCTTAGAACATCTGCAACATAGACAATTTTATCTTTTGGTACCCAAATCTGGTTGGGTCCAGGTTTGTTAGTCTTGAAAAGTTTCTTGTTTTCCCTTGTATTTATCATAGGACAAGACACTTTGGAATGACCTTTCTTGTAACAAACAGTACACACTATATCAGAGGGAACAGGTTTAAACATAGGTTTAGGTTTAATTATTGTTTCTTCAAATCCTATACCTCTATTTCCGTTCCTATTGACTCCATAAATCATAGAAGCATATTTGCTTCTTTCCATACCACTATCAAGAAATTCTTGAAGAACTTGTTCATGCATATCAGAATTACTTGTGGTATTTTCAATTGCTGTTGAATTATGATTATTTTTCAGATTTAAACTTTCATCTTTAAGTTCAGCAAAACTGTTTTTCAAGCATACATTCTCTGTTTTCAATTCTGCAATATCAGTTTCAAGAATGACACTTTCTGTTTTAAATTCTGCAATCTGATTTTTTAAAACATTAACTTCTTCTGTTAGATTTGTATTTTCTTTCTTAAGAGTTTTCAGTTTTAAAGATAATTTGTAATTACAGTTTAAAAAATCATTCAGAACAGTAATCAAATCAGATCGAGTGAATTCAGAATATACCTCAGTTTCATCATCTTCTGATTCTCTTCCAGAATCAGATTCTGTGTTGGATCCAGAGTTGGTGTGAGCCATCATAGCCAAATCTGCTTGTTTATCTTCAGAAGATTCATCAGAATCATCCCATGTAGCCATCATGCTTTTCTTCTTAGTTCTGAAATCTTTCCTCTGGTACTTTCCTTTCTCCATATTTGGACATTCTAACTTGATATGTCCAGATTCATTGCTTTCGTAGCAGATGATACCTTTCTTGTCATTTGTATCATCACTTCCTTTGTTGGACTGATTGGAATATCTTTGGGGAAATTTATTCCTTCTGTTATGCCACATCTTTCTGAACTTCCTGGATAAGAAAGCAATTTCTTCTTCCTCTGAGTTCAGACTTTGATCGTCTGAATCACTATTTTCTGATGTTGCTTTCAAAGCCTTCTTCTGCATAGATTTCAGGGCTAGAGTTTTGTTCTTCTTCTTGGGTTCATCTTCTTCCAATTCAATTTCATGTGATCTGAGGGAGCTGATTAATTCTTCCAGCTTTAGAGTATTCAGATCTTTAGCTTCCTGAATAGCAGTAATCTTTGGTCTCCACTTGATTGTCAGACTTCTAAGTATTTTCCTTACATGATCAGCAGTAGTGTAGCTCTTTTCTAGTACCCTTAATCCTGATACTAGAGTCTAGAATCTGGAAAACATAGTTTCAATGTCTTCATCTTCTTCCATCTTGAATAACTCGTACTTCTTGACTAGAATGTTAGCCTTTGCTTCTTTGACTTGCTTACTGCCTTCGTAAGTCAGAATCAGACTATCATAGATACTCTTTGCTGTTTCTCTGTTAGTGCATTTGTCGAACTCTTTGAACGTGATTGCATTGATCATGAACGTTCTGGATTTGTGATGCAACTTGAACATCTTCTTCTGATCAGCATCCATATCTCTTCTGGAAATTTTAATACCATCAGCATCTTCTGGAGCAGTATAACCATCTTCCACCAAGTCCCAAAGTTCAGGATCTTGTGAAATAAAAAAACTTCTCAGCCTGTCCTTCCAGTATTCAAATCGTTCTCCATCAAACAGAGGTGGTCTGTAGATGTTTCCTCCAGTAGCTTCTTCATTGAATCCGGACATGTTGATCCCTTGGATCTTTCCTCAAACACTGTAAAGTGCTCAGCCTTGAGACCGAGCTCTGATGCCAATTGAAGGTGCAAACACGAGAAGGGGGGTTGAATTGTGTTTGTCAAACTTAATTTCTTTTGCTGTTTTATTAAATATTGATTTAAATTATTCGATAAATAATTAATCAGATTCAGCAGCGGATAATAATAACATAATAACACAGCAATTTATACTGGTTCACCGTTAACTAGGCTACGTCCAGTCCCCTCCTCCAGAAGGCCTTTTACTAATTCAAACTCCTTTGAATTACAACACCACTGACCCTTCAAGTCAGTCTTCCCAAACAGCCTAACAACCCCAGACTTTTGAGGAACAACAACACCTTGACTATATATATATTTCATTATTAATTTAGGTGTGATAATTATTTGTCTTGTTCGACTTATTGTAGTTGATAAAATTATTAGTAAGAATTATTTAATCAATGGAGAAGTTTTATATAATTATATATATATATATATATATGTTTTTTAGTACAAGAAGAATTTGAGCTAAGGGTTTGTGGCTAGGTGTGACCCAACCCGTAATAGAAATTTGGGCTTGGAGTGGATGGCTTAGTTTTTGTATGATCAAGGTTAAGAAAAAAAGAATAATAAGTAAATAAAATAATATTTTCTCCCTTCTATTCTTTATTTGGGCCCAACACTATCTACCCAATAATCTCCACTTTAAATTTTCCCTAAAGTCCACAATATTTTGATACTAAGTAATAGTAAGCAGAAAAAAATACCGAAACCCTAGCCGTCATCTCCTTCACACCTCATCTCCTTCGTGCGGAAAACTCTTCGTGGGAGCTTAGAGTTTCGTACTAAGAAGAAAAGCGGCCAAGGTAAGGGCTTTTCCCCACACAAATTTGAGTTAGACCGTTAGTTGGATGACATAGAACTAATAATTGTAATTGCTTGCTTTTGAAAGAAATAAATGTAGACTAATAAAATAAAATAATGGAATATGAAATCCTTTACGTTGAGTTCGATATGTAATGTATGTCTTTTTAAGAAGTAAAATATGAATTTTTATATTATACATGATAGAGTTTTAATTTTTATGATGGATATGAAGCAAAATATGATTTTTCTTATGTTATATATATGATAAAGTTTTGATTTTGATGATGTATTATGAGTTGGAGTTTGAAGTTTCTTGTTATATATAAAGTTTTAATCTTTATGGTGTAAATGAAGTCAAGTCCCGATATTTATGCGTACGTGGTGAAAATTATTATTAAATGATTATTTGTCTATGAATATATGATTCTCATGATAAGGATGTGTGATATGTGATCTTTGTGATGTGAATAAGATGATGGTTTTAAAAAGGGTGATTTTTTGAATGTATATGACATGATTCTTAGTGGGCTGTGTGCGAGTATAATTGTGATAATATATGGTCATGTCATGACATATGCATCTTCGTGGGAGTTGCCTTAGTGGCAGGTTTATTTTCCCCATTGGTATGGGTGATCTTTCTGTGTGGAAGTTGCCTTAGTGGCAGGTTTATATCCGGATCATATAGTTTTAGGAGCATGCATTATGCATATTTTTTACATACGATTTACTGTTTGCGCATTTTTTTTCTTTTAAATTACAAGTTTTTACCTTTATATGTTTTGTGTTATTCTTCTATATGTTTAGCTTTGGTTTGATGTGGATGATGGAAAAAATTGACCCTTACAACAACATTTTAGGTACTAATGAGTTCGAGGAGATTCAAGAGTAATTGATGAGTATTAACGTGCGGCGAACGTGGGGTAAAAATGGGGTTTTCAAGACAATTTTGTAATAATAAGTATTGCCGCAAAATTTCTATGTTTATTTATTTTTTTAATTTTTGTCACTAAACTTTTAAATGCATACGAATTCTATAAATACGGAAGTGGATTTTTGCTTCCGTTTAGGAATAATTGGTTTTTCCTTTATTTTAGCTTGAATAAACTTTTTTTTATAATAATAAACAAATGTGATTGTTACTAATTATTTAAAAGCATAAATGTGATTGTTACTAATTATTTAAAAGTATAAATGTAAATATTCTTACAAAAAAAAATTTCGTAAATTTTTCTAAAAGTATTTTTTTTAGTAACGTTTTGGACCAAAAATCTGGGGCGTTACACTATACCTGCCAAGTCTTCTCAAACAGCCTGACAACCCCAGACTTTTGAGGAACAACAACACCTTAACTAAACCAGCTAAGTCTTCTCCTACCAATCTGACAACCCCAGATTGAAGAAGGAATCTACACCACTATAATAAAGGCTTAGAACTTTGCAACGTTGCTTCTGGAAAGCTGTTTGTTGCACTGTATTTCTCTCTCAAAAACACTTAGAAAATATTGCTCTTGTTCATTTGTGTTTTTCTCTTTTGAACTCTCAGATATCTTTGAATTGAAGCTTGAGTTCTTGTGTTTTTCAATACTTTATTCTTCAACATTAAGTCTCTTTTTATAGTTGAACTTTAGAACTTCACTGATGTTTTACTTCTGCAGTATATTTAGATTAATCTATTTTCAGAATATTCTGGAGTAATTTGCTCAGATTCTGTTTTGAGCCTTTTTCTCCAATTCTATTTTGGAACGTTTTTTCTCAGATTCTTTAATCCTCATGATCAAATCTGCACCCTTGGATCTTCATGTGATATTCCACAACTGGACCAGCCGAATCGATATGCTGTAATCCTCTGATTTCGGCCTTTGCTAGACTGCACAGTCTGTCACTATCCCTCTAATTTTCTGATCTGGACCATCACTGGACCAAATAATTATTTCTGAACCATTGATCTGGAAGTTTTTACTCTGATCTGGACAGATTCTGGACTTTGATCTGGAACAAACTGAAATTAACTTGAACAAAAAATATTTCAGTCTGGACATTTTACCTTTAATTTTGGACCAGGTCTGGATTGATTCTGGAACTCATTTCTTTTGGTCTGGACTTAGTTTCATGTCCTGAATCATGCTATCTTATGGTCTTGGCCAAATCTGGATTGATTCTCTTGTTCTGGACTCATAAACATACCTTCTGGTCAAGTCTGGAACAAGTCTGGACTGTGTAATTTTTCACTGCCAAGCCATCTTCTGGTCAGAATAACTTCTGGAATAAAATTGATATTCGACTCCTGTTTGTCTGGAACAACTCTCCTTCTGGCAGGCTTTCCAATGGTATGATCCATGTTTCATTATGATTTTTATTCCTTCTGTTCTGGGCCACCAAACATATCCTCTGGTGATGTTTTGACATCCTGGAACATCTTCTGGAAATTCCAGAATTCATTTTCCTTTGATCTCTGCTTCTGTTTCCTTCAGTTTTTGGGGCATTTAACTTAACAATTCAAAGTACAAAATAAGTTTACATTGAGTACATTTGTAAGCATCAAAATCCTAAGTACTTAGAACCAACTTGGTTCCAACAAATGTCTTCATCCTCTTCCATCTTGAACAGCTCATACTTTCTGACCAATATGTTAGCCTTTGTTTGTTGAACCTGTTTGGTTCCTTCATAGGTCAGAACCAGACTATCAAATATACTCTTTGCTGTTTCTTTATTTATGCATCTATCAAATTCCTTGAATGTGATTGCACTGACCATGATCGTTCTGGACTTGTGATGAAGTTTGTGTAATCTGCTCTGATCTCATGTCATATTGTAAGACCTTTAATTTTAAATATTAATCTTGGAATTAATGTCTAGGGTATTTTGGGAATTTTTGTAAAATATTTAATATATGTATGTTTTGAGTGAATATATATATATATATATATATATTTATTTTGAAGTATGAATTAAAATTATTGGATGAAGAATTAAATTAATTTAATTTCAAGTAATTAAATTAATCAAACCATTAAGTAATGATTAGTGGCTAATTACAAGACAATTGAAAGCTGGAAATCAGACAAGTGGCAAGTGAGGTGGCACCATGAGAACCTATAAATAGGAGTGAGAAGGATGGTGAAGTCAGAACACCATTCCTTCCTCCTCACTGCCCATATTGCATGTACCAACTCCATCTCCCCTCCCATTTTGTCTCTGTTCTGCCATTCCCGAATTCAAATTGAAGAGATGGAAATTCCTCCAAACACCATTAACTGAAATTCCAACCATCAAACCAGAAAACCCACAGTAGTAAAGTTAATCTCCACCTCGTTACGAATATAAAGAACCCAGTTTTGCAGCAACAAACTCAGGGAATAGTTTCGCCGTTTTTAGACGTAGAAAAGGGAACGCAGCAGGAACAAGAGAAATAGCAGAGCACGCTACAAGGGTAAGGGCACCTTCCATCTTTTAGCTGCATTAGGACCACGAATGTATGTTATTTCAGTTCTGTGTTTAAAAGAAAAACTGTTTTTCGAAAATGACATTTTGGAAGAAAATGCATTTTGTTGATAAGTGATTATTCTGATAGTTGTTGTTGGCTGTTTTACTGGTAAAATATGTTGTTTTACTTCTGTGTGAAGGCTGGAAAATTTTTGCATGCCATTTTAGTTATGATTAAAAACGCATGTTATAAAACTGTCTTGAAAATGCCATTAAAATGCAAAATGCATCTTGTTGGTGTTTAGTTATTCTGTGATGTTTGCATGTCATTCTGTTGTGTTTTGAGAAAATTGAATGCATGCATGTTTGCTCTGGTGTTTTGGGAAAACCAAATGCATGCATGTTTGTTCTGATGAGTGAGAACACTGAAATGTTGCATGATGTTCTGATCGTTGGAAAAGTCTGGATTGATTCTGATGATTGATCATTTGTCTTTGTTTTGGATAAACTGGTGTTAATGGTTCTGATTCTGTTTTATGTGTGGGATTCTGGTGATGTTGATGATTCTAATTCTGGTTGTTTTCTGTGATTCTGGTGATGTTTATGATTCTAATTCTGGTTGTTTTGTGTGATTCTGGTGGTGTTGATGATTTTAAAGGAAAAAGGGATTTTAAATGAGGAAAGGGTTTCTTGAAAAGTGCAGAATCTGTTTGATATTTGGTTGTCATTTTTTAAAGAAAACAGTTTGAAAAGGCTTGAACTTTCACTGGTTTTCAAAGGTGTATTCGACTACAACAGGTGTGTATTCGAATACAACCTTCCAGGTATCGGTTTTATTTAAAGTTTTCAAACCTGTATTCCAATACGAGCCCCTGTATTCGAATACAGAGGAAAGAGTTTTGCTTCTGTATTCGCATCTGTATTCGACTACAGGCATGGTGTATTCGAATACAGAATGCTGTTTTTTCACTGGTTTCAGTTTCTGTATTCGAATACAAGGAATCTGTATTCGAATATAGATTCGTGTTTTTCCAGAAGTACTGTTTTTAGCTTCTGTATTCGAATACAAGAAAGCGGTATTCGAATACAGATTCGTGTTTTCCAGAAAATCAAATTTTAAACTCTGTCAAGTGGATTTTAAACTGTTGAGAAAACTCTGAGAAGGTTTAAATGATTTGAAAAGAAGTTTGTGAAATGGTTTTAAAGAGGAGAGAAAGATGTTTGAACACCTTTAAGTGACATGGGAGAAAAGGCTGAATTTTTCAAAGGTTGAACTCTTGTATTCGACTACAGTCATGTTGTATTCGAATACATAATGTTAAATTGCAGTTCCTGCTTCTGTATTCAAATACAGATTCGAGTTTTCAGAAAATTTCAAGTTTTAAGAGTGTTTTGAAAAAAACCTGAGTATTTGGGGAAATACTGGGAATGTTGTAGTGGATTTAAATGGAACTTTTGGATGACATTTTGAAGTGGTGGTGATGGAGTTTTCAACATTACTGATATAGTGAAAGATGTGGTTTTGCACACAGAGACTGCCTCTGTATACGAATACCAGAGGGCTGTATTCGAATACAGGGAGTGAATCTGCACTGTTTTTGGCTTCTGTATTCGAATACAGATAAGCTGTATTCGAATACAGATTCGTAAAATTCCAGAAATCCTCAGTTTTAAACTCTGTAATTGAATTTTTTAGAGTCTGGGAAAAATAGTTCAAAGTGTGAATGATTAATTGACTTTTTAATCATGATTGTGATGTTGTTATTTATGACTGTGCTGAAATATTTAAACATGATGAAGAGCATGAATTGTCTGATTTTGCATTCTGTTTCTAGAGAAGTGAAACGCTGCATATTCATACATTGCATAGTCAAGTGGTACCCGCGATGGGCCACAGAGTAATGCGCAACCACGTGCTAATCTGTTGAGCGATTGCACGAGTGCTGGACTGTTGAGCGTCTGCACTAAGTACTGATCTGTTGAGCGATTGTACTTTGGTATATAAGTTCTGGACTGTTGAGCGTCTGCACTGGTACTGGACTGTTGAGCGTCTGTACCCTGAAATGCCTAACCCCGTGCTGATCTGTTGAGCGATTGCACGAGTGCTGGACTGTTGAGCGTCTGCACTAGGTACTGATCTGTTGAGCGATCGTACCTCGGGTTATGTCAAACGTGCTGGTCTGTTGAGCGACTGCATGATGTGCTGGACTGTTGAGCGTCTGCACTGGTGCTGATCTGTTGAGCGATTGCACCCTGGTCATGAGGGCCGTTAAATTGTGCTGGTCTATGAGCGACTGCACCTTGGTGATTCCAAGAAAATTATGCATGAGCATATATGCATTACATTGAGGGATTTGACCGGTGTGTCACGATTGTTTATATGATGAATGTTGGAAATTAATGTGTGTGAATGCTGTCCAGAATCTGAAATTCTGAATTAATGATTGTGTTTTGTTGATGTGTTGTTTGTACTTACCGCATACTTCATAATCATTGACTGTTGTTTTGAAAAGGCATGTAAGTCATAAATTTTCAAATGAGCATTATTATTTCCTCATCATCACATGTTATACCATGATTATACATGTTGTTGTGCAATATATGCTATGCGATTATCTGTTATTTTCGGTCGGTGACCCCTTGCCATTATATTGTGGACTTTGGGCTTTGCCCTCAGATTTTACCCGAACCCGTCCTATCGACGGATACACTAACGACGGAATTGTCGTTAGTTTTCCCTGATCTTTATGTATGAAGTCTACATGGACAACGCAGAGGGACGGACGGTTGGCTGAACACGAGACTTATAGAGGATACGGTGGAGACAGTGCTACTGTAGCTTAGTGCATGATCAGTCTAGACTTTTGTATAGGGTCTTGAGTTTTGGGAAATGTAATTTTATTTTGGGAATTAATGTACGACTTTTTCCGCTATATTATTCTGCACTCTGACATTGTTAACATTTTA
Organism: Cicer cuneatum; assembly: GCA_037974295.1. NCBI lineage: Eukaryota > Viridiplantae > Streptophyta > Magnoliopsida > Fabales > Fabaceae > Cicer > Cicer cuneatum. Next base: position 828,289 of record JBBPBO010001985.1, read on the forward strand.
AAAATGTCTTACTGTTTATTATTAAATTTCCCGAAATTGAGTACTTATTGATTTACGGAAACTTTATTTTAATTCCTTTCGAATTAAATCAGGAAAATCATTTTTATTATTGATTTTAAAAAAAAAATGCACCCGCGCTGTGTTTTAAACTCAGGGTGTTACACATATCATCCAAGTCTAATTCTTTAGTTGGATCTTTGGATCAGTTGGTGCAGTGTATCCTTTAAATATCATCTTCCATAGTTCAGGATCTTGAGATATGACAACGCTTCTCATTCTATCCTTCCAATACTCAAACCTTTCTCCATCAAACAGTGGTGGTCTGTTGATGTTGTTTCCCAATTCTTCTGACATATTGAACCCCTTAGACCTTTCCTCAAACACTGTTAAGTGCTCAGCCTTGAGACTGAGCTCTGATGCCAATTGAAGGTGCAAACACGAGAAGGGGGGTTGAATTGTGTTTGACTTAACTTGAATACTTTTCCTGTTTTAATACTTTTAAAACAAAACCTGATGTATAGTTAAAACAGAGTTAGCAGCGGATAAAAATAAAAATAAAACTCACAGATTTTATATTGGTTCACCGTTAACGAGGCTACGTCCAGTCCTTTCGCCTTGAAGGATTTCACTAATTCAAACCTTGAATTACAACCTTGCTACTGACCCTCCAAGTCAGTCTTCTCAAATAGTCTAACAATCCTAGACTTCTTTGAGGAAAAACAACTCCTGTTCTTCAGCCAATCTGACACCCCAGATTGTAGAAGAATTCACAACACTATGAATCTAATTGCTAAGTACCTTGCTACCCTTTCTGAATCCCTCAGTTTGTAGACTCTACTTCAACAACTTAAATACAACCCTATCTAATTGCCAAGTAACCTGCTACCTCTACTGACTCCCTCAGATTGTAGACTCTACTTCAACAACTTAGATTTGCCACAGTGGAAAGAAAATAACCGAGTACTTGCTTCTTGAAAGCTGAAACTCACAATTGACTTATATGAAAATTTGAGAGTGGTTGCTTTGGAAGTGTATGACTCTTTTTGTGATTTTCGATGTTGAGCATTCTGCCTTGAGCCTCCTTTTATAGATGAAAATTAGGGTTTCCTCCATGATCAAACTCGAGCTGAATCTTGCTGGATTCTCTTCCAAAAATAACTTGACCAATTGGGCTTTATTTAAATAAAAAACATATCTTCAGATTTTCTTTCAAAATAACTGGCCAATCAAATCCTTTCATTGTTTCTCGCCACAGCTCCTGAATTTCATGCTACTCCACTTTATTTTTATAACCAATCTTTTTAACACTTTAATTAAAATAACTTGCAATCTCCATCGTTGATCAATTCTGGACCATCAGAATTTTGAGCGCTAGTCCACATCTGGTCCAAGCTAAATGATATGTTGTGATCATCTGAATTCGGCCATCCCTGGACCACACTTCTTGACCCTCTGATCTTCTGATTTCGGCCAACCTGGATGCGCGCCTGATATGCTGAATTCTTCTGGACTCGGCCATTTCTGGACTTGCACATTTTGTCCCTCTGATTTCGGCCAACACTGGGCCATGGTCTGATTTTCTGATCTGGACCATTACTGGACCAAATAATTATTTCTGAACCACTAATCTGGAAATCTTCCCTCTAATCTGGACTAATTCTGGACTTTGATCTGGATTAAATTGAAATTAAATCTGGACAATAAATATTTCAGTATGGGCATTTTACCTTTGATTTTAGATCAGGTCTGGATCATTCTGGAAATCATTTCTTCTTGTCTTGACTTAGTTTCATGCCCTGAATCATGCTCTCTTATTGTCTGGGTCATATCTGGATTGATTCTCTTGTTCTGGACTCATAAACATACCTTCTGGTCAAGTCTGGAACAAGTCTGGACTGTGTAATTTTTCACTACCAGGCCATCTTCTGGTCAGAATAACTTCTGGAATAAAATTGATATTTGATTCCTGTTTGTCTGGAACAACTCTCCTTCTGGCAGGCTTTCCAATGGTATGATCCATGTTTCATTCTGATTTTTATTCCTTCTGATCTGGGCCATCAAAGATATCTTCTGGTCATGTTTTAACATTCCTGGAGTATCTTCTGGTCATTCCAGAATTCATTTTTCTGGAATCCTTTGATCACTGCTTCTGATTCCTTCAGTTTCTGGGGCATTTAACTTAATAATTCAAAGTACAAAATAAGTTTACATAGAGTACATTTGTAAGCATCAAAATCCTAAGTACTTAGAACCAACTTGGTTCCAACATTTCTCTCTTTTGAACTCTCAGATAACTTTGAATTGAACCTTGAGTTCTTGTGTTTTTCGATACTATATTCTTCAGCATTAAGTCTCTATTTATAGTTGAACTTTAGAACTTCACTGATGCTTTACTTCTGGAGTATATTTCGATTAATCTGTTTTGAGAATATTCTGGAGTAGTTTGCTCAGATTCTGTTTTGAGTCTTTTGCTCACTGATCTGTTTTGAGCATTTTGCTCCGCTTCTGTTTTGAGCATTTTTCTCAGATTCTGTTTTGAGCCTTTTTCTTCAATTCTGTTTTGAGCATTTTTCTCATATTCTGTTTTGAGCATTTTTCTCAAATTCTGTTTTGAGCCTTTTTCTCCAATTCTGTTTCGAGCATTTTTCTTATACAGATTCATCTGAATATATCCTGTGGTGACGTCATCCTCTAATTTATGCTTCTGGTGACGTCATCTTGTGGTGACATCATCATCTGATTTCTGCTTCTGGTGACGTTATCTTCTGATGACATTTTTCATTCTTCTTCTAAGTCAAATATGTTATTTTCATAAAATACATTTGTTAACATCAAAACTTTAATTGCAAGAACCAACTTGGTTCCAACAATCTCCCCCTTTTTGATGATGACAAACAATGTATTTTTTATAATACTTTTTCTTTCTTTTGACTCTGACTCCCCCAAAGACTAAGCTTCATTTTATATTTTCTCCCCCTAAGTCTAATGCCCAGATATCAAATACATCATACATCATCTTCTCCCTCGGATATTTTATCAAATATTACATCTTCTCCCCCTTTGTCATCAGATAAAAAGGATTGAATAAATAAAAGAGATCATCTGTTTTTTTTTATATAGAAGTACATGAACAATAAAATAACATAAAAATTAAACTAAGCTATTAGGTTAGGGATGAAGATAAGACTAAGGTTTTTCTTGATGAATTCAAACCTATCTTCAGGTAGTGATTTAGTGAATATGTCAGCCCATTGATGATCAGTGTCTACAAATTGAATGTTAAGTACCCCTTTTTGAACATAATCTCTGATGAAGTGGTGTTTGATCTCTATGTGTTTGGCTCGAGATAGTAGGATAGGGTTTTTGGTTAGCCAAATTGCAGAGGTGTTATCACAATAGATAGGTATGTTGGATTCTAATATTTTGTAGTCTTCAAGTTGATGCTTCATCCAGAGTAGTTGAGAGCTGCAGCCATCTGCTGAAATGTATTCAGCCTCTGCTGTTGACATGGCAATGGTGTGTTGTCTCTTACTAGACCACGAAATTAAATTGTCTCCTAAAAAGGTACAATAGCCACTGGTGCTTTTTCTTTCAAGTTTATCTCCAGCATAGTCAAAATCACAGTATCCACTCAGTTTGTATGTAGGAGTTTTCTTGTAAAACAAGGTGAGGTTGGTAGTGCCTTTAAGGTATCTAAGGATTCTCTTAACAGCAGTTAGATGAAATTCTCTAGGATCAGATTGAAATCGAGCACATACACACACAATTAATATGATATCAGGTCTAGAAGCAGTAAGGTAGAGTAATGATCCTATCATTCCTCTGTAGATTTTCTGGTCAACTTTTGTTCCTGATTCATCTTTATCAAGTGAACAAGTAGGATGCATTGGTGTAGTCATAGGTTTGCAATCACTCATCTTAAACTTCTTGAGAAGTTCCTTTGTATATTTAGTTTGGTGAATGTAAATACCTTCTGTACTTTGTTGAATTTGTATTCCTAGAAAGAACTTAAGTTCTCCCATCATACTCATTTGAAATTCATGCTGCATTAATTCAGAAAATTCTTGACAAAGAATGCCATTAGTAGATCCAAAAATAATATCATCAACATAAATTTGAATGATCAAAATATCATTTTCTATTGATCTGCTAAACAAAGTATTATCTATTTGTCTTCTTTCAAAGTTATTATTAAGTAAGAAATTACTGAGTCTATCATACCATGCTCTAGGTGCTTGTTTTAACCCATACAAGGATTTTCTCAGTTTAAAGACATGGTTTGGAAATTCAGAATTTTCAAAACCTGGAGGTATTTTAACATATACCTCTTCACTCAAATAACCATTGAGAAAAGCACTTTTAACATCCATTTGAAATAATTTAATATTATTATTGGCAGCAAAGGACAATAAGATATGAATAGCTTCTAACCTGGCCACTCGAGCAAATGTCTCAGTGTAATCAATACCCTCTTGTTGACTGTAACCTTGTGCCACAAGCCTTGCCTTGTTTCTGACTACTTCACCCTTTTCATTTAGCTTATTTCTGAAGACCCACTTGGTTCCCACAATGTTCTTCTCTGGTCTTGGAACTAGATCCCAAACATCATTCCTCTTAAATTCATTTAACTCTTCCTGCATTGCAATAATCCATCCATCATCTGCCAATGTTTCACTAACAGATGTAGGCTCAATCGATGAGATTAAACCAAACAGACTTATATCTTTTAATGATAATCTGGTTCTTAAATAATCACTTCCACTTCCAATGATCAGATTTTCAGGATGAGATGACTGGTATTTCCATTCAGATTTCTCTTCTGACTGGTTCTCATTTGATCAGATTCATCCTTTGAAGATGTGTCACATGCTTCTGACTTGCTTGTATTCTCCACTTCTCCATGTTCTACTGGTTTATCTGCTTCTACTTTCTCTGGTTCTTGTAAATCTAATATAGACTCTATTCTGAATGTAACATACAGTAATCATTGCTTCAGCCAAAATTGTTTTGCAACATTTAAATCATTTAACATAGTTCTGGCCATGTCTTGAAGTGATCTATTCTTTCTTCTAACTTATCTTCAGATTTATCCTCTAAAGACTTGTCGAATGCTTGCTGGTATCTTCTGCTTTTTCGAGTTTTTTTTTTTCGCATCAGCTTCTGGGTCTAGTAAATCAACTTCTAATAGATCTGTATCACCTTCTGGTTCTAGTAAACCTGCATCAGTTTCCTCTGGTTCTGGTTAACCTGCATCAGCTTCATCTTGCTTTGACTTTTCAGGTCAAGCTATTTGTAATATAACGTAATACAAATCAATTATTTTAAAAATAAACTCAATACAGACAAACCATTAATTCTGCTTCTGATGGTTTCTGCTTGTTTTTGAAACCACTGAAATACTGTTTCTGTTGAAGTGTTCACATCACGTGAATCACTTGGTTCCTCTGACAGTTTGAAAACCTGCAGAATACTTATCTAACTTTTTTTTTTAAGATCAAGCTTCTTGTTATCACAGTAAACATAAATATCAAACAATAATAGTATTTACAGCAAGATGTAACCTCTATGTCAACAGTTTCAGTTTTACTCTGAAAATCCTCTTTTTCTGATTTTCAGATTCTGAATCTGTTTGTTCTGTGATTAGATGGTTTGAATGAAGGAAATTGAATTCCCTTCTTGGTTTGTAATCTTGATGAATTTTACTGGAGTGTTTGAAAAACTCTCCAGATACTGACACTTCTCTTTCTGCTGATATATCAGGTTCCTCTGATAGTTCTGGAACTGATGATAATTCTGATTCCTCTGGTAGTTCCAGTTTTGTTGATATGTGTAATCTCTCTGTCTGTTTTGGTATTTCCTATTCCTCCTATGGTTTTGGTTCTGATAGGAATTGTATTTACCAGTTCTTCTTCCACCAGAGTTACTTTGCTTCTGCTTGGTAGATGTTGGAACATAAACCTTTTTCCCTTCATATATTGCAAGCATCCATTGACCAGGCACCATGACTGGTGTTTCAATTTGGTTGCTTAGAACATCTGCAACATAGACAATTTTATCTTTTGGTACACAAATTTGGTTGGGTCCAGGTTTGTTAGTCTTGAAAAGTTTCTTGTTTTTCCTTGTATTTAGCATAGGACAAGACACTTTGGAATGACCTTTCTTGTAACAAACAGCACACACAATATCAGAGGGAACAGGTTTAAGCGCAGGTTTAGGTTCAGTTATAGTTTCTTCAAATCCTATACCTCTATTTCCATTCCTACTGACTCCATAAATCATAGAAGCATATTTCCTTCTTTCCATACCATTAGCAAGAAATTCTTGAAGAACTTGTTCATGTATATCAGAATTACTTGTGGTATTTTCAATTGATGTTGAATTATGGTCATTTTTCAGAGTTAGACTTTCAACTTGAAGTTCAGCAAAACTGTTTTTCAAATATACATTCTCTGTTTTCAATTCTGCAATGTCAGTTTCAAGAATGACACTTTTTGTTTTAAATTCTGCAATCTGATTCTTTAAAACATTAACTTCTTCTATTAGATTTGTATTTTCTTTCTTAAGAGTTTTCAGTTTTAAAGATAATTTGTAATTACTTTTTAAAAAATCATTCAGAGCAGTAATCAAATCAGATCGAGTGAATTCAGAATATACCTTAATTTCATCATCTTCTGATTCTCTTCCAGATTCAGATTATGTGTTGGATCCAGAGTTGGTGTGAGCCATCATAGCCAAATCTGCTTGTTCATCTTCAGAAGATTCATCAGAATCATCCCATGTAGCCATCATGCTTTTCTTCTTAGTTATGATATCTTTCCTCTGGTACTTTCCTTTCTCCATATTTGGACATTCTAACTTGATATGTCCAGATTCATTGCTTTCGTAGCAGATGATACCTTTCTTGTCATTTGTATCATCACTTCCTTTGTTGGACTGATTGGAATATCTCTAGGGAAATTTATTCCTTTTGTTATGCCACATATTTCTGAACTTCCTGGATAAGAAAGCAATTTCTTTTTTCTCTGAGTTCAGACTTTGATCGTCTGAATCACTATTTTCTGATGTTGCATTCAAAGCCTTTTTCTGCTTGGATTTCAGGGCTAGAGTTTTGTTCTTCTTCTTGGGTTCATCTTCTTCCAACTCAACTTCATGTGATCTGAGAGAGATGATTAATTCTTCCAGCTTTAGAGTATTCAGATCTTTAGCTTCCTGAATAGCAGTAATCTTTGGTCTCCACTTGATTGTCAGACTTCTAAATATTTTCTTTACATGATCAGCAGTAGTGTAGCTCTTTTCTAGTACCCTTAATCCTGATACTAGAGTCTGGAATCTGGAAAACATAGTTTCAATGTCTTCATCTTCTTCCATCTTGAATAACTCGTACTTCTTGACTAGAATGTTAGCCTTTGCTTCTTGGACTTCCTTACTGCCTTCGTAAGTCAGAATCAGACTATCATAGATGCTCTTTGCTGTTTCTCTGTTAGTGCATTTGTCAAACACTTTGAACGTGATTGCATTGATCATGAACGTTCTGGATTTGTGATGCAACGTGAACATCTTCTTCTGATCAGCATCCAGATCTCTTCTGGAAAATTTAATACCATCAGCATCTTCTGGAGCAGTATAACCATCTTCCACCAAGTCCCAAAGTTCAGGATCTTGTGAAATAAAAAAACTTCTCAGCCTGTCCTTCCAGTATTCAAATCGTTCTCCATCAAACAGAGGTGGTCTGTTGATGTTTCCTCCAGTAGCTTCTTCATTGAATCCGGACATGTTGATCCCTTGGATCGTTCCTCAAACACTGTAAAGTGCTCAGCCTTGAGACCGAGCTCCGATGCCAATTGAAGGTGCAAACACGAGAAGGGGGGTTGAATTGTGTTTGTCAAACTTGAATTTCTATTTCTATTTTGTTGAATGTTAATGTGAATTATTCGATATATAACTAATCAGATTCAGCAGTGGATTATAATAACATAATAACACAGCAATTTATACTGGTTCACCGTTAACTAGGCTACGTCCAATCCCTTCCTCCAAATGGCATTTTCACTAATTCAAACTCCTTTGAATTACAACACCACTGACCCAACAAGCCAGTCTTCCCAAACAGCCTGACAACCCCAGACTTTTGAGGAACAACAACACCTTGACTATACCAGCCAAGTCTCCTCAAACAGCTTGACAACCTCAGACTTTTGAGGAACAACAACACCTTAACTAAACCAGCTAAGTCTTCTCAAACAGCCTGACAACCCCAGACTTTTGAGGAACGATAACAACACCTTGACTCTACAAGTCAAGTCTTCTCCTACCAATCTGACAACCCCAGATTGAAGAAGGAATCTACACCACTATCGGGTTATATAGTAAAGGTTTGAAACTTTGCAACGTTGCTTCTGGAACGCTGTTTGCTGCACTTATTTTTGCACTCTTTTATTGCTTCTGGAAAGCTGATTGCTGCACTGTATTTCTCTCTCAAAAACACTTAGAAAATATTGCTCTTGTTCATTTGTGTTTCTCTCTTTTGAACTCTCAGATAACTTTGAATTGAACCTTGAGTTCTTGTGTTTTTCGATACTATATTCTTCAGCATTAAGTCTCTATTTATAGTTGAACTTTAGAACTTCACTGATGCTTTACTTCTGGAGTATATTTCGATTAATCTGTTTTGAGAATATTCTGGAGTAGTTTGCTCAGATTATGTTTTGAGTCTTTTGCTCACTAATCTGTTTTGAGCATTTTGCTCCGCTTCTATTTTGAGCATTTTTCTCAGATTCTGTTTTGAGCATTTTTCTTCAATTCTGTTTTGAGCATTTTTCTCAGATTTTGTTTTGAGCATTTTTCTCGGATTATGTTTTGAGCCTTTTTCTCTAATTCTGTTTCGAGCATTTTTCTTAGAGAGATTCATCTGAAGATATCCTCTGGTGACGTCATCCTCTGATTTATGCTTCTGGTGACGTCATCTTCTGTTGACATCATCCTCTGATTTCTGCTTCTGGTGATGTCATCTTTTGATGACATTTTTCATTCTTCTTCTAAGTCAAATATGTTATTTTCATAAAATACATTTGTTAACATCAAAACTTTAATTGCAAGAACCAACATGGTTCCAACACCTTCGCCTTGAAGGATTTCACTAATTCAATCTTGAATTACAACCTTGCTACTGACCCTCCAAGTCAGTCTTCTCAATAGTCTAACAATCCTAGATTTCTTGAGGAAAACAACCTTGTCTTCAGCCAATCTGACAACCCCAGATTGTAGAAGATATCACAACACTATGAATCTAATTGCTAAGTACCTTGCTACCCTTTCTGATTCCCTCAGTTTGTAGACTCTACTTCAACAACTTAGATACAACCCTATCTAATTGCCAAGTACCCTGCTACCTCTACTGACTCCCTCAGATTGTAGACTCTACTTCAACAACTTAGATTTGCCACAGTGGAAAGAAAATAACACGAGTACTTGCTTCTTGAAAGCTAAAACTCACAATTGACTTCTATGAAAATTTGGGTGTTTGTTGCTTTGGAAGTGTATGACTCTTTTGTGATTTTTCGATACCTTATTCTTCAGCATTAAGTCTATTTATAGTTGAACTTTTAGAACTTCACTGATGCTTTACTTCTGCAGTATATTTCGATTAATCTGTTTTGAGAATATTCTGGAGTAGTTTGCTCAGATTCTGTTTTGAGCCTTTTGCTCACTGATCTGTTTTGAACATTTTGCTCCGCTTCTGTTTTGAGCATTTTTCTCAGATTTTGTTTTGAGCCTTTTTCTCCAATTCTGTTTTGAGCATTTTTCTCAGATTCTTTAATCCTCATGATCAAATCTGCACCATTGGATCTTCATGCGATAGTCCACATCTGGACCAGCCTATTTGATATTCTGTGATCCTCTGATTTCGGCCATTCTTGGACGCGCACCTGATATGCTAAAATCCTCTGAATTCAGCCTTTGCTGGACAGCACAGTCTGTCCCTCTGATTTCGGCCACCACTGGGCCATGGTCTGATTTTCTGATCTGGACCATCACTAGACCAAATAATTATTTCTGAACCATTGATCTGGAAGTTCTTACTCTGATCTGGACAGATTCTGGACTTTGGTCTGGAACAAACTGAAATTAACTTGAACAAAAAATGTTTCAGTCTGGACATTTTACCTTTAATTTTGGACCAGGTCTGGATTGATTCTGGAACTCATTTCTTTTGGTCTGGACTTAGTTCCATGCCCTAAATCATGTTATCTTATGATCTGGGCCAAATCTGAATTGATCCTTTTGTTCTAGACTCAAAAACATACCTTCTGGTCAAGTCTGGAACAAGTCTGGACTGTGTAATTTTTCACTGCCAGGCCATCTTCTGGTCAGAATAACTTCTGGAATAAAATTGATATTTGACTACTGTTTGTCTGGAACAACTCTCCTTCTGGCAGGCTTTCCAATGGTATGATCCATGTTTCATTATGATTTTTCTTCCTTCTGTTCTGGGCCACCAAACATATCCTCTGGTGATGTTTTGACATCCTAGAACATCTTCTGGAAATTCCAGAATTCATTTTCCTTTGATCTCTGCTTCTGTTTCCTTCAGTTTCTGGGGCATTTAACTTAATAATTCAAAGTACAAAATAAGTTTACATTGAGTACATTTGTAAGCATCAAAATCCTAAGTACTTAGAACCAACTTGGTTCCAACAGTTTATGTAATCTCCTTTGATCTGGTTTCATATCATCCATGTCTAGTTTTTTAGTTGGATCTTCTGGATCAGTAGGTGCAGTGTATCCTTTGACTATCATCTTCCAAAGTTCAGGATCTTGAGATATGACAAAACTTCTCATTCTGTCCTTCCAATACTCAAACCTTTCTCCATCAAACAGTGGTGGTCTGTTGATGTTGCCTCCCAATTCTTCTCTGGATTCTGCCATGTTGAACCCCTTGGACCTTTCCTCAAACACTGCTAAGTGCTCAGCCTTGAGACTGAGCTCTGATGCCAATTGAAGGTGCAAACACGAGAAGGGGGGTTGAATTGTGTTTGACTTAACTTGAATACTTTTCCTTGTTTTACACTTTTAAAACAAAACTTGATGTATGATTAAAAACAGAGTTAGCAGCGGATATAAAATAAAAATAAAACTCATAATTTTTATACTGGTTCACCGTTAACGAGGCTACGTCCAGTCCCTTCACCTTGAAGGATTTCACTAATTCAAACCTTGAATTACAACCGTTCTACTAACCCTCCAAGTCATTCTTCTCAAATAGTCTAACAATCCTAGACTCTTGAGGATTACAACTCTTGTCTTCAGCCAATCTGACAATCCCAAATTGTAGAAGAAATTTCAACACTATGAATCTAATTGCCAAGTAACCTGCTACCCCTTCTGTAACACCCCGAGTTTAAAGACAGCGCGAGTGTATTTTTTTTTCACTAAATAATTAAAATGAGTTTTCCAAAATTAATGTCAAGGGAATTCAAATAAAATTTTCATCAGTTCATTTCAAAAGAGAATACCCGGCCTGTGGCCACTAAACAGTATCATAGTGCGGAAAATACAGTGGAAAAGTCATACATTAATTCCCAAAATAAATTACATTTCCCAAAACTCAAGACCCTATACAAAAGTCTAGTCTGATCATGCACTAAGCTACAGTAGCACGGTCTCCACCGTCTTCTCTATAAGTCTCGTCTTCAACCAGCTGTCTGTCCCTCTGCATTGTCCACGTAGACTCCGTACGTAAAGATCAGGGGAAACTAACGACGTTTCCGTCGTTAGTGTATCCGTCGGTAGGACGGCTTCGGGTAACATCTAAGGGCAAAGCCCAATTTCCACAATATAATGGCAAGGGTCACCGACCGAAATTAAAAAATAATCACATAGCATATATTTCACAGCAACAAATATACACATGGCATATCATAAAATCAATGATGATAAATAAAGATGCTCATTTTGAAATTTCATGACATGTATTTTTCAAAACAGCAACCAATTAAGATGGAAAATAAGTTGTAAGTACAGCCAACACTTCTGCATTCACAATCATTCATCAGAAATTCAGATTTCATAAAGTACTCACACACATCACTTTCCAATCATCATCACATAACCCAATCGTGATCCACCGGTCAATCACCCCGATGCAATATGTATATGCTCATGTATACAATTTCTTGGAATCACCAAGGTTCAGTCGCTCAACAGATCAGCACAATTTATATGTATGATAGACTTTAACGGCCCTCAAGACCATGGTGCAATCGCTTAACAGATCAGCACCAGTGCAGTCGCTCATCAGACCAGCACTCGTGCAGTCGCTCAACAGACCAGCACGTTATACATCTTTGAATGGACCACCACGAACACGCGGCCATTCCGTAGCCCGGATAGAATGGCCCACCACGAACACGCGGCCACTCTACAACCCATCACAGTTACTACATTCACGTGTATTAGCCTCTCACAGGCCAAATACACAGAAGTTAAATCCTCGCACTGATAGAATGGACCACCACGAACACGCGGCCATTCTGTAGCCCACTACTGTGGTTACTACTTAACTTCGCGGCCCATCACGGTCACCGCATTACACTGTGGCCCATCGCGGTCACCACCTAACTATGCAATGTATGAATATGCAGTGTTTTCTCTTCACTGAAAACAGTATGCAATATCAGAAAACTCAACCTGTCCAGCATTCCCCCAAAGCATCTCAACACAAATAATTTCATAATCAACACAACAATGATTAAACATTCCAGTAATCATTAACACTTTACTTTATCACAACATTCCATTCTTAATTATCATGAGTCTTTTCCCCAACTCTTAAAATACACAAAATAGTGTTTAAAACTGAGTTTTCTGGGAAATACGAATCTGTATTCGAATACAGCTTCTCTGTATTCGAATGCAGAAGCCAAAAACAGTGCAGAATTACACTTTAAATTCGAATACAGCCCTCTGGTATTCGAATACAGAGGCAGTCTCAGTGCACAAATCAACATCTTTCACTACATCAGTAAAGTCTCAAAAACTTCATCACCACCACTTCAAACTATCATCAAAGGTTCCATTTTAATTCACCACAAACATTCCCAATATTCCCCAACACTAAGGGTTTACAAAACACTCTTAAAAACTTGGAATTTCTGAAAACTCGAATCTGTATTCGAATATAGACCCCTTGTATTCGAATACAGAAGCATGAAACTGCAATTTTATAATTCTGTATTCGAATACAGCATGCCTGTAGTCGAATACAGAAGACAAAACCAGAATGATCAACATCAAAAAATCAGAAGCAGAACCAGAATGATCAACATCAGATCATCAGAAAACAGAACCAGAATCCGAATGATTAACATCAGAACATCAGGAACAGAACCAGAATCAGAATGATTAACATCAGAACATCAGGAACAGAACTAGAATCAGAATCATCAACACCAGAACATCAGAAACAGAACCAGAATCAGAATGATTAACATCAGAACATCAGGAACAGAACCAGAATCAGAATGATTAACATCAGAACATCAGGAACAGAACCAGAATCAGAATCATCAACACCAGAACATCAGAAACAGAACCAGAATTAGAATGATTAACATCAGAACATCAGGAACAGAACCACAATCAGAATGATTAACATCAGAACATCAGGAACAGAACCACAATCAGAATCATCAACACCAGAACATCAGGAACAGAACCACAATCAGAATGATTAACATCAGAACATCAGGAACAGAACCAGAATCAGAATCATCAACACCAGAACATTAGAAACAGAACCAGAATCAAAATGATTAACATCAGATCATCAGGAACAGAATCAGAATCATCAACACCAGAACATCAGAAATAGAACCAGAATCAGAATGATTAACATCAGAACATCAGAAGCAAAACACAATGGTTAACACCAGAATCATCAGAAGCAAAACAGAATGGCTAACACCAGAATCATCAGAAGCAAAACAGAATGATTCACACCAGGATCATCAGAGGAAAAACAGAATGATTCACACTAGAATCATCAGAAGCAAAATAGAATGATTCACACCAGAATCATCAGAAGCAAAACAGAATGGTTAACACCAAAATCATCAGAAGCAAAATAGAATGATTCACACCAGAATCATCAGAAGCAAAACAGAATGATTCACACTAGAATCATCATAAGCAAAACATAATGATTCACACCAGAATCATCAGAAGCAAAACGGAATGATTCACACCAGAATCATCAGAAGCAAAATAGAATGATTAACATCAAATCATCATAAGCAGAAATAGGATGATTAACATCAAAATCATCAGAAGCAGAAACAGGATGATTAACATCAGAATCATCAGAAGCAAAACAAAATGACTCACACCAGAGTCATCAGAAGCAAAACAGAATGATTCACACCAGAATCATCAGAAGCAAAACAGAACGATTAACATCAAAATCATCACAAGCAGAAATAGGATGATTAACATCAGAATCATCAGAAGCAGAAACAGGATGATTAACATCAAAATCATTAGAAGCAGAAACATGATGATTAACATCAGAATCATCAGAAGCAAAACAAAATGACTCACACCAAAGTCATCATAAGCAAAACAGAATGATTCACACCAGAATCATCAGAAGCAAAACAAAATGACATTAAGTAAAATAGTTTGAAAACTTAAGTAAAACAGAAGCTTGACAGGCTGTATTCGAATACACACATGTTGTATTCGAATACACCTTCGAAATCGGGGAAATTTTCCTGAGATTTCAACACATTTCAAACTGTTTCTTTTGAAAAATCAGCACAACCCCCAAAACAGTTTTATCACTCTTTTAAACCACAACACTCAAATTTTTTTACATCAAATCAAATTTTCCAGAAGAAAACACTATCATCAGTTTTAAACCCCTTTTTATTTTGAAATCATCAGCAACACCAGATTTTCATCAACAGAATAGCATGCAAGCATTTCAGCTTTCTCAAACCATCAGAACATCATGCAAGCATTTCAGCTTTTTCAAACATCAGAACAACATGCAAAGCATTCAGCTTTTCTCAAACATCAGAACAACATGCAAAGCATTCAGCTTTCTCAAACATCATAACAACATGCAAAGCATTCAGTTTTTCTCAAACATCAGAACAACATGCAAAGCATTTCAGCTTTCTCAAACATCATAACAACATTAACACATTCAGTCAAACAGCAAGCATCACATAGCAGCAAAATACCAACAGAATGCATTTTTGCAATATTCAAAACAGTTTTATGAATATGCTTTTTACTCCTCTTCAAAATAGCATGCAATGCATTTTTCAGCTTTCCCCATAAATAAAACAGTATTGAAATAATCACCCAAAACAGCATGTTGCAGATTTTTAAAACCTCAACATAATGCATTTTCTTTCATCTTTCAAAATGTTATGTAAAACAGTTTCTTTTTCAAAACAAAAACTCAAATATAATCACCTCAAACATACATTTACAGTCCTAAAATGCAACTAGAAAGTGGAAGGTGCCCTTACCCTTGTTGCGTGTTCTGCTTCTGCTCAAGTGTATGCGTCAAAAACGGCGAAACTCCCTCCTGCGTTTGCTGCTACAAAACTGGGTTCTCTATCTCTGTAATGATGTGGGGATTAACTTTAGTACTGGGGGTTTTCTGGTTTGATGCTTGGATTTCCAAGTAATGACACTTTGAGGAGTTCCCTCTTTTTTTCTTTGTAATCGTGACTGGAAATGGAGGAAGGCAGAAACAGCAAACAGAATGGGAGGGAAAGGGGTACTGTTACATGCAGCACTGTTACATGCAGTATGGGCAGTGAGGAAGGAGGGATGGTGTTCTGATTTCACCATCCTTCTCACTCCTATTTATAGGCTTTTGTGGTGCCACCTCACCCAAAAATAATGTTAAAATAATGCGGGATCCTTCAGCACTTAATTGTTTTGCAATTAGCCACTAATCCTCAATTAACTGCCCGATTAATTTAATTACTCGTAATTAAATCAATTTAATCTTAATCCAATAATTTTAATCCATCTTCCAAAATAAATATTTATATATATATATATATATATATATTCACTCAAAACATACATATATTAAATATTTAATATTAATTCCATAAATTCATAATAATTTTTCAAGGGTCTTACACCTTCTAACTACCTCAGATTGTAGACTCTACTTCAACAACTTAGATTTGACACAATGGAGAGAAAATAACACGAGTACTTGCTTCTTGAAAGTTGGAACTCACAATTGACCTCTCTGAAAATTTGAGTGTTTGCTTTGGAAGTGTATGACTCTTTTGTGATTTTCGATGTTGAGTATTCTGCCTTGAGCCTCCTTTTATAGATGCAGATTAGGGTCTCTTCCAATGCTTTAATTTCGAGCTGAATCTTGCTGGATTCTCTGTAAAAATAACTTGACCAATTGGGCTTTATTTAATAAAAGAACATATCTTTTTAAGCCTCAGATTTCTTTCAAAAACTAACTGGCCAATCAAATCCTTTCATTGATTCCCGCCATAGCTCCTGAGTTCCACAATACTTCACTTTAATTTTGTAAAAAATCATTTTAATACTTTGATCAAAATAAATTGAAATCTCCACCGTTGATTAATTCTGGACCATCAGATTTTTCTGCGCTAGTCCGCATCTGGTCCAAACTAATTGTTATGTTGTGATCCTCTGAATTCGGTCATCCCTGGACCACACTTCCTAACCTTCTGATCTTCTGATTTCGGCCATCCTGGACTCGCACCTGATATGCTATAATCCTCTGAACTCGGCCATTGCTGGACCACACATCCTGTCCCTCTGATTTCGGCCACCACTGGGCCATGGTCTGATCTTCTGATCTGGACCATTACTGGACCAAATAATTAATTCTGAACTACTGATCTGGAAATCTTCCCTCTGATATGAACCAATTCTGGACTTTGGTCTGGATTAAATTGAAATTAAATCTGGACAATGAATATTTCAGTATGGACATTTTACCTTTGATTTTGGATCAGGTCTGGATCAATTCTGGAATTCATTTCTTCTGGTATGGACTTAGTTTCATGCCCTGAATCATGCTATCTTATGGTCTGGGTCAAATCTGGATAGATTCCCTTGTTCTGGACTCATTAACTTAGCTTCTGGTTGAGTCTGGAACAAGTTTGGGCTGTTTTAATTTCTTACTGCCAGGCCATCTTCTGGTCAGAATAACTTCTGGAATAAATCTGATATTTGATTCCTTTTGGTCTAGATCAACTCTCCCTCTGGCAGGCTTTCCTCTAGTATGATCCATGTTTCCTTCTGATTTTTATTCCTTCTGATATGGGCCAGCAAAGATATCTTCTGGTGATGTTTTTCACATCCTGGAGTATCTCCTGGTAATTCCAAAATTCATTTTCTAGAATCCTTTGATCTTCTGCTTCTGATTACTTCAGTTTCTGGTGGCTTTTAATTTAATAATTCAAGGTACAAAATAAGATTACATTGAGTGCTTTTGTAAACATCAAAATCCTATGATTTAGAACCAACTTGGTTCCAACAACTTGTTCAACATATACATTATCTATAAGATTTTCAACAAATTTAACTCCACCATATATTGTAGTGTAATGAGACATGAACTCTTGAAGCTCTACTATACACTGTTGACGAATGAATGCCCAAGAGTTCTCACCCAATCAAGGTAAAGCTGCAACTGCACGATATCCACAATTACCATCTGAACCGACGTCAATAATGTCATCTATGAATTTATGAATTTCAATCGGCAACCATTCATTGAAGAGAAGAACTCTTGGTTGTTGAACTCTAGAGAATGATGGTTGAGGTGTCAGCTTCGTGACTGATGAACGAGGTTGCTGCACTTTAATAGATGACACAGTGCTACATGCATTTGTGCCACTGCATTGAACACTTGCATCCACATACTCCCACCAAGAAGGATCACGCTTCGTTGATTTTTCTCTTTTTGATACTTTGCTTTTTCCTTTTTTTGGTGCACCCTTAGTTTTAACCTTGTTAACAGGTGGACACAACGACGTAGTGGATGGATACGCGATCTCTCGTAATTTACCTTTAAGTGAAATTTTCCCAGGTACATCAAGTTCTTGAAACCTTTTCACTATGACGTCTATTTCATGTTCCACAGATAACTCTGAAGTGTTATTGGATCTATTATCATGAAAACTTAATTTACTCCACCAAATATGACTAGCATCTAATGGAATGGAACGTGGGACCATACTATACCTGGCTAGTTCACATGCACAAGGTAGACCATGTGTCATCCTTATCGTGCAACCACATTCATACTTATCAATACCCACATATTTCACTCGATCATACTCTTCGGAAATGTGATCAATTGCATTTTTGGACACAATACCACGCAAATATGCGTACAATCGGTTACTATGTCGGTGCACCTTTTGAATGATGCTCCTTTCAAAGGATGCTATTATCTCGCTGTGCTGTAATATAATCATACTATTGATGTTTTCCCAAACACTGCATATATCACCAACACTATTTTGTAATATCCGTTTCAAACTCCAGTGCGCCGACTCAACCCTTTGTGTTATGGTATTCCCAAAATGCATAACTTTATTTGTCCACGTTGCAACAAATCTTTCCTTGTGGGGATTTAACCATTGTTCATGTACATAATCAGAAAAAATAGAACAGCTACTACAAATTCCTTCAAACCTATCCAACTTCATGTAGTATTGAGACTCATCATTACTGTATACAAGACCTTCCCATGCCTCCATCACTTGCACCTGCTTCTCTTTTGGAAAGACGGTCATCTTACACTTCGCTTGAACATTTTTGAATACATGAAACAAGCATAATAAATTGACCGCATTCGGAAAAACATATTCAACAGCATTCATCAAAGCAAGGTTTCTATCAGTTACAATGACTTTGACTTCTCCACTTCTAATCTGTTCTTTCACCATTTGTAGTGCCCACGCAAAATTATTAGCACGCTCAGACTATAGGTATGCAAATCCCACACAAAATGTCATTTCAGTAGATGTAACACCAATAATCTCAAGTAATGGCATTCGACACCTACATGTCTTATATGTTCTATAAATAACCAATATTATGTGAAAATTATTCACAAGAGTGATAGCGTCTGGATGGGCCCAAAAAATGTCCCTCAACTCATCTGAACCATCTACCTTCCTATATCGATAGATGTATTTGTCGCGTTCCATCAATGTCAAAAGATGTTGCATTTCTGTTCTATTACCTCTAAGTGATGATCGATATGCTTGACGTGCATTGTAAACTTGTTTTATTGTCGTCAAACTTTCAACATTATGATCCTTTAGTGTCATCAATATGTTACTCGGTTTTACCATGTTCTTCGTCATATCACCAAGCAAATTTTTCTCTTCACTAGACAATCGGCCTAAGAAAGAATGACTAGTTAGTTTTTTGGCCAATTCGTGGTTATGGATACCACATTTTACATGCAAATACCATCCCTCGCCAACACTTGATGGTGTTCCTCTCAATCTAAATGGGCATTCACATTTTCTAGTCCAAGTACTCCTTATCGGTTTAGGATTTTTCCAAGGTCTATATTTACCACTCTTTCACAACCAATAATTAATTTTGTCTTTGTTCTTGGTCGTGCAGTCGCAGTTTCAGATCTAAAAATGACAACTACCACTTCATTTTCTCTTCCAACATTTCTAGCCCATTTTAATAAATCCTCCCTCGTGTCAAACATCATGTCGGTGGTAAACACATCAGTCAAATCATTCATAACCGATTCAGCTCCTTCATTCATCGCGTCTTCAACTACGGGTTCCACACCATCATTCATTGCATCAAAATCACCATACATTTCATCAAAATCACCTTCCAAACCATCTTGAATTTCCTCTAAATGTTCCAAACCCTCATACATTTCGTCACTATGGTATCCCCCTTGATCCATTTACCTGTATCCAAAAAATAACATATAAAAATTTCAGTAAAATGCAGTAATTCTACTTGATTTCAGTTCAGGTAAACTTCCGTGAACTTAGTTCACGTATTTACGTGAACTCCGTTCACGTATTTACGTGAACTCCGTTCACGTACTCATAAAATTTTCAAAATAATGTATTGTACGTGAATTAAATTCACGTATGTTGACGTCAACTCACTTCACATAGGTTCCCGTGAACTTGGTTGACATACGTGTTAAATTTGTTACTAAATCAGTCTTCATGTGAACTCAGTTCACGGAAGTGTTAAATTTTTAAATGCATGTATCGTACGTGAACTGAGTTCATGTACGTTTACGTGAACTCGGTTCACGTACTCGTTAAAATGTAACTTAAATGCATCGTACATGAACACACTTCATGTACGTTAACGTGAATTGAGTTCACGTACCATGGGTTCAGATGAGTCCATGTACACAGACTTTGAAGACGTAAACTCCATTGTTTACGTAACCTCAGTTAACGTATGTTTACGCGAACTGAGTTTACGTAATTTGTTCAAATTCGAAATATTTAATACGTACGTTAACGCAGTTCACGTACGATCGCAAAACGTACGTTAACTGATTTCACGTAAAATTTCCAGATTTCAAAAAAATTAAACGCAAATACAGCACAACAACATTACCTTCTTTGCACATTTTAACCACAATGAGAATATCAGATTAACGGGTTTTAAGCTATGAGTGAATGTTGTGAGTTTTGAATGATAATGAGTTTTGGTGGGTGAGGTATGGATATTTTTAGGTTTTTTGAGGTTTATGTTTACACTGCACTTGAAGAACGGGAAGAAGAGGAAGAAGGAAAAACGAGAAGCAGAGGAAGAAGGAAAAACGAGAACTTTAAAAACATAAGGGTATTTTTGGAATTTTGATTTAAAAAAAATTGGTGGGTGTGGGTAGCAACAAGGGGGGTGGTTAGCATTTTTGGCAGAAAAAACTTATGAACAGAAAAAACTTAGGAACATAAAAAACTTATGATCAGAAAAAACTTAGGAACAAAAATAACTTAGGAACATAAATAACTTAGGAACAGAAATAACTTCAAAAGTGTTGTTTAAGAAATCAGAGGCAGAAAATATCAGACGAAATCAGAGGCAGAATATATCGGACGAAATCAAAGGCAAAATATATCACATGAAATTAGAGGCAGAATATATCAGACGCAGAATATGACATTTACAAATGTAATATTTAATATTGTATCATAATTAATATTGATAACAAAAATATTCGAAAAGTAATACATATTGAATCTCTAAATAAATCCTAAGTTCCTCTATTTCTCCGGCGATATGGTACTACGTTAGACCAATCTCTACAACCACCCCTTTGTCTTCGCATCATCAATATTAATTCATTCACTAGTGCGACGCCATTAGGAAATACAAGTTGCCGACCGAGAAGCTCTTCTGCAATTTCTACTGCACGACGCTGCATTAAAAAATACATTAAATAATTTATTTAAAATAATTGATGAATAATTAATTATCTTGTGTAATAAATTGGAATTAATATACCATTATCGCAACTGATTCATCAGCAGCAACAGGAGCAACAGCAGCATCAACAGCAACAGCAGCATCAACATCAGCATCAGGTTCAGGTTCAGGTTCTGCAACCACAGGATCTTCATGAACTTGTTGTCTTCGAATTATGTACGGATGAGAAATTCTGCGAAACCAATTCATGTAATCATTTGAGCAAGCTACACGTCCATGTACAATTGCGCCAGCATCCACTACATGCACAGCGTACTGCGTAAACATTATGTCCATTTCATCTGGTGTGGTCGTCTGACCCACTATATCTAACGGTGAGCCAGGAATGGTTTGGACATAACCGTACTGACGCAGTACCCTGTCTGGCAGATGAGCATACATCTTCGGGCCCCAGCGTATCTATCTTCTAAATAAAGAAACCTGTTCAAACGGTCGCTTCAATCGATGCTTCTGATATGGCATTCAACATACCTGATGGAAGAACCAAACCCTTATCCCTTTTTGGCTTCCATTTAAGTGCTCTAGGGTAGTCCTCAACATAGCTAGGAGAGAGTTTACGACAATCTACACATAATGTTGGGAAATGCTCGTAGACCCACGCCTACACATATATAATAACATTTCATTAGTTTATAATTAATAATAGAAATTATTAACACAATAAACAACCATTACCTGCAACAGTGTCAGATACCCATAAATTGTTCTGGTTTTATGCATGCTTGCTTCACGAAGATTATCATAGAGGTAAGCAAGAGCAGCAGCACCCCATGCATATCCCCCACATGCATTCAGGTCTCGGAAGTAGTCAAGATAGGCAACATTAACTGCGAAGGCACTCTTGTCGCTAAAAAGAGTGCAACCGACCAAAAATAAAAGAAATGCCCTCGCAGCCATCTCCCAATGCTTGTCACTACAACGCTGTTGGTATACTTCAAGTAACCAACTAAATCGAACAGTGGTTGTCCGAGTGACATTAAATTCAGCAAAGGCAGCAGCCTCACTGACTCCGAGAAGCTCAGTCAATATGTTTGCACCTTCATCCTTGTTAAATATATTAACAGTGAAGAACGTGAAGTAGCAATATCGATTTACAAGGAAGGGGGTTTGAGTTGTAAATCCGCCCTTTTAAAATTTCTGTTAAAAACTTAAGAAAATAACTCAAGATTGATCTTGGTTGTGAAAACAGAAAACAAAGAACGTTCTTGGTTTTCACCAGAAAACAGAGAACGTTCTTGGTTAGTTGAAATCAACAGTTCAGTTTAACTATCTAACTTGATAATTAACAGACTGAAAGTAAATAGGGATAAGGGAAGAGATATCACACACATATATATCCCGGTTCACCCAACCCGGGCTACGTCCAGTCCTCACCACTGTGAGATTTTCCACTAAGTGTTTAAAACAAGAACCTTCTTGGTTTTACAGCACCTAGCTTAGATCAACCTTGATCTTTGTTTACAGAACTTAATCTAATTCCACCCAGAAAGAGATTAATCAAATCACCTATCAACCTTGATAGGATTTCTTACAATCTACCCCAAACTATACTTAACTCTTATAGTTTGAGTTTTACAATAATGAAGAGATTGTTTTGTTAGAATCTGAGATGTCTCAACTCTTGTTTGAGATTCGATTCTTTACAAAGAATTCAGTATAAATGTATCAGAGTAAAACGAATTTAATCAAACTGATTCTTGTAAGTGATTGGAGATTTTCAAGTATGTAGATGTATGTGAGTGATGTTTTTCTCTGTACTTGAAGTTGTATTTCTTCCTGAGCTTTTGCCTTCCTTTTATAGGCGTGAGAGCATTTAAAAATAGAGTCGTTGGTAGTGCTCTTGTCAGGCTTGACCCAAGACATTATTTCTGAATAAAAATAATCAAACTTTTGACTATTTTTATTTTCTGTTCAGACTGGGCTGTGTGTTGCATTTTGGATCAAATTTTCTTTAGTGATTATTGATCCTTTAATACTTCTGATAAGTGATAATATTGTAGGCTTGAACTGGAGCTTTTGAATCACTTAAAACAGATTAAAAACGATCACAAAGCTTGTTGCAGAAAAACTGTAGTTGCTGGAGATTGATGATCAATCTGGAGCTTTAGCTTTTGGGTTTCCTGGAGATTGATAATCAATCTGGACTGACTTCTGAACATACTGAAAACTGACTTGACTTCAAGATTGTTTCAACAGTCTTGACAATCATTTCCAGAACTGTCTGGACAGACTTGTTTGAGAGTCTTTTTCTTTTTCAATTTGAATGTCCTCTTTGATTTGAATAGATCCTATGTGTTCTCTGCCATGTAGTGATCATATCCATGTAACTTCCAGAGTCAATAACTTCAATTAAGTGATGGAGAAAGATTGGTCTTTATGTTGTCACAGCCTGGTGAACTTTCTCCGTTTTCCAGAATATGTCAAGAATGTTCTCTGCCTTTGTTTATGTTGTTTGCTTTGATTCTTTTGAAACCTGTCTTTGAATTAACACACTCAAAAGCACGGGTTAATTTAACAATACATTTAGAATTATAATTAACAATCTTTAAAGCTTCATATCTCATGATGATGTACTGGAAATCCGTTTAAGATAAACATGATTTTTCCTTGCATAAAAATCAGGTTCAAACAGTCTTGATGAAGTGAACAGAATCCTGGAGATTGTTTATCAATATGGAGACTGATGATATGATGTTAAACATACTGGAGATTAATGTTAACATGCTGGAGATGGATTGTTAACATGCTGGACATTGATGATTATTTCTAGAGACTAATGATCATTCCTAGAGACTGATGATCATTCTTGATAGAAGATCATTCTGGAGACTGTTATGATCATTCTGGACATTCTGATGTTCAAGAACAGACTTGGTTCTTCCTCTGAATGTATTTTCTGGAGATATCCTCTGATATCGTTTTCTGGAGATATCCTCTGGTATTCTTTGGTTGAGGTATCCTCTGGTATCCTCTGGTTGAGGTATCCTCTGATATCCTCTGGTTGAGGTATCCTATGATATCCTCTGGTTGAGGTATCCTCTGATATCCTCTGGTTGAGGTATCCTCTGATATCCTCTGGAGGCATCTTCTGATATCCTCTGGAGGTATCTTCTGGTATCCTCTGGAGGTATCTTCTGGTGATGTTATCGGGTAACATCTTATGTTTTTCCAGATTGTGTCAAGAGTGTTCTTTATGCTGATTTCTTGGCTTTCCTTGAATTATTAACATGCTGTTAATTCTGGACATTCTGGAGACTGTTCAGTCTTGTTTTGGCAGCTTGATTCATGGCTTTTTTCTTAGTGATTCGAATGGCTTCTTGTAATTGATCACATTTGTGCATGAATGGTTTCTTGCTTTGTTCACTTATGAATTCATGTTCCTTAAACAAAACTTAAGTGAAATCATTAGTAGACCACCATTCATAAAACTTAATCATTTAATTTAAAAGGTTTGTTGTCATTAAAACATATATCAAAAAGGTTTTTTCCTCAACAGAATGCACCAGTGATGGGAATATGCAGTAGAAAGGAGACATCATCAAGAGTAATGGTCATCTCCCCAATTGGAAGATGGAAGCTATTGGTGTCACGATGCCACCTCTCTACGAAGGCTGAAATGATCCCTTTGTCGATCATTATGTAGCTGCATGTTAGAAACGAATATAATTCGGAGCTTTTAATAACTTGCTCAACCTCTTCGTGTTCAATCACGGCTTCTCTTAATTTTTTACCGTTGCTGAACACCCTTAATTCGCCGCGATCCTGAAATAAATTAAGCAAACCAAATTTAAGTTAAAACAAATTAACAAAATAGATATTAAAAATTTCATTTCATTGATAAAATTACCACGCCATCCCAGAGTTTAGTCGCCACGTGATCGCCAAATGTCCTAAGGACAGACATGTCAACCGGACCACCAGGAAATCCTTCATCCTCTGGAGGTTCATCATGTGCATCTTACTCTTCAGCATGTGGTTCTTCTTGTTGCGCTTCTTGGGCCTCTTCCTGTTGGGCATGTTCTGCCTCTACCTGCTGTGCCCGTTGTGCCTCTTCTTGCAGTAATCGTCTTTGCTCTTGTCTAGCACGGTGAGCCCGTGCGGAAGCCGTTGGTCTAACACGATGACCCTCCACGTTAGAAGTACCATGATCCAGTACAACACGACCCTCCCTGTCGGTAAACATACTGCGCACCATTCCTGCAAAATCAAATCATAATGAAAATCAAAACAATCACAATTTTACAACAATTCCAGAATTCTAGCATTTATTACGTGAACCGAGTTCACGTATGTGAATCGGTTTTCATGAATCCAGAATCAGTTCGTCAACTATGTTCACGTCAAGAATCCAGAATCAGTTCCTCAAGTTTTTGAAAACTAGTTCACGTCAAGGGTTTGTTACTTTTAAAACTCAACAACACCAACACCAGTGTACAAAAAACAACAACAACAACACACATTGTACTTACTTGTTGAAAATGTGATAGTGAAGAAGTTGTTGAAGATGAAGATGTTCAATATGATGATGTTGAAGATGATTGAAGAAGATCGATGATTTTCGTGTGGACTTTGATGAAGATTTTTGGGAATTAGGTTTATGGGAGAAGGGGAAGAACTGGAACAGCGGGAAGAAGGTGAAGAAGGGAAAAAAATATGTTTAAAAACATAAGGGTATTTTTGGAATATTGATTTTAAAAAAATTTGGTGGGTGTGGGTAGCAATAAGGGGGTGTGGATAGCAAAAGTGTTACAATTTTGCTACCAACACCCCTATTTTTTTATCCACACTCTTCAATTTTTTTTATAAAAATAAAATGTTTAAAATGTCCTTATTTATTTATAACATTTTTAACTCTTACGTGAATTGAATTCAAGTTTACGTGAATTCAATTCACGTACATTACATAAATTCAAATTCTGTGTACCTACGTGAACTCAATTTACGTAAACAAACTGAATTCACGTACATTTACGTGAAATTGGTTCACGTACGTTTACGTGAATTAAATTCGCGTAGGCGTATGTAAATTGAATTTACGTAAAAAAATTTACTTAATAAAAATGCCTTAAAATTTTTTTTTATTTAATAAAAATGTCTCATATTCTAATATTTTTCAAACTAAAACCTATAAAATCTTATATAAAATTAACATTATCTCAACAAATATTAAATCAATGGACATTATTATCAATTATCAATTATCAATTCATCTATAAAAAAAATCTATATTAACTCTTTTTATTCCATAAAAATTTGAG
Source organism: Cicer cuneatum (assembly GCA_037974295.1). Taxonomy (NCBI): domain Eukaryota; kingdom Viridiplantae; phylum Streptophyta; class Magnoliopsida; order Fabales; family Fabaceae; genus Cicer; species Cicer cuneatum. The sequence continues at coordinate 855,069 of JBBPBO010001985.1, forward strand.
CTCTTTTTTATTTTTGTAATTTTGAATAATCTGATTCATATTTTCAAGTTGACATTTACATATTAGATTATTTATAATGTCCATTGATAATAGATAAATAATGTCCATTGATAATGGACATTTATATATTAGATTATTTATAATGTCCATTGATAATGGATAATGGATAATTGCTAATTGATAATAATGTCCATTGATGTAATATTTGTTAAGATAATATTAAATTTATATAAGATTTTATCGGTTTTAGTTTTAAGAATAGTAGAATGTGAGACTTTTTTACTATAAAAAAAAATTGAGACCTTTTTATGAAGTAAATTTTTTTACGTAAACTCAATTCACGTACACCTACAGGAATTCAATTCACGTAAACGTACGTGAATTTAGTTCACGTATACTTGATGTTTACTTAAATTGAGTTCACGTAGGTACACAAAAATTGAATTTATGAAAACGTACGTGAATTGAATTCACGTAAGAGTTAAAAATATTACAAATGGACAAAGATATTTTAGACATTTTATTTTTATAAAAAATTGAGGGGTGTGGATAACAAAAATGGAGGTGTGGGTAGCAACATTAATAAGATTATCTTTTCAACACTCAATCTCTTACGTGGGAATAGGAAAACAACTTTTTATTGTACTTGTTTAATTTAAAAGTTGATCATGAGACTGAACAAAAAGAGGCAAAGGACTCAACAAAAACATAGATTATTGTCTCTCACTAAAACGTACCATTATTTTTTTTTAAAGGCATAGATTATATATATATATATATATATATATATATATATATATATATATATATATAATTTATGTACATTATTTAAGTATTTAAGTAGAAACAGTAAGATTAGTTTATTGATTAACAATACATAAATTTTTACCTTATTTTTTTAGCTTTAATATTGATGTGATTTTGTATTTTTCTTTTAATGTTTGGTTTTGTATTTTTTTTTTTTACTAGTTTTAATCTTTTCAAAGAGTTTTTTAACATATTAATTTTTTTAAGGTTTAAGAGTTTTTTTTCTTCTAAATTCATTTAATATTCAACTCACTTTTGTAGGTTTATATATATAGGGACTAACTTTTGTAGATTTATATATGTATTTAGGGATGGACTTAGGTGAGAAAGTTTTGTTATTATGAGAAACATAAACAACCAATAAATCTATTAACTTTTTTTAATTTTTTTATATTATTTTATGTATGTATTTTATCATTTTATGTATTTATTGGAGTAATTCTTGTTCTGTTAAGAAGGATAATGTAAGTGTTCATTTTCATGGTTGTGTTAGTGGTGAGAAGCCTCAACCATCGATTTGACACAATATCGAGTAAAACTGGGCCAACTGAATAGACTATTCCGGCCGGGGACGAGTTGTTTGATTATGTGAAAGAGGATCTTGCTAGTATAAATAATTATACACGACTCGAGAAACCTTAGGCGATATCCAAATTGATGCTTTCGAAGAGATAAGTTCGGAGCATGACTTTTATGTGGTGAACTTTACTGCATTAATGAAAATCCGAATATACAATATTTTTTAGTTACAGATTCTTGACAAGATATAAATTTACAAAAAAAAAAGACTACGAACCTGAATAAATTTAACCCAACTTAGTTCTATACTCGAATTCAATAAAAGACTTAGATATGTAGACTTTACTTTTTCAATAAATCAAATCACAAACGAGAAACATATTCAAGCATTACTAAATATTGCATGTTGGTTTTTAGGCTTCACAGTCTGCCCTACTATTCGAGATTAACAGCGTAGATTCTGGTTTCACACTTTTTAACCGGTTTGATTATGTCATTTATGATATTTGTTGTTGACTGATCGGTCCAATTTGAATGACACGTGTCTTTCTTCTTCCTTACCTTGTCGCCCTTTATTTTCTTCTATAGTTCAACAATGATCCATGTGTAAATTAATTTTAGATTTTTTGGTATTTCTAATTATAATTTTTTATTATTATTTTAATTCACGTTTATTTAAATATAATTTTATTTTAAAATAATTTTTTATATTGTTTCTGTTACAAAAACTTTGACACCGTTAAACATAAATATAATTAAAATATAATTTTTTAACTTAAAAATAAATTTTAATATAATTAAATTATAACATTTTTCAATTTAAATTTAACCTTTAATGTTTTATTTTTCTTCTCTAAAAGACTATATTCCTACGTAAATTAAGGTTAGAGTTTCAAATACAATATTAGTACAAAATTGGGAATGTTTATTTCTTCTTTCAATTGATTTGTTTCAATTTCTCTTTGCGTTGATGGATGGAAAAAGTAAAATTGAAGCTAGCGATTAGGAATTGGTTCAAAACGATTAGCCGATTGTTTCCGTATCAACAAATTGAATTTTGATTCATCAATTATGAGGTTCAATCATTTCTAATTTTCGATTAACATTCTCAATTCGATTTGCCTCAGTTCTAGTTCCACCAAGAATTTTGTCAACGAATTGAAAAATATGGTCAACCAATAAATCCCCAAAGCGGGTTTCACCCGGAAACAATTATTATATAAGGCAAAAATTTAAAAAAAATTATTGAAATCAACAATTTCAAAAGAAACCCGCCGATAATATCTTAATATCATTAGTATTTTTGATAATATAATACAAATTGCTATCTTGTAATTAACCTATAAGTGCTAATACTCTAAACTTCAACCAACGATATCAAAAGAAACTATTTTTGAAGTTGTTAATTTTATGTATTTTAGGAAAGAATACTGAAACATTTGGATGTTAATTTTAAGTTAAAAAAAAGTTATAATTTAATTACATTAGAGTTTATTTTTAGGTTAAAAAAATTTATACTTTAATTATATTTAGGTTTAACGGTGTTAAAGTTTTTGTAACGAAAGTTGAATAAAATAACTATTTTAAAATAAAATTATATTTGCAAAGATATAAATCAAACAAAAAAATTTACAAATACTAAAATAACTATAAAAATAAAAAACATATTTAAACCTTAATTTTACTTCCACCTCAAATAAAAACTCATCTTACCGTGATACTCATCATACCGTGATTATTGTCACATAACCACGCTTTTATACAACCACATTTTAAAAATAATTATAACATATTTAATTTGACAAATATTTATTGTTACTAAAAGTATTTGTAATAAAAAGAAGAATAATATGTAATAATATTTAATTCTTATAAGTTATAACTATTTATTCTTACTCTTTTATGTAGAATCATCTAATTTACTAATTGGACAGAACTCCTAAATCTCTATATGAATGCATTTTTCTCTTTATCTCCAATTGTGTGCATTATTCTGCGAATCCTTCTTACCAAATAGCACTATTAATTTAATTTTCATTATACATTAGTGAATGTCTTATTTTAGTTGTTTTAAAAGTAGTGCTGGTACTTGTTTTAAAGGTAGTGCTGGTAACACTTACTTTAATCCTAATTTATCGCATTTATTTTATGAAAAATGTTTGTTGTTAAAAAAATAATTAACAAGAAATACAAAAGTTCTATGTGGTAACCTTTAATACATTCAAATAATAACCATCCACTATCATATACATAGTTAACCATAATTTAATTAATCAAAAATTTTTTTTATACATTCTTCTTCTATTTGTGATAAGAATTATTCGTAATCAACATTACTCTTTACTCTATTGTAAATGAATTTAGTTTATTTAAAACGAGTAAATTTACTGTAAAAAATAAAATAGATAATGTTAACCACTATCAAATAAATTCTTATTATTTTGTGCACATATATTACCAATCATATGTGTTTATAATATCAATTATTGATCAATTTACTTTACTAAATTTTCAATTTAGATGAACAAAATCCACTACAGATTGCTTTGCAGCACTCACATTCTAAATCTTATGCTTAATTGTATTTTTAATCTATTTTATTTTTATCGATTTACGAAATTGATCAATTTTAAAATATAACAGTTTTGGTTTATTAATGTGATTTTTTTTAACTAAAAAAATAATTAAAAAATTAAAATGATAAACACGAGTTGATTTGAAAAGAGAGACCAAAAATAAAATGAAAATTTTTTTAGAAACTAAAAATGAAAATTTTTTTTATGAAAATTAAAAAGCAAACTTAAAATTTATAGAACTAAAATAAATATCAAATTATTATTTTTTTAATAAAAAATCTAATAAAAGAAGATGAACTTTAAATTAATAAAAATAAAAGTAACACAACAACAATTAACCTAAATTTTACTAGTACGCATACTGATGCAATACTCGTGCTTCTCTCTTCCACGCTTTATTTCTCATTTCAGAAGAAAAAACCTCAATTTTCTCTCTCTAGTTTTTCGGCCACCAAAGACCCTCCCGGAGAAAAGGACCGCCAGATTCGTCTTCCCTCATTCTGTCAGGTCCCTCGCCGTAAGTTTTTCCGGCCAGTCCTTTCTATTTTTTCAATTCAACTTGGATCTATCTTATTCCTCACGATAACCGATTCATAAGCATTTTCCTTTTCCTTTCTTTTCAGTGACGCATTTGGTCATTTACCACGGCTCGAGACGCTACAAAAGTCCTAAAGTCAATTATATTGTTGACTATCACATTAAGTAGCGCGTTTGTGTTTCTACTCGCGTTCCCCAAAAACACGTTTCGTTCTTCTGGAGATACAGTAACAGAACCAATGGCTCGAAGCTTTATTCTGTGGCTTCACGGTCTTGGTGACTCTGGCCCTGCAAATGAACCTATCAAGACATTATTCACTTCTCCCCAATTCAGAGACACCAAATGGTCCTTCCCTTCCGCCCCCTACGCCTCAGTCACTTGCAACCGTATGTATACTGGAGATAGTTTTTGTTAATTCGTTATCGTTTTGAAAATTTATTAATTGTTGTGATTTGATAGCTTTTAGAGATGTAAAGTTAGTTAGAAGTTGATTATTCTAGTTAAGCCTTAGTTACAATTACAAGTTAGTTACTCTGATTAGGAATTAGTTGTTCTAATTGAGTATATAAACCTCATTATACCTATTATTGTATTTATTTTTCTCATTTGATCAATACAAAAATTATTTTCCATGTGAATTGGATTATTGATATCAAGTTTTATTGAAATGGATTAAATAACAAAATGTGAATTGTTATGTCAATTGCATATGCATGAATTACTTCTGTGATGTTATTATATGTTATAGGCAACATAAGGCACACAGTGTAGTAAGACAAATAATTTTCACAGTCAGGTGAAAAGCAACTAATTATAAACAAAAGAAATTGAAAATATTGTTTGAAATAAAAACGGGTTTGCATGATTGCACACTCTTTTTCTTGACAACAATATCAGAATAAATGATTCCACCCATGTCTAGGCTTGGTATTGTTATTTGTATTTCCAATCAAATTATAAATAACATATTAACATCACCTGAGATGGCATTTGTAGGCAACATCATAGGCTTGCAATCAGGTTTTCACTTAGGGATACAAATGCTGTGAAAATGCCACACGCTTTCAGACTTTAAAAGACAATGCTTATATTATATTGATTTTTTTTTATTCTTGTAGATGGTTCTGTAATGCCTTCGTGGTTTGACATTAAGGAGATTCCAGTTACAGCTGTAAGTCTGGCTTTCTTTTCTATCTTTCATTATTTCTCATTTTCTTGTTAAGTGTTCTCTCTCTCTCTCTCTCTCTCTCTCTCTCTCTCTCTCTCTCTCTCTCATTTTTATATTAATACTGTGTGATCAATCTTGAAGGGAATATTTTGAACATTGTAGCAAACTATAGCGAACCTTACAGTATGTTTGTGAAGTTCAGTTGAATTATACTGTTTTATGTTTGAAGACTGACAGGGTTCAAATGTCCACTTGATAGTAAGTGTAATTCTTTTCAAAGGAATACCCTGTGTTTTATCATGGTTGTGGACATGGTTCAAATGTCCCCTTGACAATGGGAATGATTCTGTTTAAAGCATGACCCTTTGTGTTTTAATCATGGTAGTGCTAACTCCTAACTGTTAACTTATTAAGAATAATGATACCTGCTGAGTTTTTTTCTTTCTGTAATAGACTTAATGTTAATAATGGTTTGTTACTTTGTTTACTAATGCCACACTGTACTGACAATATAACTGATTTCATATAATATAACTGAAATATTACTCTGATGAGATTATGAGAATCTTCTGGACTTGGCGACTCAACTTTGGTCAATTGTGAAACTGCCTTCTTTGTCCTATATACTTTTATAATTTTAATATTGGTATCTCATAATTTTCAACAATTGATCGGAGTTATGCTTGCATCTTTCTTTTAAACTTGATCAATTGTGATATTATGTTGTCTCATTTTTCCTGATTTAATTGCTAATTCCTGTGTGATGTAAGTGATACCCTTACCCTTCTCTTATAGATGGTGCACCTCCTAAGCCAAAACTTTAGTGCCTATGAGCATGATCATTTTTCTGTCATTAATTTTTTTGCAAGCATCATATGTTGCTATATCTTGTAAATGTCATATGACAAGCTTAAAGGCCCAATAATTACTATAAAGCTCGTTGTACATGTTGAGCAACTTGCATTGTACTAGTACTTCTATCCTGTCCGGATGGTGTTGTCGATCATATTGATTGATGTTGTAAAACGTTCTGCTTCTTTTGTCAGGAGTCTCCAAATGACGAATGTAGTTTGCTTAAAGCTGTTCAAAATGTTCATGCTACTATAGACAAGGAAATAGCCGCTGGCATAAACCCTAACAATATATTTATCTGTGGATTCAGTCAAGGAGGTCTCTCTTTTATTTCCTGTATCTATTTGAATGTACCCATGAATGTTTGTGCTAATCTCTGGACCTTCCTACTAGTTCGTAATAGAAAAACAGATATATAAGCCACTTGCTGATAAATGGTGACATTGTTTTGCAGGTGCCTTGACATTAGCTAGTGTTCTGCTGTACCCTAAAACTTTAGGTGGAGGTGCTATCTTTAGTGGTTGGGTTCCATTTAATTCGTCTATTACAGAACAAATTACACCCGAAGCTAAGCAGGTACTTATCTTAAGGAATATTATTATATTATGTGTCATCTCAATTTTTTTCTTCTCATTTTTCTTTTGTACTAAAGCTTTCTTTTAGTTCTACTCTGTCCATTTTCTCTAATTGCCTCTGCATCTTTTATGTGGAAATATTTAGTTTGGCCTTATCTCTGTTCTTCGGAACAAGATGTTTATTTGCTATATGTTCCAACAAAAGTACACCGGCTCAATAGAGAAAACCATATATGTGGCTTTATATACATAACTGCTTGGATTTCTATTTTCTTCCATAGTAAAGCATGGAGGCCTGCTCAGCTGGTTTTCCTTCATCATGGCCTATTGAAGTTGGTATACAGTTGTCCTTGGAAGATGACACTTCACAGTTTTAATTGTTTATGTTGAAAGTATTTATTTTTTATTTTCAATTTAGAATCACTTTCCATATGAGCCATGGGCCTTACTTTAGAATAACACAGTATCAGTGGATGGAGTATTTTCAATTTGGAAAGACACTATAATTTATATAGCTGGTTATGATAATATTTGACTTCATTGAATTTGTGGTTTGTTGTTATCATCTTTTTTTTTTTTGCTAACCTAGTATGTGTAAAATATTATACAGACACCCATACTGTGGTCCCATGGGCTTGCTGATAAAACAGTATTGTTCGAGGCAGGACAAGCAGCCCCTCCATTCCTTGAAAAAATTGGTGTTGGTTGTGAGTTTAAGGTGAAATTCTAAGTTCTTTACGATTTGGTTTGTTTATTTATTTATCTGATGATCCATTCTTTCCATATCAATATTGACATTTGGTATTATTAGGCTTATCCTGGTCTAGCCCACTCGATAAAAAACGAGGAGCTGCGGTATCTCGAGTCATGGATCAAGACACGACTACATAGTTCTTCGCGGTAGTTATTTCAGCCTGTATCTCTTGCATTGCAACTCAATAATTTGAATATATGCTTGTGCTTGTGTAGACCTCAGTATCACACTATCACTCTATCTATTTTCACTTTATTGTTCTCAATAATTAACCGGATTGAAATTCTTGATCTCATTTACTGTCTTTTCTTTTCTTTTCTTGCTCTCTCAAAAACCCTGCAATTTTGCTTTATCTGCTTGGTATATGGCACAATATTTTTTTACTCTTTTCTTTATTTTATTCTTCTCATTTTGCATAGCAGAGTTTTAAAGTTGTTGGGTTGCCATAATAGCATCTCCAGTTGTGCAATCTATCATGGGCGGTATAGGTTGATCTCACTGTGCAATGTCATTTTTGAAGTAACTCATTTGATTTTCGCTCCAATGATACAATCGTTAAGAACTCATGATAACTCATCTCTTTTTTTTTGGCAGGAAACTCATCTCATATATTAATATTTTATTTTTATTTTAACTTCAATTATTAACTTAAGTATTTTTAATTAATATACAATACTTTTTATTTAAAAAGAAAACAAATATAGATTTTATTACAATAATTAAAAAATAATGAGAAGTATATGACGTTATGTAATTTAAAGCTATAAAAATAAATAACATTATATAATTAATACAGAAGAATTCAAAAGCGAAATTGTGAGAGTAAAAATGAGTATAAAATTAAGTGAAAGCAAAATTGGATGTGAAATTAAGTGAGACCAATATATTAAGTGTAAAATTATGAACAATAAAAAGATGAAAATTAAGTGTAATATTTCTTAATGATCACATGATTTATATAAATTTAACTGAAAATGGTAACATTTATTCCAATGGTAATAGTAATTCATGTTGACTTTAATTGCTGCAAAGTTTTTTCTCATGAACCATTGCATTGCTTCCGAACCAAACCATCCCTTTTTACAGAGTGGTGTACACTCCAGTGGAAATAATGCTGAAAAGTTGAGTTCATACATTGAGTAACTGACCAAGAACCATTCCCTATTTGAGGTGGCCTTAAGAAGCTTTAACCACAACAGGAGTCATTAGCAATATATATATGGAACTCAAAATTTGCCCAATCTGTTTACATTTTTATCATCAAACAAAAAATTCAAAATACAAAGTGTTGCAAAATCCCAATTCCAAATAGTTAAAAAAAAAATGAAGTTTCAAATCCAAAAGAAAAACTGGGTGGCATGGAGTCGATCCCTAGTTGGTTCCCTCTCTAGTCAGTCCCCCATTTTTGCGAACAGGTCGTTGTGAGTCGTGGCCTCTTCATATCTAGGCCTTTTTTAACTGAAAATTTTACTCATCCAATTATACTCCTATCTCACCTTTTAATAAAAACCCAATTTATCTTTTTATTAAAAAAAATTCATCAAATTTAAATTTTTTAAATTAATTTATGTTCAAAAAAACTTTTAAAAATATTTCAGTATTAGAAAAATCAAACAAAACTTTATGTTCATACTAAGTCTTTTGATAACTTGGAGAGAGCAAGGTAAAATTTGATTTACAATTTTTTATTTGATTTTATGTCTAAGCAAGCAATGTGGCCGGGAGTGGAACAAGCAGGATAGGTTCGATTTTCAATAAAATAAATAAATTTGAACTTTATACAGATTAGTTCGATTTAGTTTTGTTTGTTTTTAATGACTCGACTCGAATCAAACTAAATTAATAATATAAGTACAAAAATTATAAATTTTTTAATTTTTTGGCAGAAATATAATTTGAAATACTAAACATATAATTTTGGTCTTTAAAACTAATATGTAGTAGTAATAGAATTTGATTCTCTAAAATAAAATTTAAAATAACATCACATAATAACAATTCAAAATTAAAATACAAAATATACAATAACAATATCAAATTAAAACAAAATTTAATTGTCTAGAATTTTAAATAGAATGCAAAATAAATAATGACCAAGATATGCGGCAAGAATCCAAAATAGACATTTTTGAGATTAAATTTGGCTTTATTATTGATTTGGTTGGGTCTTTTATTAAAAAAAAAAAAAACTGATAATTCTTGATTTGATTCAAAATAATTGAATTGAATATATTTACCAGGTCCACATCGAACCCCAAAATGTGGCAGGCGAGATGCGGATTCCATAACAATATTCTGTTTCCTTTAAAAGGGAAAAACCCTTATTCTTATTTTTTTTATTTCTCTTTCTTCTTCAAAACCAAAATGAGTAAACTGTACAGAAGAGGAGTGGTTCATCCTTCGCCGCCATTCATATTGTACCTACTATCGATCCTCCTCCCAGCCACCGTCCTCACTCTCACCGTCCATCTCTCTCCGGAGGACAAGGAAGCCGTCGCTTATCTCATTTTATATCCTTCTTATTCTTCTTCTAATTGTGAAGAAAACACTACTCGCCGTAAATCCAAATGTTTGTACTACGTTAATCATCTACCTCTCTTCCATTGCAATTGCTTCAATTGCTACACGATTTATTGGGCTCGTTGGAACTCATCACCGAATGTCCAAATCATTGACAAAATCATCGAGGCATTTGATGAGGATTCCTTCTCTCAAACATGGAATGATAAGATAAATAAATCGTCCGAGTGGACTCACTCCGAGTTCGCGATTATTGATTCTGTATCTTCCGAGTCGGAATCGGTAGAGGAGAGTAGTTGTATTACTATTAGTAATAGTAATAGTGTTGATGTTAGTGAAGAAAGTGATGAGATTGAAAATGAAGAAAAAGGCTCTGTCACAAGATTTATGACTTTCATTGGAACAAGAATTTGGAATGCTTGCTGTCTTTGCTTTAATTTCCAAAACAAAAAATAGGTCTGTTTTTTTGTTTTTTATTTTTTATTTTTATTATATTATTATTTTGTACATTCATCAATCGTATGTGGTAAATATTTTCCTAAATTCATCAATTTATCTTTTTTATTTTGTACATTGAACTGTCCCTCTTTTTTAACTCTAATATATGCACATGAGTCATCTATGACATTATCTTTGTAATATATTTGCTAATGGATGGCAAATAACTTCTTTACATTTAAATTTTTTGTTTAGGAAAGAATTAATTGATTGTGACTTACGTGCACACCTATAAATTATTTCAAAATAATTGCATAGACAACAAAAAAAAGAGTTGTATGAACATATTTTGAATCTTTTCAAAACGTGAAGTGAATAATTTGACTTAGAGGCATATATGGATTTCATCTACAATTTTTTTAGTAGTTATAACAAATAGATTTGTATTATTTTTTACATGTATCATGATTCTTTTGTCATCATTTAGTTTGATATGCTGTACTTTTTCATCTACAACCAAAGAGTTTAGTATTTGTCGATGTAATGCATATATCACTACATTGATGCAATTTTCTTTTTGTCCACGAGAATAATAAAATGCATTGAAAAATCTACATAATTGTGTCTCTTTTCAAGGTATCATGCATTATCGAACCATTTTAATTTTTAATTTGTGACAACTATAACGATGTCTTACTAATTTCATGTATTGAAAACTTAAATTTATATCTAAAAATTCATTTACCATTGTTATATATATATATATATATATATATATATATATATATATATATCTGCATCTTGTACTTCAATTATAGTACAAAATATAACATGTCTTTTTAATAATTTTCAAATCCAATTAAAAATAATTTTTTAATAGGTTAAAAAACTATGATTTCTTTCTGGGTCCATGATCTAGTTTGAGAAAGGAAGAAAAGGTTAGAAAAGGTTGTTAAGTATTCATCTAACTTTTGGTATGTTTTTTATTGAATGTTGACTATTTTAAGAATTTTTTCTAGCTACACCCCTTAAACAAAACTCAATATTGTCATAATACCTAAACTGCCTTTGGGGTCATATTAAAATAGAAAACTATTTTAAAAACCTCATTGTTTACCTCTTCATGGCCTCACTTAAATGTCATTAAACGTGGAGAAACTTGATGAAAGATTAAAACACGGATTTCATGGATCAAGTAACTAATTGTTTAGCGTTTTTGTTTTTGCTATTTTTTCAACGTCACCGAATTGTAGGTACATGTATTTTTTTTTTCTTCTAGATTTTACGTGAATTAAATTTACATAAACGTCTACAAACTAAGTTCACATACTATATGCAAATTTAAGATTTTTAGGTTGTATGTGAACTTAATTCACAAACGTTTACATGAATTGAGTTAATGTAAACTACGTAAAGTCACTTAACATGTTGGTTGCAGTTTTCATCAGCTTAATAGTAGATGGATATGGATGAAAAAATATCACTTTTGTTAACTACATCCCCAAATTACTTCCCACACCCACCAAATTTTTTTAAATACCAAAATTCCTATAATACCCTTCCTTCATCTTCTTCATTAACCCACTTTTTTTCCCATATTCATCGTTCATCTTCTTCCTCAAAATCATACATTTTCCATATTCATCATCTCCTAAGTTAAAACTCTTTGTTCTTGGTCATCATTATCAACACTGATCAACAATTTCATCATCTTTAATAATTTCATAAGCGTTGGATTTATTCTAGTGATGTTTGAATGATTAAAAACCCATAAACGTATGTGAATTGAGTTCACGTATGTGAACTCAGATTCATTATTTGAATTGAGTAACCCATACGTGAACTCAGTTCACGCAAGTGTACGTGAACTCAATTCACATACGAAATCTGAGTTTAGATACGTGAACTCAGTTCACGCAAGTGTACGTGAACTCAGTTCAGATACGAAATCTGAGTTTACATAAATAATTCATCAAGTTAATTCATAAATTAAAATATAGACAAGAACTAAAAAAGTCACTACCTTTAACTTCTTTTATATAATAATAATAATAATATGATAATTAATGAAATTGCAATAGAATTTTATGAGTAATTAATAGTAAAAAAATTAATTTATATTTATTTTCAGTCTCGTATCATCAAGATTTCTAAATTTGTTTATCAGAACATATAAATTAAATTCTATTAATATTATGTTATATAATTTTTATATGATTAAATATTACCTATAATATTTATCAATAACTTTTTTGGTCTCTGTCCAATTGGTTTCTAGATCCGTCTGTGACCGAAATATTCATGTATATGAATATGTAACGTTGAAGAAGTGAAATCATTGATTGAATCTATATGTACTTGATCAAAATTAATCTTTTAATTTGAATAAAATGAATATCTTAACAAGACATAAAAATCAAACATCACACTTAGCCAACAAAATAATAAAAAAATTACAGATAAAAAATAAATTTATGTAAAAATCATCTATTTAACTAAAAATATGAAGAAAAAAAAACTATATAAATGATTGATTTCCTTAGGTTATAATACAAACATATAAGATATTTGCCACCTCTATTGGCTTATGATCCCTCTCCGTGTAGTGTTGTCATATACTTAGACTTATTTAATTCTTACGTGGATATAAAAAATGGATGTTTGCGAAACTAAAAATTGGACATGACAGCTTTTTTTTATCCTGTTTGATTAAAAAACTGGTTATGAGATCGAACAAAATGAAAACCTTTTTAACGAAGACATCAAATATTAATGTGAAAAAATATTTTATTTTAATTAAATAATTTAGTGACTAGATTCACACATCTTAAGTGCAGAAAAATAAATAATATTAAATTCAAAATCAAACATATGTACATCGATATAAAAAAGTTTAGTTGTAATCATCAAGTCTATCAGAATTAACAAAATGACATATCAAATAAATAACACAAATTAAAATATAAATTATAACAAATTTAAAGAAAAATCACTAGTTTCATTTTCCCTTATAATCATAATGGATTACCAGTGTTGTTATCTAAATATGTGTTTTTTAACCATATTATTGGCACACTATATATTTATGGACTTTGTCACCTTTAATCCAACCTCTTCTTTAAGAGATCCAAATTTAGTTACTTATACTAATGTAATGTGGTGAATATTTGTTGGTTTATGAAATGAATCACACTCTAAGATATCTCAACCTAAACCGAAAAGCTTGCATCAATTGAATGAATACAATAAATATAAATATGAGATTATAATTTATAAGTCAATTGAATCAACAACTACATTTTTGTTGCCAATAATATATTTATATGTCAAAAGTTATAAACAAATTATTTGAAATTATCAAAATCTATTTAAATAGTTAACCTCTCCAAACATAAGCTTAAATATTTTTATACCCTCGCCAACCATAGACCAAAATTATGATCACATATTTGACTATCAGCCAACGATATAACACCATTAACAACAATCAAATACTAAATAACATAAGTTTAAGAATTAATTAGATAAAAAATTAAATTTATATACGAATTAAAACCAAATTATTATTTTTGATAAAATGGGACACAAGTTGAGTCTAGCCGAAATTACTAGATTTTCATAACATGACAAACAAAAACTCAAATTTCTATTGAGGTATATACACATTTCTCAACATTTCTTTAAAAAAATTACCTTTAATGAGGAAATATATAAAAACAAAAAAATAGAACACAACTTTATAAAAAAAAAAAAATAGGGCATACTATCACCATAAATGAGAATCCACAATTTTTAAATTAGGGTTACAAAAGGACCTTCCATAATAATATCAAGAGTTTTAATTAGATGTTTTTGTAAAAATGTTTTACTCAAAATAGTTCATTTTTATTAAAATCATTTTAAATACAAGGAGGTGTCAATATTATTTTGCTAGATATTCGAACTCGGGATCTAGCAGATATACGTGATTTATTTTACTATTTTATATAAAAAAATATTACACCAATATTATATTGCTTAATAATGTTATACTCAATACATATTTTACAATTTTTTCCATTTGATTAAAAAATTATATCATATAGATGCATATATAAATTTTTACATTCATATGATACATTATTGAAATATATCAAGATTAACGTAAATGTTAAAAGTGCTTAAAACATTAATATTAATATACATTAATAATGTTTCTTTAAAAAAAACTCAATAATATATCAAACATTTTTAAATTTAGACAAATATTTATATAAATAATCTATAAGTTATAATCTTTCAATACGACTGTCAAATTTGTAAAATATGTATCAAGTATAACATTATTGATGATCCTTAAGTCATAACTCAACTGACAAATGTCGTTAAATTATACATTATATCTCTAAATCTAACTAAGTTTCTGGTAGTAATTTTTATCATCACAGAACAAAAGTTGTTAATGAGTAGTATAACATTCATATAATATTATAATATTACATTGATGTAATATTAATTTTAATTTAATCTTTTATATATCCACATATATATTTTACCATGTAAAGTAATATTACAATAATTAAATTTTATGCATAAAAAGGAATAAACCCAAGTATCCATTCCATCTTTAAGAGTCTCAAAACCTCTCACTCTTCAACATCTCTCTCTCTCTCTCTCTCTCAAACCCACACACACCAAACAGACACACACTCTATCACTAACCCATCGGAGAGAGAGTGAGCGAGTGACTGATCGATGATGTCTTCCTCCGGCCCCGGCAGGTACCTTCCTTTCCCGCCGTCACCTTCTCAGTCAGCACCTCACCTCTCCGCTCTTCGTTCACCCGTTTCATCCACCATCGCTGAACATGACAAGTATCTTTCTTTCTTTTTTCCTTTTCATATTTTTCTATATGTTCTATCTAATTATCTTCTTTGATTATTATTATTATTATTTTTGTTAAAAAGTTTCTACCTTTGTTATTCTTGATTCCTAAAATTCTTCTTTGGTCAAATGGGTCATAGTATAGTATCTTCTTCATTTCTGTTGCTATAGTTGGATTTCTAATTCATTGCTTAAATTATTTTTTTTATTACTTGATCTGTTTGTTTGCTGATTTTTGTCAGATCCAATGTATTGATGGTGCAAATCTGGTTGAGAAATTTATTGTGATTAAGTTTTGGTGAATAATGCTTTGTCATGTTGATTTATTGATTCTGATTTCAGGGTTTATGAACTCTAATTGATTGATGAATTTTTTTTTCATGTTTAGATTATTGTGCTATTTTTTGTATTCGAGGTGTCTTCTTAGTGGTAAGAGGTTGACATTGTAACTTTGGAAAGAATTCAAATCCTGCATGAGGCAGTTGTAAAAGGGTTATTAGTGTTAGCGTTATTAATAATAGTAATTTCTCCTTACCCAATTTTGTAAAAGAAAATGTTTGATCTTTGTGGAAAATAAGTTTTTTATTTCTTCTTTTTTTTTGTTGAGCAATTTGTCAAAAATCAGTTGATCTTGTTGTTGAAGTGTTTTTGTGTGTGTTGAGAATGGAGAACATGTAGATGAATCAGCTTCATTGCTAATTTGTTCTATATAAAAGCACTAGTTTCCTTGTCTTTGTTGCAGTTTCATTTTGCGATCACCATTTTTATAATTCAATTTGTGGTCAAGTGAACAAGTAGATATGGATGGTTGAGAGTTTATTACATGTTTATTTGCTTTTGTGACTAACGAATGGCTGCAATGTGCTACTCTCATTGCATGGTTTATTCCTTTTATTTTCAGATATCTAACTGAGTTATTGGGAGAACATCAGAAGATGAGTCCCTTCATGCCCGTGCTTCCGCACTGTTATCGATTATTAAACCAAGGTTAGATTCGTTGTCAAAATTAAAATAGCGGTGAAAAATAAGCTTTACCATCCTCTCACCGCCAACAACTTCGCTTCCCCTGTGCTTTACATAAAAAGTTTATTTGTTTGGTTTATAGTTGTGAATTTGCAGTAGTAACCTGTGTTAATTTAGTTGTGAAATCTATATATATTGTGCAGTATGTTTAACCCTGCAAAGATTATAGAGGAGGGCGATGTACATATATTTCATGCTTCAGAAAGTTGCACAATTATGGAGAAGGTTGTCAAAAATCGAGATCCTACCTTGGATCGGGTGAGGAGTGGATGATTGTTAATGGTGTGGGTGTGATCATATTCGTAACGCTGATCATAAGATCCCACTTAAAATATAGAAGTCTATTTTAGTACAAAACTTAATAATGTCATCAACTAATATATATGTGTGTGTGCGCGCGCGCGCACGCTTGCATGTTAAACGACAAAACAAAAAGAAAAAAGGAAAGTAGATCGTCAAAGTCTACTCGCATAAATGAGCTACCCGCTTTATCTGCAAAAAGTAAATGACCTATCCCTGGCAGAGGAGAAACTGTGCTAATCAGAGACCACTTTTTGCCAAGAAATCAGTGACCTAGTTACCTACTTGAAATATACGCCTCTCCATAATAATTAATACATATAAATATATCACTAAATTTAAAGTAAAAATTAAGATGTTCATTTTGTTTCTCGAAAAATCAGCGACCTGGTTACCGTCTCAAAATGTACGACTCTTCATAACAATTGGTACGCATAAGTATATCACTAAATTTCAAATGAAAATAAAGATATTTATTTTATAATAAATTATTATTTTATCCGTACTGTATTATTCGATTATTATCTTGATGTCTATTTTATATGTGATGGTGATTATCAAAAGAAAACACAACAGGAACCGAAAATGAACCATCTTCTGAGATTAAAAAAGAAACACAATTGAGATATTTGGTTTCATTGGAAAAAAGTAGAGAGTTGGAACCACCTTTAGATGGCAGCATAATGGAGCTTTAACTTGAACTTGAATGGGCTCCTGAGAGTTCGTGACTGAACCGATAAGAGACGACAAACAAACTGACAGATTGAACCTGGATGAGGGTGGATCAACAGGAAGAAGAGTGAATGAGCACAGCAGTAGCGACAGCCAACCGCCGTGTTCAATTTGATGGGAAAACTGCTTATTTGCTGGCCTTTCAGATGGTCCTAACAAACCCTAATATCCTAATTCCTAAGTGTACGTCATTTAAGGCTTGGTTTAATTAAATCATGGGCAATCATGTTATGAAAGTCGCACGGATTTTTAATTGACCGAGTAAAATTTAACGGCAGGTAGTCTAGAATATTTTATGTATTACACTCTTAATTGTAGTTAGAAGTCTGGCAGATTTGCTGCCATCCACCATTGATAAAAACGAAGGAGGACGATTAAAATAAATAAACATTTGCCTTTTTGGGAGTTTTTCACATTTGGAGAGGAAACCGGGAGAATATCATATAACCTGACAAAGGAGGATGATAATCTCCCTGCCGGTATTTGTAATTGCTGCTTTATGACGTTATTGTTGTAATGGTGTCGTGTAATTATCTGAGTTATTTTGATGTTTGTGTAAAAGCAAGTCCTTAAATGTCATTAATTTTTTTGAAGATTCTTTTTGAAACTAGATGTTTCAATAGTTTACTGACCCGATTTTTGGTAAATGCCTTTTAATTTTCTGTATAATAATGTCTATTTTATTTATTTAATTATTAACAAGATGACCCTTGACTCTGTGTATTTCCTTGCTACCTCGAGTACTGACTCATATAGAGATAGCATCAATGTTTTACTGACTCAGCAAACATCCAAGTTGTCTATCGATTTTGTAGTGACTGCTAACTTGTAAAAAAAACTGCTGATTGGTGGAGCAGAAATTTTGCGTGTAACAACAATCTTGGGGAATGCATCAGTTTTAGGTCAAAGTGGGCTTGAACATGCTAGCCCCCCTGGGAGGAATGTTTTCAAAGGGAGGTCCTGATGCGAATGGATGGGTATCAAGATTTCAATCAGAAGTACGGATTACTAACCATTAACATAACTTCATTTCCATCTAATTCTGTATTGTAGAAATCATTCTGACATGACATAATTTTACATCTTATTGCTAACTCATGAAATTTATTCAAGTGTTAATAGTTTTAATTTTTTTTGTGACAGGTAGTGCAAAGCTAAGTTATAAGCTAAGTCTCCAAAATGAGTTGTTAATTATCCTATACCGTCATGGTTTGAGATCATCTGTAATTCAGATGTTAACTACAATTTTCTGACATACTGATCCTTTCATTGACATAGTTAGGATATATCTGTGCATTTTTGCGTTTGTTATAGCTGTTGATAGTTATTCCTTGCATTTGTTTATTTATATTTATAATTATGTGTTTTCAACTTATCTGAATTTTGAACAGCTATTGCAAATCTTTTTGGTGGCCTCTGATACAGTAATAAATTTATTATGTTCATCTGCATGCTGCGTAAACAGACCATCATATCGGTTTTTGTAATTGACATTAGAATGAAAACATGCAGATGCCAAGTCTGATACAGGGATCACCAACACCAAACTGGCTGAGTCCACAAGGTAGCTCGTCTGGTCTTCTTGTTAAGAAGACAATCAGAGTGGATATACCCGTGGAGTCGTATCCTAATGTATGGAGGATCATCACATCTCTTCCACAAAATACGCTAAATTTTTCTTTACAGAAAATTCTAATAGATATTTTTATCAATTGTAGTTTAACTTTGTTGGTCGCCTCCTAGGCCCAAGAGGGAACTCTCTAAAGCGTGTAGAAGCAAACACCGAGTGTCATGTCTTGATCAGGGGCCGAGGTAGCATCAAAGATACAACCAGGGTAAGAATAAACATTATTTGTTGTAAGGCGAACATGGTTATTTGTACCCAGATAAAATTACTATTCCATGAAGTTGAGATTATATTGTTGTCGTGTTTCTCGGATTGTAGAAAATAGCGGTTTGTTCAAATGCTGCTATGTGACTCAGCTATAACACCGCTATAGACACTATTTGACGACATTTTGTACTAAATAGTTTATCGTAGAACAATAGAGATTCTATAGCCGCTATTCAACAAAATTGAAGGCGGTTATAATAAACAAATTTTGATCATATTTTTAGGAGGAAATGATGAGAGGAAAGCCTGTGTATGAGCATCTGAATGAACCTCTCCATATTCTAGTCGAGGCAGAATTACCGGCTGAAATAATAGATGCTCGCCTGATGCAGGCGCGTGATATACTCGAAGATTTGCTTAAGCCTGTGGTATGTTTGTTGTTGTGAATTCAATCTGGTGTTGGACAACTTGATAGGGATAAAGTTTATTTGTTCTAATTCTTTGATGTATATATTGCCTTATCTTTCAGGATGAATCCCATGATTTGTATAAGAAGCAGCAGCTTCGCGAACTTGCAATGCTGAACGGCACTCTTCGCGAGGAGGGTTCTCCCATGTCTGGTTCTGTTTCACCCTTCCAAAACAACAGCCTCGGAATGAAAAGGGCCAAAACCAGGGGGTAAATTCCTCTTAAAAGGGTGCGAGCGAAAGGATTTTGGAGCTTGTGTTAAAATATTCTACAACAGCATTTACCATTGTCACAGGTAATGCTGTTAGCGCAAATGCCCTAAACTGCGATCGGGGCACTGGCACCATAGGGTCAGTTTTATGTGCAGTGTGTTTACATTCAGGTTTAAAGATGGTAGCACATATAGTACAGTATAACGATCGGTTTGAGTTTGGTGAATTTGCTTTTTTCTTTTTGTTGGTTAGGCTGTTTGGTTATATATTTACTAATTCTGTCTATATTATTAATATTATTGTTATATATATTTCAGTTTGCATTGACAATTTTGATATGTTTTTGCAATATAATGTATGGTTTGTACCATTTTTGTGAGGTAGATATACCATCTACTGCATTGCATGTATGTGGTGACATTTTGCAATATCAAATGTAGATGATAGATATTTTTTCTTCCAAATAGTCAGCTTTTTATGCATTTCTCAGCATCTTGTTTCATAGTTGAGTATCTTCTGGAGTGTCTCTGTTAGGAGGAACCTTAGAAGAATGACTAAAAATCTATGGTTATTTACCTGAATTGTTTGTATGAATAAGTATATATATATATTGGGTGTATTGGTTCTTTTTTTTTACTAATATATAGGGTGTAATACTGAGAATATGCATTCAGATTTTTTTTTTTTAAATGACAAATGTTTGTTGTTATCATGTTAATGGGAGAAATTGAATTCATAATCTTCTTATCACTCCAACATCTCTGTTCGTCCCCCGAACCATCAACTCACTTTATTACTATTATATGGAGTATATCAAGAAGTTGCCTATATAACATTATGCATAACTTGCAAACGTAAAGAAGGGTATGTCGACGACAAAGGGCTTCGAGAAACTCATTATTTGAAGGTAACTCGGCAGGA
Organism: Cicer cuneatum; assembly: GCA_037974295.1. NCBI lineage: Eukaryota > Viridiplantae > Streptophyta > Magnoliopsida > Fabales > Fabaceae > Cicer > Cicer cuneatum. The sequence continues at coordinate 876,169 of JBBPBO010001985.1, forward strand.
TGGATCACAGTTCACAAGAGCTGAGAAGTTCTTTGAGTCCGTGCAAGAAAAGTTGCTTGTTATTTTTTCATAGGTCTTTTCTTGAATTGCAAGCAAAGTGCACTTTCATGACCAGACATAATATTTGATGGCGATTGAACTAGTTTGTGGATTGGAAGATCTAAAGTCGACACGAGGTTTCTAAAGTCGACATGAGGTTGTAGAGAACGAGGTAGTTCGTTGGCATAGTTTGAGATTCTTGCAATGAGAGTGTGAAAGTGACATCTCCAGTGTTTTCTATACTCCAAAATGCTCATCACTCAATAGAGGAGTAGATCATCACATTCCTCTCAATTGTGGTGTTGATCTTGTTCATATGCAACCCTACCATTACCCTCATGTCCAAAATAATGAAATGTCAACCAAGTTGTAATTTTTTTATTAGTTCGGTCATTTTCGTTACGAAAAAGGATGGTAGTTGGTGTTTTGTGTGGACTATATGACATTATGACCCTCAACAAGATCATAATTCTTGGGAAACACCAAAGTCTAATTATTGAAGAGTTGGATGCTCTTTCAGCCCCCACAATTCTTGGTATTTTATTAGAATTCTAAGATTTGGTAGTGAAAAATTCAATTCGATAGTGAAAAAAATGAGACTAATTATTTATCAAAACTCCGATTCAATAGTATTTTTTGTACATTTTTAATAAATATTGAGGGTGAATGAGCAACTCAGGAAGAATTGTTAAATGAGTTAAATGGACAGTTTTTTATCCAAGGCGGACCTTTGAGTAGGGTATTATCCAATCAAATAAATGATAATGATATATCAAAAACTGCTTTAAAGACTCACTAAGGATACTGAATTCATAGTTATGTCTTTTGGGTTAACTAATGCTCCAACCAACCACTTTTCAATGGATGTGAATTCAATTTTTGCAACCTTATTTTTGTAAATTTGTCCTAGTTTTTTCTCATATGATATTCTAATCTCAATAAGTCCTATGTAGACTATTTGCAACACATAGAGGTGGTCCTTACATCAATCTCATCTTTAAGGAAGGGGCATGTATAGACTTATAGAAGATTGCATGTTCTTAAATATTGAATCTAAAGATGTGATTGTGTGGAGATTCAATAAATTTGTTGGTGTACTAAACTTAATTTTTTTTCATCACGGAAAACCTTGTGGATATAAATGACAAAATATAGAATGGAGAAAGAAAACCTCATAAGCATGGAACTTCACAATCACACAGTGGTGGATCCAAAAAATTTAAATAGTGGGGTTAATATCATATTTCATAAATATTTTTATAAAAAAAGATCACAATAGCATCCTTAAAAAAATTAAAGGGGATATAAGATGGTTTGATGGTTGGGGTGAAAAAGTTAGGAAGTATAGTAATAAATAAGTTACAGATCTTCAAATAAAATATTAACAATACTAATTATTAATATTGACTGTCGAAAAAAATAAAAAATAAAAAATTATAAAACTATATCATATATACAAAAAAAATTGGGTTCAACCTAAGACAAGATAACGTCTAAACACACAATCACATTTAGTTCTTCATAAATATATTATCTCTATTTTTATCGGACACATATGTCTCATACCCTTATATTTTTTGTTTTGAAATTACTAAAAGTCCTAAAAAACAAATATTATTATTTATTTTTTTTGAAAATTTGGTACACTTATACATTTTCCGAATATTAAAGGAAAAAATTCAAAAAGAAAAAAAAATAGTTAAGAAATTTTTGTGAAATTAAAGCTGAGTAAAAATGAAATTTAGAAAAATTATAAGGGTGTGAAGGTGTCTTATAGATTCCTGCAAATGAGCACATGCATAAAAAACTAACGTTCCTTCAGGTCCGTCTTGAGATTTTTGGCGCCTTGAGCGAACTAAATTATAAAGCCTCTTGATTATTAGAATTGTTAGCTTTGTGTATTTTTTCTTGCAAACATGTTAATAATCTATTAATTATAATCCATATTCTTTGAAAAATTATATGCAATAGAAATCAAAGTAAGACTGGTTAACATAATTGATCATAAATCAATTTTAATAATTTCAATTTAAAGTTATACTTCTACATAGATGCAATAATAACAACGATTTAGCAATAATTAATATTATTCTATAAATTATGTATGAATTATAAATAAAAAAAGTAAATATTAAATAATTTAATATCATAAAATCTTAATTTTGATTCAATTGGTAAGATATTTCTAAATTTTTTTAATACTTCAAATATAATTTTATCAGAGATTATGAGAACTGCCTTTTATAGATATTTGTAACGTGATTTTAAGTTATTATCAGAGAATATTGATTAAGTAACCTCTCGTTTTTTCAGAAACAAATTTCAAATTCATCCTTGTTTTTTTAATAAAAGCAAGTCGCAATTACAACTAAATAATAATTTATTTAATTATATTTTTTTTGAAACAATGAATCAGAGTACCAACAGTTACTCCTAAAAGTCAAGACTCAGAGTACGGTGAACCCACCGCCATTGCCAAGACTCAGAGATTTGAACCCACCGCCACCCACTGTCGCTGAGAATATCAACACTATCGCCATGAATTGAACCGCCGTAAATAACAGTGGGAACACCGCATCGTACAAACAGGCAAGTACAGTGAAATTGACAAATCGCTTCTCTTGGTTTTTCTTTCTCTTAACTCTTCCATTAGCTGTTTATCTTTCTCTTGGTACAGTGAAACTGAAAAACATTGTCAATTTATTCCTAATTGGTTCTCCTTCTCTTCATCAAGTCACTAGTTGTATTCTTTATTTGTTGCCTACCAAGTGTTCGATAGAAATACTCAAACAACCTATAATGTATTTCCACTCTCTAGCTGTCTGGCCGACACCTTAATTATATTCAATTAATTTTTTTTCAAATTATTACCTGACGTGTCACGGTTGTAGTTTTTGGTGTCCGTGTAGCAATCGTGCTTCATAGTTCCACTCTTATAATGTGTCACGTGCTTGAATAAGAGTTTGTTGATAATTACATGATATGACTCTAACACTCATTAACCATTTGAGTCCAACTCATTAATCATCACATTATTTAGGCAATTTTTCTTTTGTTATTATTTAGGTTTAGTTAAAAAATTCGATAGTGAAGAGTCTCTAGAGATTGTAACTAGAACTGATAATGCAAACCCTTTGATGAACACAAATTCTCCAATTTGTGGCACTACACCAGCAGTAAACGTAGTTAAGTAAGGTGATAAAAATGCAGTTGGGGGATTGGGAGGTAAGACTAGGATATCTATTGTGTGGGATAATTTCACAAAGCTTCTCTTGGTAAAGACCATAGAGGAACATAATGCCAAAATATAATCACTGCCATGAAGTATATAGCTTCCACCCAAAAAACATTGCACAAATTCCCTAAACAATTGTTTGCATAGGTCTCACAAGCGGATATATTTACTAAATTGGTAAGAAGGAGATGCCAAAGATTAGTTAAGGAGACAATGTTTCAGATCCAAGAATTTGCAATATGTGAAACCATGAGATATTAATCAAATTCCCATACTGTAAAGGTGTTTATGAAATTGTGCAATGTGTGAAACTATGAGACACTAATCAAATTCCCATGCTATAAAGGTGTTTATGAAATTGTGTTGTGAATGTGCTTGACTTGTTGGAACTTGGAAGGTATGTTACGCTGTGTTTGAGTGTGCATAAATGATGAAGTTTTTATGGGAGCTTCTTTTTCCATTCCCATGGGCACTTTGAAAGTATACTTTTAGACAAAAATACAATTTTCTTTTTCTGTCCGAAAAAATATTTCTGGACACGTGTGGTTTTCTTAGATACATAGGAGGACAAAATTAGCTCTAAATTTTTTTTATCTATGCCCCACAATAATCTATAGGCCTTCTGATTACATTCCATTATTCATGTACTTTAACCCAAAGCCCTTAAGCTACTACGTTAGAAAAAAAATCCAAAAATCAAATTGCAGCACATAATAAATAAATAAAGAAGAAATGATTATAAATAATTCCTTTCTTTTCCCTTCTATCTTGCTTCAATATTAAATTTATACTCTCTTGTGCACAACAACACAGAGGAGAGTGGAAATTAGAGACTATTGGGAGCACAACAAGAAAGAGGAGAAAACCAATTCTGTGTAGTTTGGTATCATATTCACAGGCAAGTGTTGTTTTTTGTTGTCAAATATCATATATTTCATCATGTGTGTTGACAGTTGTGTAATCATATTTGAAGTGTTTTTTGCTTGAGTTATTGTTCGTATGGGATTTTCTATTATAGTCACTAGAAGGACCTTAAGTGGTAGTACTGGACAACCCTAAAGTTTAGAACACAAACTTAGAATCATATTCTTCTATTTTCACTTCTGCTTCAAAACCCAATCCCCAAACCAAAATTTGTACATCAAAACTGAAAATCAAATACTCATTTAACAACCTGGAAGTAAAATTCCCAAATTCAAAAAAACTATTATCTTCGTCCCTGAATATAGGATCCTATTGAGTTTTTTACTTGTCCCTTTCTATAGGAGTAGAACTCCTTTCAAATTTATAACTGCATTAATTATTTCTTTACCAATATTATATACCCCTAATTATGTTACATCATTTTCTATACTATGTAATAAATACTATGATGGAATCATAAACCAATTATCTCGCCTAAAGGTTAAATTAGTAAAACAACACCAATTGTCAACAAATTTAACACTACTACTAATTTTCTTAATCCTCGTGATTTACTTGTTTTAGGGTTTAGTTTTGTTTGTGGGTTGACACTACCTGATTCATTTATGGGGTGGTTCATTCTTAATATTGGTTTGTGGGCTGAATTTGCTTTTTTTTGTCTTTTTAATTTTTTAAAATTCTTTAGGAAGGTAAAAGCCCCAACAAAACAAACTACACTCTAACTCTACGAGGTAAATCCACCCGAACAACATCGTGCAACAAAAGCAAAGAACAAGAACGATGTGTTTCACGATGAACATGAGACCCAAGAGTTAAGAAATGAGAACATAGGCATAGTTGGCCAACCAAATCTGCTACAACACTGAACTCTCTAAAAACGTGAGATACTTTGACTTCCAAATCCTTAGCACACCAATCATTCCAGATTCTAACCATGTTCGAGTTAGGATGAGATTCATAGCAATCATTAGTGACAAAGTGAACTGCTTCTTTGGGAATCACACTCCACACAAAGTCTATGAACTCCATGCTGCCAAGCAACCTTGAGAGCTAAAACAAGGCTACAGAGCTCAGCCATAAGTACATTAGAGGAACCCAGGTTCTGATTGAACCCCATAATCCAATAACCTACCTTGTTTCTGAAAGCTGCAGCGCACAAAGCTTGAACCGTCACCATAAATGAAACCATCAACATTTCATCCATCGTATTGAAAGGACTCCAGTTATATTAACAGTGGCAAAATGGATGGATATGGATTTAGATTGTAATGGATGGATCAAAATAATTCATTAATCCACTAAAAGTTCTTGAAAAAAAATCTAATCCAATCCATCCATTATCACATTTTAATGGATGGATATCCATCCATTCCACTTAATAATTTTTTGAATATTATAATAAACTATATACCTACAAATATTAATGGTTTTTATTTATTGTAGAAAAAAATAAAATAATAATTTATTTATTTATTATTTTAAAAAATATATATTTTTTAATATTAATTGATTGATACTGATGGCTATTGCTAAGGTGATTCAACAAATCACTCCCTCAATTGCACAGCTTCCTTAGATATTTTAATTAATTGACTGAGCTAACCGATATTTTAATTAATTGTAGGGTTGTCCTTCTCGAGGATTTAAATTTTCTTTCTATTTTGTTTTCTCCCTTTATAATTTTATGTCCCAAAAAAATTGATTTACTTTTTTTAATGATTTTGAAAATTCACATGTTGAAAATTATCTTATTTGAGTACAAAAGAAGTTAGTTTACAGAACAACTTATTACTTTTGATATTTATCAAAAATTATTATCTACAAAAATGTTGAGGCAATTGTATATGTTCTGTCTAATGAAGTCGGCTTCTTGCAGGAAGATGGTTGCTCTCAAAGACATTGTGCCTGCAGCTCTAAACAACATAGACACTAAATTTATAATTTTGGAGAAAGGGAGGACAGCACTTGAAGGACAAAATAAGATGTGTTTGGCACTCGTAGCTGATGAGACTGCTGCAGTTCATTTTCAGCTTTGGCGAGATGAATGTGATTATTTTGAATCAGGTGACATCATTTATCTAACCAATGGCATTTTTTCCTACCAACGTGGTAACCTTATACTAAGGGCAGGTAAGAGAGGGAAGCTTGAGAAGATAGGTGAATTTACTATGTCTTATGTTGAGACACCAAATATGAGTGAGATTCATTGGATTCCTGACCCAAATAATTCTAAGATGTATATCCAGGAGTATGTGATGTCTCCTCATTCCCGCATTTTCGCTCCAATTCTATAGATTTTGATGTTCATTTTCAGTGAAATGGATTGTTTGTTGTTACAACATTGCACATAACAACTTTCAAGTGTTCGATTTGGTTTATGTTATGCACTATAGTTTAGTTTGATTTAAACATAGTTGTCTGGTTTTAATTCAATGACTAATATTGTTTAATGTGTGAAACTGCGTGATTTCGTTGTTGTAGGAAATCTACACTATTTTTAGTCACGGCAACAGTAATAAAATTAATGATAAACCTATCTTTTATTTAAGCACTTTTTTGGAACTCATATTATTGTCCAAATGATCCGCCACTGCTCATATTATTGTGCCAATGAAGAAAAAAAAAGTTAATTGCATTGGTTTTGAAGGCCTTTTGGTTTTCCATGATGTGAAATATTAGGAATTAACCAAAAAAGAGATATTTGCCCTCTGTACCTTACCAAGAATAATGAATGACAGTGCGGAAGCACGGGCATGAAGGGACTCATCTTCTGACGTTCTCCCAATAACTCAGTTAGATATCTGAAAATGAAAGGAATAAACCATGCAATGAGAGTAGCACATTGCAGCCATTCGTTAGTCACAAAAGCAAATAAACATGTAATAAACTCTCAACCATCCATATCTCCTTGTTCACTTGACAACAAATCGAATTATAAAAATAATGATCGCGGAATGAAACTACAACAAAGACAAGGAAACTAATGCTTTTATATAGAACGAATTAGCAATGAAGCTGATTCATCTACAAGTTCTCAATTCTCAACACACAAAAAAACACTTCAACAACAAGATCAACTTATTTTCGACAAATTCCTCGACAATAAAAAAAAAAAAGAAGAAATAAAAAACTTATTTTCCACAATGATCAAACATTTTGTTTTATACCAAATGTCCAGGAGTTCGAGAGGGCTCTGCAAGAGAAATTTCCAGCATGTTCCATTGCAGCAAAGGGACAGATTTTTTCAACAACAACAATATTGGATGTACAGGGCTTGGTATGTTGCATTACAATAAATATTTTTTATAAAGTTATGCACCTTATATTGCTAATATCAGGCGCAAAATCTGTTGATTATTCTGTGTATATTGTAATTTACGTTGCTTGTTGATACTAAATTGTATATATGTTCAGCATTGCATGAAATATATGGTATCTGCCTCAAATATTTTTTAAACCAATCTATTTAGCTACTAGTGAGGGGTTGTTTGGTGTTTCTCAAAGTTAAGAATTCCCTTGTTTGCAAATTGTTGAAACGTTTTTATGCTGAAATTTTAGCTGCCATTGAAATGTGTGATGCAGGGAATGAAAAATTTCTCGCCTATTGCGGCAAATCTCCTGGCTTCCATGACAAAAATAGATAGCTGTTACTATCCCGAGGTTTTTGTCCTGTCCTTTCCCGAAGCATCTCTTTTTTTCCAGCCCTTTTCCTCTCTATGTGAAACATCTCCATTTTTATTTGCAAACATTACATCAAATGTATATTGTCAATGCTGGTTCTAGCTTTAAGGTTCTCCTTTTTATGTTTCTTTATCCAAGACCATTCTTGAGTTAAAATCTTAAGTTTTTTCAGAAAATTTTAAATAGAAAAATTTACAATTCAAACTCCTCTTCTTTGTAAATCAACTTTGCTACTTCAGATATGATACACATGTAATCACTAAAACTCGATAGAGGCACTAGACACATTTATAGAAACAATAATGGTATGCTGCAACACGGTATATTAATCCAGTTGGTAGGATTATTTTGCCTTCTTCCACCACCTTGAGATGCATGCAAAGATAGAAGAGATCCATCATGAATGACATAGAGTGATAGTTGTCAAAATCTGTATTCCAACAACACAACTCTTATAGAAATAAAGACATTACTTTTTTAGAGTCTAAAAAAGCAAATATTGTCTTAATTGTATAGGTTAAAAATACATTTAATCAAATAAAAGACAAAATTAAACCTATTACACAAACTCCCACCAAATACTATTTCTAAAAGATTGACATTCATTGCCTTAATCCCCACAAATGGAGATACTATTTTCATGTCACAAAACAACAACTTTAGAGTTGCTTCAAGGCGCACTCCCTCCAAAAAAAAAAGAGTGCCGAAGTTTGGAACAATTTTGTTGAATACAACTCATGCAGTATAAATGCCATTTTTGTATTAAAATCCTTAAGCTTGAAGATTTTTTAAACCATATGAATAATCTCTTCACACTAGTTACATTACATTACATAAGTGAAACACAACTTTTTACATTATTCTTAACAAGCCAAATGTTTATTATATGCTTCTAATCACCATACAAATCTTAATATTTATAAATATACAAAAAATGTTTATAAAATTGAGTCCTATTGTTCCTGCCCCCTTGAACATGGAGGGTGCAGAATAATTTACATTATTGAGTTATATATATATATATATTAGAACAAAATAATCACCATATGAGGCTGAGCCTAGGCTTCTGGCGAAACTGCTTTTTTGCCACACACCAAGGACCAGGAAATGTGCTCAACTGTACACAATTTACAAACAATTAGTCTTGTCATTTGTTACAGCTTATTTCTTTAAAAAAAAAAATCACTTTAATGAGTCTTTTTCTGTTTGTTACAGAATTTTTAAAAAAAAATGAGAATCTGAGAAAAAAATTAAAGTTGCTTAAAAAGATAAACTATTTTAAGTAGCTTTTATTGAAAATCAATTTTGAGAGTGATTTTTTTTATAAAAAAATGTGATTTTATTTTATAGTAAACAAACATAAAATAACTTATACTTTTCTAATCTCTACAAAATAATCTCTAAATTATTGAAGACAAAATAGTTTTTTTTAAATCTGTAATAAAGGGGTGCTCAATATGCCAAAAGTGATGAAAAAAGATCAAAGAATCTGTAAATAAATTCAGTTCTGCAATAAGGTTTCAATATTTTGGGATACACTCACCATAAAATAGAATGTCATATGCAGCAAGCAAGATTTAAATATTTATTCATCAAGTTAGTAGGAAACTCACATTGCCAATCATCTTTGCTCCGAACCATGGAGTATCAACACCGTATGGCGGAGGTATGACTCTAATTCCATTTGACATGTATGGAGGAAGTAATGCATGGAGTTCCTTCTCTAATCTTTCTGTACAAGAATGGTCCCAAAAGAAGTAGAATTAGACTTAGTTTGGATTAGCTTCTAGCTTGTGGGAGTTTACAAATAAGTGTCTGATTAGATTGACTTATTTGAACTTATCTATTGGTATAATAAGCACATGTCTCAATCATTTCTAAATTTCTCATTTAACTTCTTCATAAACACACATAAATTTATAAGGGCTTTCTAATTTTAACTTAAACTAGAAGTTATTATTTAAGAGAAACTAAGTTATTGCAAGATCTTATAGTATTCCATTTTCTCTGTGTCTCTTGAGAAGTTTATCCAAACACACTCTTGGAACTCTGTTAGAAATAGGGATCCGAATTCCCTGCTGTAGGAAAAGCACGCGTTTGCACGCAGTAAACGCTCTCAGCCTAACATCTGAGATCAGAAGGTTCAGATTACATAATAAAAAAATCAATTTTAAATGATTTTGGCCGTTAATTTTGAAATCGGACAGTTGAGATCGAAATCCTGCTCTATTACAAATATTTGAAATGTCATGCTACAAATAAAGAAAAGGAGATTTAACATTTACCTGCCAAACCTGGCAAACATGCAGTTCCTCCCGATAAAACTACCGTATTGTACCAATCACCGTCGCCCGTTAGTTCTGCAGAATGGCAATGCTCCATACAAACAGCTATGGCCTGGTGCAAACCCATGGCTTGCCTATACAAAGAAGTCAAACATAAGCTTAAACTACAATCATGGTAGACAACCAAAACTATTGACACAGTTATAGAGGCGAAGAATTGATTTTGATATGTTTGGATGTATTTCAGTAAAATTGATTTTGCATTCAAAACTGATTGTAACTTGAAGTTTAAATTTGAAGTCTCAAATTTATTGTTCAACTCACTTTTACATGAATGAATTCAAACATAAATCACTTCATGTTCAACTCGCGTTTACTTAGAATCAATTTTTATCACCGTAAACCAAACAGACTGCTGCAACCATATTACAAGAAATATATAAAAAAATAAAAATAAACTTACATTCCAGCAAGATGTGGCTTGAATAAAATCTCTGCTGTCTGAAACCTCTCTTTTGAAAGTGTAAACCATCCATCTCCTGCAGCTTGAAATGATGCTTGTGTGTTTTCTTTTAATAGCTCAGCTTCATAATCAAGAGCAACATAGCATAGATTCTGTTGCAAACCCACAGAAATTGTTACGAAAAGAACAGAAATGTATAACAAAAAAACTAAATAGAAATCCGATGTAGCACTGATGCTTCATATTGAAAGCGTGTTCGTGTCCAACACTGGTAACCAAATGCCTTTCTATTTTCTTAAATTATTACTGGTCTCTATGTGTCAGTGTCGTTTCCAGTGTCTGTGTTAGCGTTTAAAGATGATATTTTTTCCAACTAAGCAACTACGCAAACTAATCCAAACTACTCACTCCCACCACACTTCAATGAAAAAAAAGAAGATAAATTAGGAAAGATAAAAAGAGGCATGTTCTCAAATAGGAAAGTCCCATGTGTTCTCTAGAACAAATTTGTATCAACCACAAGAAGAATCACTTCATATTGATACCTCTTTCAAAGCGCGAACAGTGTACAAAGATTGAAAATTTAGGTTGTTCAGTTGCATCTTCTCCTTAAGAAATCCAGTAAGTTTCATTGCTCCTAGTCCAATAACTTCCACACCAACCTTGCGCATTACTTTGACATTTAAAACTGTAAAAGAATAATGCAGGTCACATTTATACCAACAAAATAAACGGAGAAAGAAATAGACAAACATTTGCTTCTAACATACAAAGTTAAAACAATTTATAAATTAACACAATGAAATGATGCTTAAACATTGACCAACGCTGTACCACACTTGGTCGATAAATTGAGACACTTCATGAAGGAAATTTATTGTCATGCTTAAATTATAAGAATTATATTCAGAAGAGAAATAGAAAGAGCATGAGATGAGAAAAGAACAGTAAAGCATACTTGGAACTACTGATGTGACTTGAAAACCTATATTAACAACTATTCCGGAAGTTCGTTTTGCAGCATACAGAGCTAGAGTTGCCTACATTTTTCGAAATATATTATAAGTAAATACATAAATAATAAAAAATAAAAAAAAGCCATATGTTATTGCGATTTGCAACGAAGAAATGCACAATTACAATCTACTTGGTTTCAGAAATTGTCAACTTTTTATCAAGTTCACCTATTCTGGTACCAATTCGTATATATGGAATTTATTACAGAGATCAAAGCAACACAAGTTTATTCTTTTATAACCAAAATGCCATCAAGTTACCTGCAATGTGAAATGTTCTTTAAGTTATCCGGGTTTTTTTTTCCGCATTAAAATATATTACCTGGTTGACAGCACAAACAGCAGGAACATTCATGTCAAACAGGGAACTATAAATCGCTTCTTTAAGTTGTTGTCTTGATGCTCTGGCTGATTCAGTATCTGAAATGAGGCAACATTTTGTAAGGCCAGAATCATATATGTAAGAAAATTATGTATTGTTGAAAAGGTTTGGAGACTTTTAAATAGATTTGACCCACTATATGTGCATCGCCGTGGCACAAATCACCATGTAAAGTATGATAGAACAACCATAGATTGAAAAAACTTAATCAGAACCGGTGACAAGGTGATGTATTTCCATTTTCATTTTCATTTTCATTATTCCTGTTACATTCTACAAAGTAAATATTGTAGGCCTAAAAAATGTATGTCATATAGTAATATGAAGAAACCTGAGAAATTAATCAAATATGTCTGTAAATTTGGGTTGACAAAGTAAATAGCGATACTTCAAGATAAAATCTTCGGTAGAATAATTGGAATCAGACAAAAGAAATAAAATAAATATATGACAGCTAAGGTCAAAATGTAATTATGTAAAAGATTATGTTTAGAGTTTTCAATGTACTTTTTGTTTTTTTTCTTATTAGCACCAGTGAAGTAAATCATAAAATGCAACTTACCATCATAATGGCATAATGGTATAGAAACGATAACCGGTTGTTTATCTGGTTTCACCTGCATCCTGCCGAGAAATCAACTGATATATTAAACATCAAGCAAGAACAACATAAAATAATTAGATAAACAATGTAAAACAGTTATGCATTTGTCCATGATAAGAATGAATATTTCAAACATGCACCGTAATTCCAAACATTCCAATGTCATTTCCAAAACTTGATTGTTTTGGTGATATTCATCTATATATGTATGTATATAGATCTAAAAGTACCCGATTGCAATAAGAGAGACAATAACGGTTCATTTAACTGTAATTGTTAACAAGAAGAGAGAATCAGAATAACAATATACCTGTTATAAATAGTTGCGAAAAAATGCCGAAGCCTAGTATACATTGGCGATTCAATGTTGCCAAATTCCTGCACATAAAAAAGGAGGAAAAGTTGCAGCAGAAGTGCAAAGAAACTGAAAACCTAAAAGGCAATGCATAGTATCTGCAAGAAATGTTTTCTGCAATTTCGTGTGTTTAGTTCTGCGGTGACAAAAATTGATTCAAACTGAATTGATTTTAGTTGAAAGCAAGTTGAAGGTAAAGTGATTTATGTTTGGATACATTCGTGAAAAATGTGATTTTTATCAATTGATGGTTGTATAGTTTCGACTAGAAGTCAAAATGAGAATAAGGTCAAATGGGGATGTATGAACACAGCAAAAACCAGACATAGTCAATTTTCACCAACTATTTTCATTCTAACAAAACATGCCATTTGTTTATTCCAGCCAAAATCATTACCAAAAATGTTGCGGATCGCCCAGACGGACAAGCATATTTACTCCAACCAAATTTGCAATAGCCAGAACCACCTTGAGGAAAAACAATTAAAAGGTAAATGTTTAAATTTTGAGAAGTTCTAGGAACACTTTCTTTCCAGCACTGACTCTCTTATTGGGTGAAAAGAGAGTAAGTGTTAAAAAGAGTGTTCCTAACACTCCTCTTAATTTAAAATAAAATGTAATCATCAGGGAGTAACTGAAACACAAGATCATTGAACAAAAATTTGCAAGACTAACCATCAATGATAATAGCACCAGGAACTTGAGCTCTCTGCCCATAAATTTGTTTGAATGATAGCTGAGGCCTCTGACCAACAAAGGATCTGCAATTCATGGAATCTCAAACACTTGATTTCACGAAATATCGATCAATCTCAAGATTCGTCAAAACACACAATACCAATCACTTGGACTACCAAAACTTGTCAAATTCACACCAAAGAACAAAATAACAATCACTTGTACCGCAACCACCCGTCAAAGCATTGAACACAAATCAACTTGCACAACCCATCAAAGCTAACAATATAAAATGCCAATTCACTTGCACAGTTGACTGAGGATTTGATTACCACTTTAGTGTATAAAGTTGTAAGGACCGTGCAATTCAGTCTTGAAATTAACGAAATTTTAAAATAATCTCTAAAATTAAAAATCCTTGATCATATTAGTACTTTTGGATCAGTCAATTTAGTACTGAAATTGTCTCGAACAAACTAATGTGAACGAAAATTAAAAATAATCCATGAAATTAAAAATCCTCGACGAACAAACTGATGTGAACGGAATTTCTAAATTTCAAAGATCATTTTAAAGTTTCGTCAAGTTCACGATCACGATCACCAATCCCTACAATTTGAAGGACTAAACTAGTAATTCCCTCATTGCACCCATCAAAGCACACAAAAAAACAATCACTTCCACAACCCATCAAATCACAAAACACCAATCATTTGCACCAAAAACCATCTAAACCACTTTGCATCGAAATCACAAATTTGCAATCACACACATAACCCATCAAATTGAATTGAAAGAGTCAACTCATCAAATCACAAAACAACAATCATTTACACTACAAAGTACAAACCATTAAAACCAATGTGCATCAAAAATAAAAAATATGCAAAAAAAAAAAACACAACCCATTAAGTCTAACTAAAGTATATTGCAAGAACAAAAATAAAGGAACAAAATTTGCACTAAATCAACTGACATGCTGATATCGATAGGTTAGATATGCAGTTGTGTGCAAGTTTATTTACCATTTCACCTACAGACCAAAAAACAATTTGCACTAAATCAAAAAAGTTGCAATCACCCACACAACCCATCAAATCAATAGCATAACCCACCAAATCACAGAACAACAATCATTTACATTTACACTACAAAGTACAAACCATCAAAACCACAAAATTCCAACAAAACATACACAACCCATTAAACCAAACTAAAATTAAATTCCAAAAACCATAAAAAAGTAACTAAATTTAGAACACTAACGGAAGAGGGTGACCAAAAGTCAAATTAGTTTCAGCAAAGAAAACAGAATCCCAAGATGGATCAGCTTGATGTGTCTGAAGAAAGTGAAGCCATAGACGATTATCAGATGCCAAAAATCTCAAACACTTGCAAATCACACTAAGCTTTGCAACTTCTTTTGGACCCAAAAGTCTCAAAATTTGTACCAAGATGTCACTTGGTAGTTGATCCAATTCACCTAAATCACCACCACGTTGTACCAACACTTGTTGTTTTTCTTCATCTGAAGATGTTTGATTTCGTCTCAACATCATTTCCCACACTTTTCTTAGTATCATCGACATGATTAAGGTTTGATTTGGAACACATTCAACAGAAAACACAGTAAAGAGAGATTGTTATGTTTTAACGAAAACGGATCCTCTGCTGCTTGTCTCTCTACTTCAATGTCTACATATCAACTGTTAACCGTTAGATCAATCCAAAGGCATATAAATTATAAATTAAAATTAATAATAAAAAAAGAGTGCAGATGATTTTGGTTCCTCACCGGATGACAGATTATCACATGAGATTATTTTTGTTATAATCAATCATCGTACTTTTTTATTTATTTATTTATGTTTTTTTGTTTTGACCTAAATAAATATATTTCAGTCACTGAAATGGTAGAATTTGACGGCTATTAATTTGTTTGTTTTACTTGGTCAAAAAAACACATTAGTTTTTGCTTGCTAGTTTTTTTCCGCTATATCAGGAACCTAAATTTTTTTTATATTAATAATTAATTTTTAGTTTATTAAATTAGTTTATAAGTTTATATAAGTAATTAATTAATGAGATGTTTTTGATAAATAAGTTTATCTTACTAATTTAAAATTTATTTTGAGATATTATTTTAAATAACATTCTATAGCTGTCTTACCTTTTCTTTCAATGTCTAAGTTTATCATTTTTTTTATCTTTAGCAGAGGTGGATAACAAACTTATCAAGGAAAAGCTTAAAAGAAGACAATGAAGAGGAGCATCAAACTAAATAGTCAAACTTCAACTTGGTGGTGGAGTTATTGCATTTTGATGATATTGCGAGTAAGCATGATAGTGTTAATTCAACTATTGCAGCACCATTCACTCTTATTAATAGTATGCTTGCTAAATGCAATTTGGAAAAAGGGATTGGGCTGTGGCATTTTTCACTTAGTTTGATTGATAATGAAGTGAGAAGATTTTTTTTTTATGAGTATCGAGGATGATAGTGACCCAAAAAATTGGTTGTTGTATTTGCATGCCAAAGAGAAATGTTTTTTTTTTCAGTTGTTTTAATTATCCTAGTTTATTATTTATTTAGTGGACATGTATTATTTTTGTAACTTATATGAACATCATGTGTTTGAATTATGAGATGGGAATTATGCCTTTTCTCTGTGTTTATGAATGTTTTATGTATGTTAGTGGTAAAAAGAATATAGAGAAATATTTGGGAAGAACAAATTTTTAGGTACATATCATGAGAAGAGACACACTGTTGTAGTATGATATCATGTGCAATAAGTACAATTGGGTACATGGGATACTAAATAGCACTGTATTCGAGGTTTGGATCCCTTTATAATGCAGCGAAATCACTGCATTTTAAGAGATATACTAACATACTACATGAGATACATTTTGGGAGATATTTTCAATGAAGTGCGTGGGATACTATTTGGGAGATCAATTTGGATGGGAAGATAGGAAAATCACTTCTAATCTTTTTTAAAATAAGGTGAATAACACATATTGGTTCTAAGTGTCAGTTAAATAAGTTTCTGAATTATTTTTTTTTTTATTAATTAATATGTTTGAATTTTATAAATTAATAAATGTATTATTAAAATTATAGTGTCGGTTACAAGTTAGAATAGTCTCTTGTTAAATTTTTACCATCAGATACTATGATATGACATAAAATAAAATTTATAGCTCTCTATATTGATTACACATCGATATCATTTTAAGCAAAGTCTAACAAAGGTCATGGTCCTTAAACATAGATGATAATGATTTATCTTTATTTTTATGATTGAAATAATGACTTAAATAATACTGGTTCAATAAAAACAAAGAAAAATAATTTTATATATTATATTTCATTGACATCATTCTTGTCATCATCTTATTCATAGGGACAAGGAAGATCACGAGCTATTATTTTTTAAGAGCATTATCTATCTTTGTTAGATTTTTGATGATTTTTTAGTATTGTGGTCTACCGTGGACCACTTATAAATGTGGTCGATGGAAGAACTCATCTATCATTACAATATAGAATAAATTGTCTCACATTATGGACCAATCTATAGATTTAAGTCTTTCATAAACTAATTTATCTAGTGAAATTACATTGATGTGAATTCAATATAAAGAAGTTACATATTCAATTAATATATCATATTACAATCTTTAACAATTAAAATTAAGCCTTAATTGTAATTTTAGTCCTCATATTTTCACCAAATCACAAAATTGATCCCTCTATTTTAAAATTCAATAGTTTTGATTCTACCTTTGAATTTTTTAACTAAAAAATAACGATGTAAAATATTTTAAAAAACATGACATATAATACAATAATGTTGTATGATTTTTCAAAGAAACATGATTTTTCAAATAAATATGATCCGTGACTCCCATATTTTCTTTTGGATTTGTCTCTAAGATGATGTTGTTTGTAAGACCCTTAATTTTAAAATTAAATTCAGATTTAATTTTAAGTGTATTTGGGAATATTTGTAAAATATTCAATATATATATATATATATATATATGTTTTGTGTAAATATATATATATATATATGTATTTGTTTTGGAGGTGGAATTAAAATTATTGGATAATGGATGAATTAATTTAATTTCGAGTAATTAAATTATCGGGCCGTTAATTAAGATATTCTCTACTAATTTCGACGAGACGGGTTAAGTGCTAGAGGATCAAAAGTTATTTTAATATAAGAGTTGGGTGAGGTGGCGTAGATATTTGTGAGGAAAGAAACAATTCCTCCTTTTCCTCTGCTGTGTCAGTCAGCATTTATGTGGATATTTAAGTGAGAAACTCTTTCTTCTTTCCTCTACGGCGCCAGTTCTGCTTTATTGTTTTCTTCTTCTTTTGATATTTCTGAGTGTTGGTGAAGAAAAACAGTTTACTCAAAAGCCATTTTCTTGAAAATCTGAGTGTCGAATCAGAAAGTTTCGAGTACGAAAGTCATTCCTTTGATCGTTACGGAGCTAAAGAACTAACTTTTGTAGCGGCGAACGCGAAACGAGAGTATCGTCGACTTTTGTCGCAGAAGCGTACGAGTTAAGGGAACGTAACTAAGGTAAGGGCACCTTCCAACTTTCTAGATTTGCATTTAGGGCTGTAAATGCATGTGTGATGAATGATTATTGGTTTATGTTTGTGAAAAACATTGTATTCTGTTTTGGAAATCAAACTGTGTTGATGTTCTTGCTGTTTCCAGTGAAGGAACTGATTGTGTTGATGATATATTGTTTGTTGTATTGAGTAAGAAATCATTCTGTTGTGTTTTTGAATGATGATTTGGTTGGTGTTGTATTGGAGATGATCCAAATGCTTGAGTTAGTTTGTGTGGGACTGTTTTGTGATTGACTTTCTGGTGTTGATGATGGTTTCAAAAGAAAAGGGATTTAAAATGGTGGAAGTGTTATTTCTAAAAAATATGTTGTTGTTGTTTAATGAAAATGTTATGAGTTTTGAGGTTTCTAAAGAGGGGTAATTATGATTCTGGTGTTAGGTTGGTTTTTCAAAAGAAAACAATTTGAAATGTGTTGAAGTCTTAGGAAAATTTTACTGTTTTCGAAGGTGTATTCGAATACAACATGAGTGTATTCGAATACAACCTGTCAAACTTCTATTTTACTCAAGTTTTCAAACTTGTATTCGACTACGAGCCCCTGTAGTCGAATACAGAGGAAGGATTTCTGTTTTCTGATTCTGATTCTGTTTTGCTTCTGATGATTCTGATAATCATCATGTTTTCTGCTTCTGATGATTCTGATAATCATCATGTTTCCTGCTTCTGATGATTCTGATAATCATCATGTTTTCTGCTTCTGGTGATTCTGGCATGAATCATTCTGTGTTTCTTCTTATCAATTCTGGATGAAGTCTGGGCGAAGTCTGGGTTATTCAAAATTCGACTGTCATGCCATGTTCTGGTCAAATTATCTCCTGGATTACTTCTTGCTTTTGACAACTTATGGCCTGGAACAACTCTACACATGGCAGGCTTCACATTAGTATGGTCCAAAGAATCTTCTGATATTTATTCCCTCTGATATAGTCCATCAAAGATATCTTCTGGTCACTTTTGGACAAGTCTGGACTGTGTTGAAATTACACTGCCAGGCTATGTTCTGGTTAGTATAACTTCTTGATTGCTTCTGATATTTGAATCATTCTTGTTTGGAGCAATTCATATTATGGCAGGCTTCCCTCTGGTGTTTTTCATATGTTTTTCTGATTTTGTTTCTGTTTGATATAAGCCTCCAAAGTTATCTTCTGGTCGGTTTTGGACATTCTGGTTTATCTTCTGATAATTCCATAAATGCATCTTCTGTAAATTCAGAATGTATCCTCTGATACATTCATCTTCTGATGGTTTTTACTGTAGTAATTCAAGTTCAAAATAAGATTCCATCAAGTGTATTTGTACACATCAAAATCCAGATTATTTAGAACCAACTTGGTTCCAACATCATTCTGTGTTGTTTCTGATGATTCTGGATGAATCATTCTGTGTTGTTTCTGATGATTTTGGATGAATCATTCTGTGTTGTTTCTGATGATTCTGGTATGAATCATGCTGTTGTTTCTGCTTCTGATGATTCTGGTATGAATCATTCTATTGTTTCTGCTTCTGATGATTCTGGTGTGAATCATTCTGTTTTGCTTCTGATGATCCTCATTCTGGTTCGGTTTCTGATGTTCTGAGGCTGATCATTCTGGTTCTGTTTTTGGCTTATGTATTCGAATACAGAGAAGCTGTATTCGAAAACAGATTCGTAAATTCCAGAAAATTCAGTTTTTAACACAATGTTTGAAATTTTCAAGAGGTTGGGAAAACATTTCAAATGTTGATGATTACTTGGCTGTTTGGTCATGTTTGTGATGATGATAATTTTGACTGTGCTGAGTTATTTTAAATATGATTGAAAGGCATGAATTTCTTGATTTTGCATAATGTTTCCAGAGAAGTGAAACACTGCATATTCATGCATTGCATAGTCAAGTGGTACCCGCGATGGGCCACAGAGTAATGCGCAACCACGTGCTGATCTATTGAGCGATTGCACGAGTGCTGGACTGTTGAGCGTCTGCACTAGGTACTGATCTGTTGAGCGATTGTACCTTGGTATATAAGTGCTGGTCTGTTGAGCGACTGCACTGGTACTAGACTGTTGAGCGTTTGTACCCTGAAATGCGTAGCCACGTGCTGATCTGTTGAGCGATTGCACGAGTGCTGGTCTGTTGAGCGACTGCACTAGGTACTGATCTGTTGAGCGATTGTACCTTGGTTTATGTCAAACGTGCTGGTCTGTTGAGCGACTGCACGAGTGCTGGATTGTTGAGCATCTGCACTGGTGCTGATCTGTTGAGCGATTGCACCCTGGTCCTGAGGGCCGTTAAATTGTGCTGGTCTGTTGAGCGATTGCACCTTGGTAATTCCAAGAAAATTGTATATATGAGCATATACATATTGCATTGGGTGATTGACCGGTGGGTCACGTTTTGGGTATGTGATGTTTGAAAATTGTGTGTGTAAGTACTTTATAGATTCTGAAATTTCTGATGAATTGGTGTGACTGCTGATTTGATGTTTGTGCTTACAACATAATTTTCATATTTATTTGGTTGCTGTTTTGAAAAGTACGAATGTCATGTATTTCAAAATTGAGAATCCAGTCGATGTATCTTTATTTTAGTATATTATCAAGATCAAATTCCCACAAATATCTCATTCGATTTAATTGTGATGTTGTTTTAATTACCTTATTATTTTTGATTACGAAGTCGAATGATATTTAATTTGAATTGATTTTAATTTCCTTAAAACATAATTCTGAAAACTCTTTTATTTATATATTCGTTTTTTTTTAAAAAGAATACACTCGCGCTGTGTTTTAAACTCGGGGTGTTACATTGTTGAAGTAACAATATCGATTTACAAGGAAGGGGGGTTTGAATTGTAAATCCGCCATTTTAAAATTTCTGTTAAAAACTTAAGAAAATAACTCAAGATTGATCTTGGTTGTGAAAACAGAAAACAGAGAACGTTCTTGGTTTTCACCAGAAAACAGAGAACGTTCTTGGTTAGTTGAAATCAACAGTTCAGTTTATCTATTTAACTTGATAATTAACAGACTGAAAGTAAATAGAGATAAAGGAAGAGATATCACACACAGATATATCCTGGTTCACCCAACCCGGGCTACGTCCAGTCCTCACCACGGTGAGATTTTCCACTAAGTGTTTAAAACAAGAACCTTCTTGGTTTTACAGCACCTAGCTTAGATCAACCTTGATCTTTGTTTACAGAACTTAATCTAATTCCACCTGGTATCAGATTAATCAAATCACCTATCTGTCTTGATAGGATTTCTTACAATCTACCTCAAACTATATTAAACTCTTATAGTTTGAGTTTTACAATAATAATGATTGTTTTGTTAGAATCTGAGATGTCTCAACTCTTGTTTGAGATTCGATTCTTTACAAAGAACTCAGTATAAATGTATCAGAGTAAAACGAATTTAATCAAACTGATTCTTGTAAGTGATGAGAGATTTTCAAGTATGTATGTGAGTGATTGATGATATATCTTGGCACTTGAATGTCTTTGATTTTTGGACATAATCTGAGTATGCTCAACTCGTGTTTGATATTAGATTCTTGACAAAAGAATTCAGTAGATGATTCTGATATGAAGAGGAAAAAACAGAACTGAATCTTTTGTTTATGATTGAGAAGCTTTCAAGTATGAAGATGTATGTGAGTGATGTTTTTCTCTGTACTTGAAGCTATGTTTCTTCCTGAACTTTTGCCTTCCTTTTATAGGCGTGAGAGCATTTAAAAATAGAGCCGTTGGAGTGCTCTTGTCAGGCTTGACCAAAAGCATTATTTCTGAATAAAAATAATCAAACTTTTGACTATTTTTATTTTCTGTTCAGACTGGGCTGTGTGTTGCGTTTTGGATCAAATTTACTTGAGTGATTTACTGATCCTTTAACACTTCTGATAAGTGATAATATTGCTGGTCTGAACTGGAGCTTTGGATCATTTAAAACAGATTGAAAATAATCACAAAATGTTGTTGCAGAAAACTGTAGTTGCTGGAGATTGATGATCAATCTGGAGCTTTAGCTTTTGGATATCCTGGAGATTGATAATCAATCTGGACTGATTTCTGAACATACTGGAAGCTGTCTTGATGCATTGTATATTGTTAAGATTGTTTATCAATCTTGACAGCAGAACTGGAGTTTTTGATTATGTCAAAACAACTTGGAGAATGATGATGAACTTCTGCAGAATGTTAATGAAAATTCTGGAGATTGATAATCAATCTGGAGTCCTATTATTTGAACTTTCTGGAGATTGATAATCAATCTAGAGGTTCAGTTTTGATAATTCTGGATGTCTTCCTGATCTTTTCTGGAGATATCCTCTGATATCGTTTTCTAGATGAAGTAAAATTTGACTTTCATGCCATGTTCTGGTCAGATTTATCTTCTGTAATACTTATTACATTTGATTACTTCTGAGCTGGAACAACTCTCTTCATGGCAGTCTTCATCCTGGTATGGTCCAGGTTTTCATCTGATATTTTTTCCTTCTGATATGGGCCAGCAAACATATCCTCTGATCCATTCTGGATCAAGTCTGGACAGTTTTGATATTTCACTGTCAGGCTATGTTCTGATCAGCATAACTTCTTGATTGCTTCTGATATTTGAATTCTTATGGTATGAAGCAATTGTCCTTATGGCAGGCTTCCCTCTGGTGTATTTCAGATGTTCTTTTGATCTTGTTTCCGTTTGATCTGGGCCTCCAAAGTTATCCTCTGATGATGTTTTTCGACTTCCTGGTTTTTTCCAGAATTTATCCTCTGGTAAATTCAAGACGTATCCTCTGTTAATTTCTAGAATGTATCCTTTGGTAATTTTCAGAATGTATCTTCTGGTAATTGACTTCATGAGGTATCTTCTGGAGTCTGATAATTACTGTTTCCAGAACTGTCTGGACAGACTTGTTTTAGATTCTTTATTTTTCTCAATTCGAATGTCCTCGTGATTTGAATTGATCCTATGTGTTCTCTGCCATGTAGTGATCATATCCATGTAACTTCCAGAGCCAACAACTTCGATTAAGTGATGGAGAAAGTTAGGTTTTTAGGCTGTCATGGACTGGCGAACATTCTCCATTTTCCAGAATATGTGGAGAATGTTTTCTGCTGCTGTTTTCTTTGATTCTTGCTTTGTTCACTTATGCATTTATGTTCCTTAAACAAACTTAAGTGAAATCATTAGTAGACCACCATTCATAAAACTTAATCATTTAATTTAAAAGGTTTGTTGTCATTAAAACATATATCAAAAAGGTTTTTTTCTCAACAGTTGTATGAATGTGCACAAATCTTATAATGACAAGTCCTAAAATTCAAATATTAATTTGACCTACACTTAATTTAGAGAATCACATTGTCTAATTTCTACTAATAAAATTACTACTCTTTAAAATTTCTCCCCTTAAATGAAGCATATATTTAATTAAAATGTCTTTGTTCCATTCACCCCTTCATTCAAATCATAAGAGGAATTTTTATGGTATATTAAAAAAATTAACATATTCTAGTACTGTCAAAATTAAATCACCAATAGTTGAATGATACATCATCTATATATCAAAACACTTAATTTTGTTAATTTTAATAGATACAATAATACCTGAACAAATCAAAGAAAATTAAAAAAATTATCAACCTACCCCGTTTTATGATACAAGAAGATGAGAATCACCATCGTCAAACAAAAGTGATCCACAAAGTCAAAGCTAGGCAAGGTGTATGCATCAAAGTAACAAATTACAATTAATGATAATTATATTAGATTTAAATGCATTTTGGTTATGTATTTTGTCAAATTTTTAGTCTTTTCATTTTTTAAATAGTTTTTAATCCCCACTATTTTTTATGATGTGGCATTCTTGTTAATGATATAGTACTTAGATGATATTTGTGGGTTGGATAAATATTTTTCATGTTATTATTATTGTAATTAATTTTATTTATATATTAAAATATTAAAAATGAATTTAATTTATCTATATATTAAATTATTTAAAATTTCAATTTTAAAATATTTAAATAATATAATTAAAATTTATTTATTTTATTTAACTTTTTTAATAATTTAAAATTTTAATATATTTAAATAAATTTTTATTTATTTTATTTTTAATATTTAGATTTATTACATTTTTAATATTATTTCATATTTATTTCATTTATACATTAAAATATTAAGAGTAAATTTATTTTATTTTATTTATGAATTAAAATATTTAAAATTAAAATTCAAACTTAAAATATTTAAAATTTATTATCCAACAATAATTTAAAATTTTAAAATATTTAGATAAAAGAATATTATGTTTTATTTATTTTATTTTTAATAAATAATAAATTTAATTACAATAATAATTACATGAAAAATATTTTATTCATCTTGCGAATGTCATCTAAGTGTCATGTCATTAATAAGAGTATACATCATTAGAAATGGTGGAGGATAAAAAAAATCTTATGAATTAGTTAAGGGGATAAAAAACCAAGTTTTAGAAATGAGTGACTAAAAGTTTATTTTGAAAAAAATAAATAGACCAAAAATGCATTTAAGTAATAATAATAATAGGTAAAAACTTATGATTCACATCAAATTCATTATATAACATTAACCATGATAAAATGTGTGTAATAAACAGTGTATTATTAACTGTGACACTGTTAATTAATCATTAGCTACTGTGTAAATATTAATTTTATAATTGTAAGTTAGCACTTATTCAAGGTGGAAATTAAACTTCTATGAAAAGGGTAATCTAGTTGGTTAACTTCTAATAAATGTTTTATGCTGGCTAGTTATCTAGAATTTATATTTACTAAACAGTAATTAAGAGTCATTGATTCATTATAGTCTTGAATGCATCGGAACTTCAAAAACATTTTTGAGTTTGTCATCTATTAAAAAATTTATCGATTGGATTAACAAAGTAGTTAGATTTGAACACGAAATTAACTAATAAATGACATATATGAAGACTAAACTGACCAACAAAAAACACATTTGATGATGTTTTATCATTTTGATGTATCGAGGGACTTCAACGGCACCCCGCCTAACATATTTAATGAACCAAATGGTTGTTTACTCAATTAATATTATTTGCACATGTTTTGCATCTACAACATAGTATATATATAAATACAAATCTACATGTGATGTAACCTTCTCCAAGTTTAAGCAATTCCACTGTATAATTGTGTACTACTAAACTTTTGCAAGTTGTGTAGATAGCATCATTCAACCTTCTTTATGATGAAATTATAACTCATCCCTTTACATGAAACAACTGAAAATTAAAGGAAAAAGAAGGTTGAATATTTTTATAGGTACAAATAAGTAATACAGTTGAAAGAACATGAAGCATGAGGAAGACAACAACAACAATACCTTTTTATAGGGAAGGGGAATGAATTCAATTTCAAACCAATTAAGCATGTACAGGTATGGAGGAACTCATGGAGACACAGCCTTTTAAGCGTTCGATAATGAAGTTTTTGGTGACAAGTCCTGAATGATGAGTTAGAGGAAGACCTTCTTTCACACATTCATCATACCTCTCAAGAGTAGACACAATGTCACTGAAATCTGGCCTCTTGGAAGGATTTGCTGACCAACATCGCTTTATCAGATGTGCTAATGCTGGCTGACAACTAGCAGGCAATGGAGGCCTTTCATTCTGCTCAAAATTTTATATACAATAACTCAATCAGTGACAAATGCAGGCTGACACAAAGGTTTGTGACTTTGGGATAGATTCATAGAATTTTCATGATTATTAACTTATATGTTCATTACAAGTTTTCTTATAAAATATTGATACTGACATGCCACTAATTATAATTTGATAAAATGAAAGTAATTGAATGTAACTAGATGTGTCAATATCAGGTCGGTGTTATTTAAAGTCTTAAAAACTATTTGTTCTAGACCTGTATATATAAGCTAATTAGCCTGTTTTATATATAAAAAATTAATCAGTGATAGTGTTCCTTCATAATCCCATTGGAGTGACCAGATGCACAAGAAAAGGATAATTTAGTTAATCTATGTTTTGTTGGGAATTTGAAATTCCACATTGGTTAAAAGAATTGTATCATATGTACAATTTATCGATCATTAATTTTGGTTAAAATATTGATTTTATCCTCTCCTATTTAACACCAAATGTAAGGCAGAAACACCCCATGTTTTTTTTGTTATTCAGGACATGTCTTTTACCAACCAAACATCTTGACAACGTAACAACACTGGACACATATTCTGTGGTCAACCAGACATAAATTATTGTTGGTATTGTTCATAGTTTATTGCTAAGTGGGAAATCGCTTGAACATGGGTGATCTTGTAAACTGAACCGTAATAATTAAACAAAAGTTGTAATTTGTAACCTTAGACTTGAATCATAATAGAAAGGAACTGCAGCCAGTCTGCAATCGAAAATGTAGACACAATTGACAGAACTTTGTGATCAAACTTCGCGTTTTTTTCTGTATCTCTTTCTTTTGAATCAAGGTTGTTGTTCTAACAATTATGGTAAGCGTAGTTGTTTGTTTTTTGGGTAAGCAAGTAAGCATGATAAAAGGTTATGCAATGGCTTAAATTTAGATATAGGGTCTAACCTTCTCAGCAACTGCAAAAGCAGCTTGCACTGGAGTCATTCCTTGAAAGGGAAGCAGAGCTGTAGTGAGTTCCCAAAGCACAATTCCAAAACTATAAACATCAACTTTACGAGTATAGGTTTTTTCCTTAATCATCTCCGGCGCCATCCAACGATAAGTTCCCATGTTTCCTTTGGTTTCGCGGCATCGTGTTTCGAGACACGATGTCCCGAAATCCGCTACCTTAACCCTCATCTCATCATTGAGAAGCAAATTATTTGATTTGAGGTCTCTGTGAATCACACCTTGAGAATGAAGGTATTCCATACCCCTTGATATGTCAAGTGCTAACCTTAGTATAGTTTCTATTGAAAGTGAATAAGGCTCTTTCTTGTTTAGATACATCCTCAAAGTTCCTTGTGACATGTATTCTGTTATGATGCAGTACACAGGTGGTTTCTTACATGCTGCAATAAACTGTAAATTAAAAATTACACATAAGTCATCAATTCAAAAAATGGATTTAACTGAAGAAATCACTTTTAGAGTAAATTAAAGTAAACAATCTCAACCATCAAACAGAAGATAAAAATATATTTTAACTTATGAGTATGATCTTATATAAATATAAGATGGTTATGTATCATAGTATTGTAAAAATCTATGAAACACTGAAACAAATAGCAGACACAACTTTTGTCACTTTAAAATCCAAAGGAACACATAAGGACAAGAAGTGGACATAACAATAAGAATAAGAATGAAATAAACCTTTGTGAGAAAAAATATTAAATAATGAATTACCTGAACGATGTTAGGATGAAAGAGACGTGAAAGTAAAGCAACTTCAGATTTGAATTGTTGTTCAAGCAATGTTCTTCTCTCCTCATTCTGATTAGGAATCCTAACCATTTTAACAGCAACAGCTCTCTGCTTGTAAATTCCACGGTAAATCCTACTGTGAGCTCCTGATGCAAACTTGTTACCTATGAAAAGCTGAGAAAGATCAGCCGTCCATTCTTCTTGATCCTCCTTCGAAGCTTCCCATGTTTCGACATTCTCTGAGTCTAATATCATTGACCATGATTCTAAGCTATCAAATCTTTTTCTTTCCATGTTGTCTGCGTCACAATTCAACCGAGTCTTTGAAGATGAAGAAGAAGGTTCTGGTAAAGGTTTACTCTTAGACCTTCGAAGTCGAAGCTTGGTGAAACATGAGCCTGCCATTGAAGCTCTAGCAAAGTTCATGACTCTGGAATATGTTTATTGTTGTTGTGATGCTAATTATGATTCAAATTTCAAAACAGACTGTCAAAAGGAATTTTTCTTCTGAATGTGTGAATTGATTTCAGGAAGTGCATAAACCGGTTTCGAAACATAGGCTCCAATGAAAATTGAAGAACATGTATCAAAATGATTCATTTATGAATTCAAAAAAGACCCTTTTGGTTTAAAGGAAAAATAAAGGTGTGTTATGGAACCATGTCATGCAATTTTGTGACACTTGGTTCATCAAAGTTGTGAAGGATAAAAACTCTTAGAGCACATAAGAACTAAAGAAACAGAAAAAAACGTAAAGGGTTGCTGAAGTTTCATTGTATAAGGAAAATATGAAGATAATGAAGGGAAGTTTCATGAAAAATATGTTGAATTAATTGCGCTAAGAAAGAGAGAAGAGGAAGAAGAAAAAGAAGAAGAAACAGTTTTCACGGTTTTTCCTAATAGGATAGATGAGGAGGATTAGGTTGTTTAGCAGCATAAAGATGAATTGAAAGGAAAAAGCTTCAAGGGTGTCTCGTGAGTACTTGGTTCAAAAGTAAAACTGATTACAGTGATAGAGAGAAAATGACTTTTTTTTTAATTTGAGCTACCTTGCTTGTTTCTGTTTAGGTAGTTTTCTTTTCTTGTATGCATCATAATAATAATCATAAATGTTATTAGTGGTCATAGTGCAAAGCTTGGTATAGATTTTGAGCTTTGGATTTGGCTCCTTCAACAATATGCACTTTTTGGGATATGGAACATATTATCCCATCTTTTAGCTGTAGCACCACATTGTTGGGGCCAAAAAAGTCCTAGAATTCATGTGGCACGTAACAAAATTTCAAAGATAATAAAAGAAAAGACAAGACATGTGTCATGTCATGGACCGTTTGATTCAAGTTCCACTGATTGTCTTTCCTTCTCCTCAGAAAATCTAGTTTAGCATCTCTTTAGTCAGGTACTGCTAGGTACATAAGCACTAAGGTGTGTGTCTATATATATATATATATATATATAAATAAAACTCAGGATGTCATCACACCAGAATTACACCTCTAAT
This sequence comes from Cicer cuneatum, assembly GCA_037974295.1. Classification (NCBI taxonomy): domain Eukaryota; kingdom Viridiplantae; phylum Streptophyta; class Magnoliopsida; order Fabales; family Fabaceae; genus Cicer; species Cicer cuneatum. Next base: position 905,398 of record JBBPBO010001985.1, read on the forward strand.
AACTTTGGCTATATTACGAATTTTATCATGTCAAAAAAATATTACGAATTCAACCGTTCAATTGATAATTCTTTAGATAATTTAAACATCTCTAAAATAAAGCTTATCGTAACCGAGGGAAAAATTGATAAGAAATACGATAATTCTAAGTTGTAACATTTAATTTTTTTATTTTATTTTTAAAAAAATGATAAATTCTATTATAATTAATTGCAAATGTTCAATTTAACAATATCGATATTTGTCGTTGAACTAGGACTTAAGAACGCAACATCTAACTCTTTTAATAATCACTCACAACTTTATGTATGATTAACCAAAACTTAATCGGTCAAAAATCTTATTTTTATACATTTTTCTCTTTCTTCTAATAATTTTCCGTACTAAATAGTATTTCTTATTTATATATTTAATAAAAAAATTAATTTATTACCCAAATAAGAACTTTTAATTCAAAAAATTGCATCCGTAAAATTTGTATTTTACCCAAAATTATTAGAGGTATAAATTATTTTAAGTTTGATATTTGGTATTAACATATCCTGACTTTGTACATAGTACGGGCGCACATTTTTTGTAACGTTCCTTTATTCGATCTATCGGTGATAAATTGAGCACTAACATAGAGATAACATACAATTTGATCGAGGCTATATATGTTCTCTAAGCATTTCAATTGTGGATCATCTAATAATAATACATTTATACTCCAATTTAAGCATTGGGTTGAACTTTGCAAAGAAAAGATTCCAAACATGGAATCACACCTTTAAAAAATTAAAAGGTGTAAAATGTTCTCTTTCTTTTTTTGACGGAAAAAAGGTGTGGAATCTTGATTAATGGCTATTTTTTATAAATAAATTAGAAGTGCATAATAGTAAACTAAGGATGATAATGATTATGTTTGAGTGTGGTATTATAGTATCCATCTTTGTATTTGTATTTGTAATTTAAAAAATATCTGCAGTTAGATTAGTATTTGGATGGACATCAATCTCATTTGTTCCTTCTGTATACTTAAGAATTCATATATGTTCCACGATTAAACTAAAATAAATTTTTTTACATCTTAAAATATCATATCATGTTAACACAATCAAGAACGTATTCAAAATTCTTTAATATTAAATTATGAAAATATTAAACTAAAATATTTAAATATACAAAAATATATTAAATAAATATTTATTTGATTTAGTGATATTAATCAAAAAACAACAATAAAAAAAATTAATTACTAAGTTAAACACTAAATAAAATTTAGAAAACAATTAGCATTTTTTATAAAATTAATTGTTAATATTTTTTAATTATGAGATATTTTTATTCCACTCGAAAAAGTTATAAAAAAATTGATTAATTTTTATTGTGATTTTAATTATATAATTAGATTAGTAATATAAATATTATTAATCATGATAAAATTTATATATATATATATATATATATTATATGCAGAGGTGCGGATACACCCGTCCTCAAAATTAAAAATTTTCCTTTATTCATTGTTAATATTTTTTGCGGGTATTCAAATAGATACGGATATTGCCTATCTTTCAGAATCCAAATGATTCATTCCAATCACTCGCCGAAATAAATTGTTCCCATCACCTCTAGCGACGGCCCTGCTCTACTTTGAAACTTAAAATTATTAACTATAGTTTCTTGCTAATTTTATTTTACTTATATAAAAGGAATATACATATGATAGACTTTTTTAGTGCCTACACTTGTTGTCCAATTTTTAATTTGTTGTGAATTTAATAATATACTACTTATATAAAAGACATAAAATTATTCAATTTGTGTTATTGAAATTTTTTCCACTCAATGTTATACATGTCTTCTGTATGTAACACACACACACACATATATATATATATATATATATATAGAACTTTTAAAACATTGAATTTATAATTTCTGATACAACTTTCAATACAATATTTTTAAATTTAGATTATTAACGAGAACACTAAACACTTGTTAGTATTTGTCTTTTAATTAACCAAGTCAATTACAATTGCTTTTCAAAGACAAGCAGAGTATCATAAAGTCACATAAACAAAAAATATAAGATATACAACCATCATATTACTCTTGAAGTAGGGAGTACAGAGGGATAAAACAGGAGAAAAAATAATAAATTTTCAAGGGTAGCCTTAGATTGGGTACAATTTAGTTCTAAAAAATAGAATTATAAGTTGAAGATTGAAGATTGCCAAGACAACAATTAAATATCTAACTCATTTCTATAAACCCAACGTATAAGGTAAAAATTGTGCATATTTTATAAACTCTAATTAGGCTCTATCTCTAATCAATGTATATGACTTAGATTTTTCTCCGATAAGTAAAAACAATGGAAAAGTATAATGCAAAAATGCAATGCAAAACAACAGAGTCTGTGAACTGTAAATAAACAGAATCATACCAGAACCAACATATTTTTAACACAAAACTTGTGTATGTTTATTAGATCATTAATTATTTAAAAGTAAATGAAAGTTAAACATTTGATAACGATTGTCCC
>JBBPBO010001985.1:908049-969974 GCA_037974295.1 Cicer cuneatum
CCCCCCCCCCCCCCCCTACAACCTTTATCATTTGATATCCTTGCAGTATTTAAAAAGAAAATGAAATGCGTGCTAAAAGTACCGATGTCCCCAAATAATAGAAGATGAAAATGAAAGCTACAGTCTCGATGGCGTTCCGCCAGAAACTACAAGAGTTTCGCCTGTTATGTAAGAAGCATCATCAGATGCCAAAAAAGCTGTAGCAGCACCCATGTCTTCCGTTGTACCAAGCCTTCCAAGTAATGTCTTCTCTTCAAGCTCTTGTCTCTACAATAGTACGTATACACACAAAATCTGTTCAAACAACAAGTGTGGAAGGATATTCGAGGCAAGATGAAACACCTATTTGGTTCGAAAGATAATTACCATAGCAGAATTACCGGTAATGAACGAAGCAAAATTAGTCGGTACAAAACCAGGAGCAACACAGTTTACGCGCGTATTAGGGGCCATCTCAGCAGCCAAGGCCTACACATCATATTTGCATAACTATCAAATTTCAAAAACAAGAACAGTAGCAGTTCATATGGTTTTTAAAGGAGAAATTGGAAGGCAAGTACAAACTTTGGTAAGTCCAAGAAGCGCTGTTTTGGTCACTCCATACATAGCCATAGAAGCTGGTGGGTTATAACCGGCGATTGATGAAATGATAACAACAGAAGAACCCTTCTTCAAGTGAGGAGCTGCATCCTGTGTAAAAAATAATAAGTTGGAAAACACATCAGACACCATTTTACAGCATCAGCAGAAAGAGAAAATGTTGAAACATTTATATTGGTTTATTTATTTTTTCCTATGTATGTTAAAGCCATTTCACAGATTAATTACCTTCAGAAGAAGTATAGAAGCTTTGACATTTATCTCCCATAACTTGTCAAGGACTGTGTCTTGTGTTTGCAGAATGGAATCAACAGAAGGATTTGCAGCAGCATTGGACACAACAACATCTATCTTTCCATACTTCTGTAACAAAACAAAAAAGTTTCAACCACATATTAGAACTACATTCATATAGTAAAAAAGACAGACTATAATATGAAAAATTATTAAACTAATGTGCTGATAAAAACCGAGGCCAAGATCATAATAGCAAAACATATTGTCCACAAATTCAATTAAGACTTGCAGAAAATATGATTGATAAGTGCTAAGATTCCAATAACAGATATAGAAGTGCTTATGTATAAATTATTTCTATAACTAAAGTTAAAATAAAGTCAAATTGTTTTTATATATGCAATAAGTTGTTTTTATAAACTATCATGAAGAACTTGTGGAAATAAGTTGAAAACAACCTACGAACATGTCATAAGTTGTTTCAATAGGTTCTCCAATACGTTGTCTCAAGTGCTTATGCCCGTAGATCAAGTCAAATAAGTCAATCCAACATGCTCATGATTTATTTAGCCAATTGGTAAATGAAGAGAATAGGGGACAGAATACAAAGATAAAATCAACAGAAGCCTTCAATTGAAATTGGACAAGTTTACATTAACAAGACAAGATGGTTTCTGAGTTGAATAAATTTAAAGCTTGATCTGAAGAAAACATCACCTGGACAGTTTTGTCTATCAAATCCTTCCTTTGTTGAGCATTTGAGACATGGCAAACAACTGCCAATACATCAATTCCTTTGGCCCTGAGTTTCTCAGCAGCCTCATCAACATTTTTCTGCAGCAATCCAATCAAAAACAAAAAACGTTTTCACTTTTCAATAAACATGTTTTTCTGCGGCAAAATTTGACTTTGAAAGAATCAATTTTGTAAAATTGATTTTAGTTAAAAAATGAATTGAATGTAAAATTATTAATATTTGAATATTCACGTAAAAATTGATAGTTGAATCATAAAATTGAACATGAAAATGAAGTTTGGAATTCTAGGGACAAAATCAATCTCAACCTACATCAAACAAACATATGAAAATCAATTATATATATTTGGAATCACTTTTTTGAGTAGCCGTACTGTTTATGATATTAATTTTATGAATAAAATAAGGGGAAAAGGTTGATTGTTGAAACAAAATAGAAAAACATGATATTAGAAAAGGAACCTGTCTACGAGAAGAGATGACAATAGAAGCACCCTCTAAACCAAGTCTCTCAGCTATGCTAAATCCAATTCCTTGAGTGGAAGCTGTCACGATCGCAACCTTTCCTTTGAATCTCTTTGGTGTTTCCATTTCGACTTTCAAATCACGCTTAGGTTCTATCTGATGAGAAAAACAAGCAACTAGATTTCGCTGTGTTCTCTATCTAACAACAAACCATCATCTTTGATTAAATTAATTTTTTTTTTCTCTACGTATATGGCTCCGGTACTTTTTACCACTTGTATTCATAACACATACTCACAATACTACTAGTATAAGATTTTCTTTCATCATTTTCATAGAAATAAAAATAAAACGTTCCGTCAAAAGAAAAACATAAGTATTATCGCCGGGTTTTTTTTTTTAATCTTAAATACAATTTTGTTTTCTTTATTTTGTTTAATATCAACTTTTATTTTTTTTACTTTTAAAATTTATCTTTTTGTCCTTCTATCTAACTTTTAGAATTTTTTTTCATATAATTATTGTTATTAATTTTATTTATATATTAAAACATTAAAAATTACAATTAAATTTATTTATATATTTAAAATTAAAATTTATTTATTTGTTTTAACTTTTTTTAATATTTTAAAATTTTAAAATATTTGTATAAAATTATAAAATTTTATTTAAAACATTTAATATTATTTTTCACGGTCATTCAATCATAACTTCATAACTTATCACAATATCAAATAGTTATATCACTATCGTTGATTTAAAAATTATAGAATATGATGACACAAATTGAATAGTCAGTTTAATTCTTAAATGAATTTATTGATAAATTTAATTCATAAAATTATTAAAAAAAAAATATTAAAAATGTATTTGCAATATTCAATCCATACAAAATACCTAAATAATTCTTCAACTCAGATGAATACATCTTTAATATTGCAAATACTAAATTCTTCAACTTTAGTATTTGCAATATTAAAGATGTATTTACTGAAATAATATTTGTCATTTGTCTCTTCCAGCAAACTCAAAATTTGAATTCGTGAGAATGTGTTTCACGGGACAAACTTTATCATCCTTATTTACATCACATGTGACACAGGTGTAGTGTGAAAGTTTGCCCATGGGATCATTAAATCTAATTTGGAACTTATATCCATCTTCCCGGTTGGCAAACTATAAGTTTACAAAGTACCTGGACAGGTATGTGTTCTATTTTGTGGGTAAGACAACCATATTTCTTTTTTCCTTTTTTTAATAATCAAAATAAATATGACTAAAACAAACCATACTGTTATTTTAACAAATGCCAAAAATACAGTGGATGAGTGTTAACAAACCAGAAAGAAATGAAACATCCAACAACAACAAAAATCAGCAAAATAAAACAAGCAGAGAAACAGCAGCAAACAGATACTACAAAATAAACCCCAAAGCAGCAAAGATGCAAACAGCAGTAAAAAAGCCCAGCAGCTGCAAAACAATGTTGTCCAAAACCGAGCTTGGAGTCTTGATTGCACCAAAACTGTTGGTTCTAACAAGCAACGAGGAAGTCCTCGAGGATTTATCATGCACAAATGGAACAACCAAAACAACCGGCTAAATATACACAACAAATACACTCCAAAAACAGAAAAGTGCGCAAAAATCAGAAACAACAAAAAGAACAATATGCAGCAGCAGTGCGGTAAAATAAACCAGATATGCAACAACAGTATTGCTGAACCAGAAATGCAATGACGGAACCAAAAACCACTATATGCAGGAACGCAGCAATGCAGTAATTGAAATTATGCAGAATTTAAGAGCGCAGCAGTAAAAATTAAAAAATAAATTAAAACCAAGATTGAGAGATAAGAACACAAATTTATTAAGGAGTTCGATCCAATGATGACCTACATCTCCAGGGGAGAGAAGTTCCACTATTAATCAAAGAATTCGTATCAAGATTACAAGATAGAAACCCTCACTCTTGATTTTCACTCATGGTGTTTTTCTCTTTTTCTCTAATTTTTTTTTTCTTCTCTTCTCTTTTGCAATTTTTTCTGTCGCTCTGTTTTCAAACCATCTCTCTACTGACTTCTGTTCTTTCTCACTGCAGCAGCTTCAATCCTCTATCTTATACCAGATTGGCACACATAAATGAAATAGTAAAAAACAAAAACAAAAAAGCCCAACAAGAGAAAGCCCAATATGCCCAATAAATTTGTGAGTCGCATTCCATAAAAACTCAAGACAGCAGAAAAGAGACTTGGCCTTTCACCCTGGTAAAATGAAACAGACACTGCAGGGAACCAAAATTGAATGGCTTCACATCAGAACATCACAAAAGCTATGACTTAAACGCCTGCAATGAACCAAAAATACTGCAGCCAATAAACAAAATATGCTACATAAAGCCTTGTCTAGATATCATTGTAATGTAAAGCAAGTATACAAGAGCACCTTTATTGTTCCATTCCCACTCACACTCACAAGGTCACTAGAAATGGTAGATGGGATAGTGAGCAACTTCACATGATGCACCTTCATTAATAAAGGCAAACAAAATAAATAGAGAATAGCATTTTCTAAACCAGCCCGTGTCTACAATCTTATGCCATAGACTGGACAATAAAGCTTGTAGACATTTGACATTCAGCGCACGAGAACATATGTCCATTAGTTCGGAAAAACCTAAACATCAAAATCTCAGTCAGAAACATTCATGACAAAATCAACAACAAGCTTCAATGTTTTCCAGCTCAAACATAAGGATTCCTAAATTTATTTAACAGCTCTGGTACTTCATAACCAAGCATGTCATCTACGGCTTGAATCATTTTAGGTTTTAATTTCTCAAACTTGTCGATGCTAAAACCATTCAAAACTTCTCTGAAATGATCTACATTAGGAAAATCACCCGCTGGTAGATGAAACTCCCTTTGAACCTGCTTTGCAAGATGAAAATAACAAGTAATTAAGAAACTAAGCAAAATAAGGAAAGAGAAATGAGAGGAGGATACCTTTTTAAATTCATCTTCAAGATTATCTATAAGCCTTTGTTGAGCCTTAGCTTTGCCCATCATTGCAGGCATCTCCATCTTAAGGTGACTAATTATATAGGCATGGATTTTAGCAGATCTAGCACGTTTGACAAATTCATTGATCTGCACCATTCCAATGACATCAGATTTTTTAACCCGAAATGAAAATAATACAAACAAATAAGAGTAAAAGCTTGCAGTTACCTGCCATGTATACTTTTACTCATTTGTATGACCAGGTTAAACATTAATATGAAAGTAGAATTATACCCGACCGTCACACGCCTTTCTTGGAATATCCACCAAATCTGCAAGGAGATCATTTTGTTCCTTCTCAAAAAGCTCCTGTCCTAACGGGCCAACAAAGCCTTCATTTATAGGCTTATCATTGAATGAGCTGAAAAGTCAAGGAAAGTAGAATAAACTAACAGCTGAAGAATGACAAATTAATTGGAGAATGAAACAATTGATGTAATGTGAAAACAATATGAAGCAGAGGCAGACACAAAGCATATAAATGTGAATCTACCTACAAAATGCTAAAAAAGAAAAGATAATAAAGATCACTTTTTCACCAATACTGCACAAACATATAAAAAAAACTTATGGTGTACAATTGCCACAGAACAGCATAAGCTTAAATGAACAGTAGATACCAAAATTGAGCCTTTGTAAATAAATCAATGAATCATTACATTAAGTGTATTTCAAAGATAACTAACCTACCCAATATAAACGCGTACAACTTCTGGAGTATTCAGAACTTTTCCCAAAGACCACATCAGTGCTCCATAAACTCTCATGAGCTGCAGCATTACAATACGAGTCACATAAGTAAGTAGGCCAAAAAATTGCAAAACAAACTGCCATACATGTTTAGATCAGGCTAAATTAAGCGGTTGATACTGCCTTACTTGTTGAGTATCAATTTGGTCTGCCTTATTCAAAACCACGCGTATTTTGTCATCATGACCATGCAGGGAGGCAATCACTCGTTTAAATTCATCACTGACATCAAGTTTGTGAGGATCAAATAGGAGAAGAATCAAATCACATTTTGCAGCAAACCAAGATATAACACCAGTAAAATCATAACTTCGTTGAGTTCTTTGCTTTTCTCCAGAGAGGACACCAGGGGTATCCACAAATGTTATTTCATCTAGCAGCTGAAAGCAAATATTGTTTCAAGGACAAAAATACCAACCGAGCAAAACTAAAATTGGAAAGATATAAAAAACTCACAGGATGTGGCATTTGAGAGCATTGAAACTTCGACAAAAACGAACCACCAAAATTTGACAGGCCACTAAAAGGCATGCTAGCATCAACAGCTGCAGTATTTCCAGGAATGCTCCTCTCATCAGCTCCAGACTACAAATAAAAAGATATTGAGCTTTGAACCTTTGCGAGCACTACGGAACGAATTCACAATTACAAAATGATCTCTGACGCTCAAAAAGAAGTGTTTTGTTTAGATTTGATCAAATTCCAAAGGCAATACTAGGAAGTAAAAAAGAAAGAGATTATAGTACCATGACAGCAACAAATCTGTCGGTTGTAGGCTCTGGTCCAATGTGTGCCCCTGTGTGAAAAGTAAGATGATACAGGATTGATGAAGTCACTTATACCCCTCTATCAGCAAATTATATGCATCACGGAATTTATATAATGCAGTTGCTAGATCAACCACAGCTTAACTAACCTGGATATTCACATCTTAGCAAATGTTTTATAAATGTTGTTTTCCCAGTGGAATATTGACCAAGAAGCATGACCATTGGTTTAGCATCAAAATCACTGTTGGTCTGAAAAGGACAAATCATAGACATCCTAACTTGATTAGTCATAATTACATGAATAATAATATGTCATGTATCATGATACTACCTCGTTCACACATGTAGAGTACAGAAATTAACATATTTTATTTATATATTGAATGCAGATGCCACTTACCAATAATGGAGATACAAAATCATTGAATCGATAAGTGACCTCCAACGGTTTTAGCCGCTCCACATACAATCTCTTCAAGCCATCTATTATTGATGTCACTGCATTGAGAGGTAACTAAGAAAAAGGAAAATAGGAAACTACTAAATTAGAATATACCGAGCAATCAATTGAAATAAAGTAAGGACATACATAGTAGAGCTTGGAATGAAACAAATTCACAAATGCACATTCCAAATTGTTTTTATATAGTAATTACATCTCTTCAATATTGCCTTGCGTATATCATCTGATTCATGATGCAATGAACAAAAGCAACAGACATAGATATCAATTCTAAATGTATCTACCTCATAATAATTCATTGAAGTAAAAAAGAAAAATAAACAAAGCATTCAATAATAAAAGAATGCCTTTCATTTTAGCATCGGAAAATTAACTATCATTAGTCCATTAGAAGTATGAAACAGTAACCACATTTTACAGATTGGTTGTTCAAGTTCAACTATAAAGGATTGGTGGTCTATCGTTATTTTACATTTCTTATTTGCTTTAATAGCAAAAATATTGAATTATGTTAACATGGGCATAAATTTGGAGGACTCGCCTTTTTTACAGATTTTGAAGAAACTGGGGGAAAAGGCCGAGGCTGACCGGTCCCTAAGTATTAATCAGTAAAATAATTCAATCAATATTTATTAAACAATATAATGTCATTAATAAATAAATAAACAAAAACTACATGTCTAACCAAATTCATCGGGCTGGGCATTTATCGTTGAACTCTCTGTTTTCTGAAAAACAAACAGAAAAGAAACCAATAAGAAAAGGAATCAACAGAAATAATACAATCTAATTGATAAAGCACAGAGTTATATAAAAAGTACTGCTTACCGCTACTAATGCATCAATTCCATCCATTACTGGAGATTTGATATTTTCGTTGTCAACTGAAATCAATAGAAGTGGAATGATTAGATGCATCAAAAACAAATAAATGGCATAAATACTGAGATCAATAGAAAATTTAAGTTAGACTGAATCACTCAATCTAACAGATAACATATATACATATGGTATGCAAATTGAGACCAATACCCTCCCTGTCTAGGTGGTTCATGAAGTTTACTAGTTTTGCCATTTCTGCAAGTATCGAAACCAGCAGATTTTATCAGGTCTGCTTGCTTTTTCAATATTCCTTGAAATTTAAATGTATAATACCTGAGAAATAAAACATGAATGAACTTTCTCTTGTCGGTATCCATTAATTAAGCCTCATAACTACACCTTGATTGTTCAGTATCATACCAAAAGATTTACATTCAACAGATAAAGAGGTCATGACATGAGACCTCACTTTATCATCCTTATCATACACATCGGACATTCGTTACAAGTAGAAGGAGAAAAGCACATTCTCTCCTAGTATCCTTTGATAAGATAAATATCAATGCAAACATATATACAACGAGACCATAATATAAAAGGCATTAGGTAATCATTGAACCTACTTTCAGTTTTAAGGATATCTGAGTTGAGATCATACCCTGCTTGTCCCACAGAAATGAGCTGTTTATTACAACAAACATTCAATTTTAAAGTCAGATTTCGATATCAGATAACCCACCCCATATTAAAACTCAACGGTCATTAGTATTTCAAATTGTATATAATAACCTGCATTGCAGTAACAAACTCTTCAAAACCTAAAAAACCTTTTCTTTTGGTATCCGCAATAGCCCAAACCTATAATCAGAAAATAAGGAATCATTGATGAAACAATGCAAGTAAGCCAGATTAACCAATGAAAAATGATTGTAGAGGGAAAATAGTTTTTGTTACTTAGTGTATATTTGGTTATGCGGTAACAAAAATTGATTTTGAATGAAGTATTAATTTTGTAAAATGGTTTTACTTTGAGTTGAATATAATATAGTTTATGTTTGAATGCATTTATGTAAAAGTGAGTAAAACAATAAATTTCAGTGTGAAAATCATTTTTAAACTCAAAAGCTACAATTACTAGCTTGTTAGAATAAATTCTGAAGACAAAATCAATTCTACTTTTCTACTAGACATCAAACAAAACATGTCAAAAAACAATTTTACACCTCCAGAATCAATTCTAAGTGCTCCAAATGCGGAACCAAACATAGGCTTCATTGGAGAGTGAACAACATTTGAGAAATTGTTTGTAATTGAAATGAGAATAAAAATTGAAGGAAAAAAAAATATTTATACCTGCTTGAGTTGAGGGCGAGACAAGTTGGATAGAGCAAAGAACTTGGTAGCATCATTTCCACTGATACGGCCATCTCCATCTACGATCAACAAATCAAAAGCGAAGTGAAAAAGTAATGAATCGGAAAATGAAGAAGTAACTAACTACTAAGCAAGTGAATCTGCAAAACCTGAATCGGCAAAGTTGAACCATTGCTGATACGTATTCATTTGCTCATTCGAACACGAACCGATCCAATCGGATACGGTTTTCATCTTTTTGAATTGAATCTCTGTGTATCAAATCTCGAGGGTTTGTTTACTAGTTATTAGAAGTGTAAGTTGAAAGTTACTTCAACTCAAAACTCGTTAGCGTGTGTGGTTAAGTTGAGTAAACAAAAAAAATCCTTTAGAATTTAACTAATGAAATGTAACGGAAAACCACGTAATCGTGTCCCCAATCTGGATTACGGATCAAACTCTTGTTCGTGCATACAGAAAAATGTTACTCGGGAACTCTTGAGAAATACTGGTATATGCTGATCAAAAGTTTTTTTTAAAAATAAAATGGATAAAAATTAACACACAAATTTTTTTCATTCAACTTTAACTTTGGCTAAAATTAAACTTTCATATTAATTTGTTTTTATTTTCATTCTTTTAATTATTATTTTTTCCATTTCGATCCCTTAATTGTATTATCATTAGTCATTTTATGTCACTTTCCGTCAAATTTTGGTATGTGTATATTAATTTCGCCTACATATCATTAGTTGTTAGTGTGATTAAGACTTCTAACACAATAATATAAAAATCTAATTCGAGAATATCTCCAAGTTTGTGTAATGTTTTGATTTTTAATACATCTAAGAAATAGTATTGATGGAGATGATAGGAGGAGGCAAAATTATCTAAAACTCATAAAATAATATTTGATTTCATTTTCACACATTTCTTTTTCTCACACATATTTGGGATTATGCACTAATGCATTTATTTTTTTTAAGATGATCATACAAAAATTACCGTCATTTCTTTTAGTTTTATTTGTTTTTTCATTAATATTTTTTGTTGAAAGTATTGTCTTCTTTGTGGTCGTTGAGGGTGAAAAAAGTGGAAGAGGAGTAGAGGATAAACTCTAATTTGGAGAATAAGAAAATAGATTTTTTTTTAAATCCTAATTTAGAGTTGATCTCTAAAGTTAAGAGATCAATTACGTAGCTAATCTTTAATTTTTAATTTTATTATTCATTATTTTTTTTTTTAAATGTGATCTTTGAGACTGATAAGGAGAGACAGTGAATATTGATACAAAAAACACATACAATGAAGGATTTTTGACACGTTTATAGACAAAGAGACGCATGAATGAACCAAATCACATTGAAACGAAAGGAACCTTGAGGTTGTGTAGGTACAAAGCTATACAATTGACAAAAGGTATATAAAGATTGATTTATATTTTGTATTATCTATATCAATAAGATACATCTTCTTCGGTGATTTATCACACAAAAACTTCAAAGTTAAACGTATTTGATTTGGAGCATTCTTTAGATCGGTGAATTCTTTAGAAGTTTCACTAAAAGTATGCGGGTGGGGACAAAACATACTAAAAAGACTTGTGTTAGTTTGTGGGGACATTTGACAATCCTATATGGTTTCTAAGTTGTTTTGCTCTTCTTCAAATATCCCCAAATGAAGGGAAAATATAAACAACTTTATGATATGTTTGGTTGGAGAAGTTTGGAGGAAATAGGACATAATATATTTTTTTTCTAAATGTGTTTGATTCAAATTTTAAGAAGGGATGAGAGAGGGGCGATGAGCAAAATCTCTCTTATTCATTTGAACCAAACACAAAAATCAATAAAAAATTGTCATTATCCTTTTCCATAATTTGAACCAAAGATATCTCTATCCTCTCACACCCCTTCCATTAAAATTCCTTCTATCTTTTACCTCTGTTAAACCAAACAAACCTTTAGGAGGGATTTTGCTCATCTCTATTCGCCTCTAAAAATTTAAATCAAACACACATTTAAAAAAAATATTTTCTCCGCTCCTCTCCAGCTAAACACATCATTAGGGGCATTCATTGCACTCTGTAAATGTAAAGTTATTTTTTAACAACAATCAATCACAATTTGTCACCGCACGAAGCAATTGGATATGTTCCTTTTCCAGTTTTTTATTTATATGTATGCGAAAAATAATTTTATATTAACAATTCAGGGCTTCTTTTATTTGATTTTGTTTTTTAGTTTTTAAATACTATTTTGCATATCAATTTTTAAAAACTATTTTTTTAAAAAAAATTAAAACGAAATCTGTTAGGTAAATATAGTTTTAAAGATGTGAAACACAAAAAACTTGTTTGGGAAAAAGGAGGGGTGGCAGGCGTTATAACAAATAAAATTTTATTCTCATATTTTCAAATTTATATTCTTACTCCTATATTTTGATAAAAATATAAATTTATTATTTTTTAAAAAGAAAAAAAGTCAAATTGTATGTTTTTTGGTATATGTTTATGTTTTACACAATTTTTTTCAAGTTTTTCAAAACACATTTGTATTTAAAATAATTTTTTTTTTAAATTTTCAGGTACATAAATTTGTTTTGGAAAACTTGAAGAAAAAATTCTAGTGTACAAAGTTTAAATTTTCTAAATCACATTTTTATATCGGAAAACTTACAATGTTTTCCGGTACACAAAGTTCAATCTTCTAAAACATACTTTTGTATCAAAAAACTTTTTCAAAGTTTTACAGTATACAAAGTTCAAATTTTCTAAAACACATATGTGTACCGAAAAACTTTAAAATAAATTTTGGTATAGAGTTTAAATTTTTTATTAAAAAATATTTTTTTTAATTTTTTGGAACTTAAATTAAATTTAATAGAGTAATTTTATTTTTTTAAGAACAAAAAGAAAATAATAAAATAATTTTCTATAAAATGTAGTTTGTATAAAAGAGAAAATAGTTTGTATAAAATGTTGGATAAAAATATAAGCATAGGATACAAGATAAAATTTTCTATAGGAAATGGAGGAAGAATAGTCTGTTTCACATTTGGCTCTAAATACATAGCATTGTACATATTTCAAAGTCTTTTTGAAAAAAAGTCAAAGTTATTAAATATTACCATCTTGCCATTAATGAAAAGAACAAGCTTTTTTGTGTTTTCTAATCCTGATTTGAAGTATTATCAAAAAATGAGAGAGAAAAGTAAAATATGTCTTTTCTGTTTTGGTTTTTTCTTTTTAAAAATAGTAAAATAAAAAATAATTTTTAAAAACAATTTTAATAAGTAGTGTATTTGTAACGCTTCGGATTTTTTTGTTAAGAATGTTACTTAAAAATTTTTTTAGAAAAATTTACGACTATTTTTTTAGTAAGAATATGTAAGATTTATGCTTTTTAATAATTAGTAACAATCACATTTATTTAATATTATTAAAAAATATTTATTTAAAGTTAAAATAAAGGAAAAACAATTATTCCTAACAGAAGGAACCCACTTCCATATTTCTATAATTTGAGTGCATTTTAAAATTTGGTGACAAAAGATTTAGAAATAGACTTAGAAATATCGCGACAATTCTATTATTACAAAATTGTATTGAAAAACTCATTTTTACCTCACGTTCGTCGTACGTTAATATTCATCCACTACTCTTGAATTTCCTCGAACTCATTAAAATGTTGTTGTAAGGGTTAGTTTTTTCCATCATCCACATCAAATCAAAGTTAAACATATAGAAGAATAACACAAAACATATAATAGTAAAAACTTTCAATTTAAAAGAAAAAATGCGCAAATCGGTAAATTGTATATAAAAAAACATACGTATAATACATGTTCCTAAAACTATACGATCAAAATATAAACATGCCACTAAGGCAACTTCCACACAGAAGATCGCCATATCAATGGGGAAAACAAACCTGCCACTAAGGCAACTACCACAAAGATGCATATGTCATGACATGATATATTATCAAAGAGATATATTCCCACACATCCTACTAAGAATCATGTCATATACATTCAAAATCACTTTTTAAAAATCATCATTTTATTCTCATATCACTAAGATCACATACCACACGTCCATATCATGAGTATCACATATTCATGGACAAATAATCATAAAAATTGTAACTTTCACCACATACACATAAAAATCGAAAACTTGATATCATACAAATCATAAAAATTAGCACTTTAACATATATAGCAAGAAAATTCAAACTCTAACTCATATATATCATCAAAATTAAAATTTTATCACACATAACATAAAAATTTATAATTTACTTCTTACAAATCGTATATTACACATCGAAATCAATGTAAATAATTAGGGTTTTATTATTTTAATTCATGAGTCTACGTTTATTCCTTTTAAAAGGCAAGCAATCACAAATATTAATTTCATGTCATCCAACCAACAGTCTAACTATAATTTGTGTGGGGAAAAGCCTTTACCTTAGCCGTTTTTCTTCCTAGTACAAAGCTCTAAGCCTCAACGAAGTTGTTCACAAGAAAAGAAATTCCAAGTTTTTAATGCACAAAGAAGAGGAGGTGTGAAGGTGATGACAACTAGAATTTCAGTGTTCTTTTCTGCTTATTATTACTGAGTATGGAAACATTGTAGACTGTAGGGAAAATTTAAAGTGGAGATTATTGGGTAAATAATGTTGGACCCAAATAAAGAATAAAAGGGAGAAAATATTATTTTATTTATTTATTTTTTAACCTTGATCATACAAAAACCATGTCATAGACTCAACACCCAAATTTCTATTATGGGTTGGGTCACACCTAGCCACAAACCCTTAGTCCAAATTCTTCTTGTACTAAAAAAACATATATATATATATATATATAACTTCTCTATTGATTAAATAATTTCTACTAATAATTTATCAACTACAATAAGTCGAACAAGGTAAATAATTATCACACCTAATTTAATATTGAAAAATATGATGTGGCTAGAATATCACTAGAAGGGAGGTTGAATAGAGATATTTGAGGTTTTAAAAATTCTTTTTAGTTTTAAAGCTTTATCCTCTTCGAGAGGATGAATATCATAAGTTGAAAGCTTAAAGGTTTAATAGATTACCGAAAGATAAAGAGATAGAGAAGATAATGACACACACAATTTTATACTGGTTCACCCAATGAGGGCTACGTCCAGTCCTCACACACTTGTGAGATTTCACTAAGTATCAAAAGCTATCAGTCTCTCACTGAGGTTGATTACAAATTGTGTATTCTAGAGCTTCACCAAGCTTACAATTCTTTCTCTCTGATTTCAACTTCTCTCAACTGTTACTCACTTGAAATTTACAAGATGATATGAAGTAGTTTGGGTTGTATCACTTTCTACAAAGATATTTCAATGATCTAGTGTAAGATTATAGAAAGTATGAAGAGAGGATGAAATGCTCTTGACAACCTTTTGATTTTTCTTTTTGTGCTTGTTGTTGTGTATTGAATGAAGAAGAGCAGCCTTCATTTTATAGAGAAAAGGAAACTTTTTTTTCAAGAAAGTTGTCCCTTATGACCGTTTACTCAAGTTATAATGATCCTTGAGTTTTGTCTTGAATTGCAAAATTGTCATTGAATCTGTCCTCATTCAGCCTGGTACTTAGGAGGTCGATCTTCACAAAGCTTTTCAGGAGGTTAGATATTTCTATACGCTTTGTCAACTGGAAAGTGCTTTTTCCTTTTCCAAGACATGTACTCTATCTTTTCGTGAATAGTGCAACCTTTTGTACTTTGGTACTTTTAGTTATTTCTAATGTAGGAGGACGAAGAGCTAGCTAGTGTTCATCATTTGGAGCTGATGACTTTGTTTCTTTGTGCTATTTGTCCAGCAATTTGTTTTTACATAATTTTGACTTTGATATGTGAAAATTATTTTGTCTATTATAAACGTTCATCCTCTGGACATGAGGTTGATATGTTGTAGTTAATAGTCTGTCATCTTGTTGGGAGGTTGAGATATTTGTTCTTGAATCTTTGGATTTGAATCCTGTTCCTTTCTTAGTGAAATACTTAAATGGACACATTAGTATAATCATAAACTTTTGAGATAATTTTGTTATCATTAAAATAATTGAAAGAGATTTTTTTTTCAACAAAATATATATATATATTTATAGGTCATAATTATTTTAAATAATAAATTTAGAAGATGTTACAATATTCAACAAAATTTTTAAAAATTAAAATACAATTTTCAAAAACAAAATTAAATAGACACTTAACTTTTATCCTCTACTAATATCCAAACGCACTATAAGGTGTTTATTTTTCTGTATTTATTGATTAAAATAATATAAGTTATAAAATTTTATTCTACTATTCCAAAAAATTAGCTATTTGATCGGTAAAGAGAAATAAAATTGTGAAAAAAAGTAAATGAAGAGTAAATTTGTAAAAAAAATATTTTATCGAAACTTAGAATCACTGCATATATTTAAAAAAATTCAATTATAATAATAAGAATGATTGAATGTAAATAAAATAATTTTTTTGACAAGAATAAATAAAATAATTAATATAAATGAAAAAAATTAGAGAGAAACAAGCTACACCAAATTTGTTATTTTGACCGAAACTTTTATTCCTTTTTGACGGAAATTTTTATGTTTATATTGCTGTTTGAGCTCCCGATAACTTTGAAATAGTGTAATAAATATTCTTTTTCTTTCTAAATATCCACAAAGCCCAAAAAGAGTATCAAAATTATTATGTTTTTTAAAATTCTCTACATTTTATTATAGCATGATTTTTCAACTTACACCTTTATTTTTATTATAAAAAAATAGTCCTCCAACGTGTCTTGTATTCAATTGCACGTGTAAGATTATCCAGAAAAATAAGTAGAATTCGATTTGATGTTACTTAGATCCAAACTCTAAAACCACGATAAGTAGATTAAAAATTTGCATAATCGATGTTAATATTGGGGAGTAATTATCTATAAAATTGAGTGGGTACATATATCAGTATAGGTAGTATAGTATTTAATCTCTTCCGTACTTGCATTTGCATAAACAAATTATTTATTTATTATATTATATTATATTATATTATATTTTTGTTTAGTTTAATTATTTATTTTCTTTTATATTTTAACATTTATTAATATCATTAGACCGTAACAATATTTATAATTGAAAGATTAAATTTTTGTAAATTTTTTAAAACATTAATTATAATGAATATGTAAATAATCGTGACTCTATAATTAAGAGTTTTATATTATTAATTATAACTTTATAATTATATTTAAATAATATAATATATATATATATATATATTAATTTTTTTACCTGTTTTAATGAATGCGAATTTGCAACTTCATAAAATATTATTCAAAAAATTTAAAAGTTTATTTTGTATGTATCCATTATAAAATATTTTTGATATTTTGAGTTAAAAAATATTTTAATTCGTATTATTTTATAATTTAAATTTAAAATATTTAAATAATTTTTAAATTTAATTATGATAATAAAAATTATTTATCTATCTATTTTAATTAAAACACAAATATAAATATAAAAAAAATTAAATACTTAAAAAGTTAAAAGTAGGAATAGGAATGACAATGGGTAGGGTATGGGTAGGGTACTATAGTACCCGTCCCCATACCCACAGTTTAAAAAAATACTCGTGCCCGTACCCGTACCCTCGTGGGTATCAACTTTAATATTCATACATTTGCCATTTGGGTACTTAAGTGCCCGTACCCATACCTATTACCCGCAC
This sequence comes from Cicer cuneatum, assembly GCA_037974295.1. Taxonomy (NCBI): domain Eukaryota; kingdom Viridiplantae; phylum Streptophyta; class Magnoliopsida; order Fabales; family Fabaceae; genus Cicer; species Cicer cuneatum. The sequence goes on from JBBPBO010001985.1 coordinate 925,105, forward strand.
TTTAATAAAATTATATCGATAAATAATTTGTGATTAAATTTAAAAAAAATCTCAAATATTTTAAATCCAAAATCATAAGTATTAAAAACCAAAATATTGTCTAATTCTAAACTTCCAAAATATATCATGATTCAACATTAGTACATTACTACAATAAATATCAAAATATCATGAATAATAATATTTTATGAAGTTGCAAGTCTTTGGTATTATCCGAGATCTGTAAAAAAAATTGATATGTGTATTATATTAGTTATTTATAATTATAAAGTCACGATTAATAATATAAAAAAACTTTTAAATATAAAATCACAATTATTTACCTCTTCATCAGAATCAAATATGTGTATAGAGACTAAAATTTATTTTTCAAATTTTTTTAATTATTAAAATTGTATTTTTTTTATTAAAGGCCCAATTTTTAAGATTAGAACAAGACCTCCAAAATCTATTACTATTTACTAACATATTTTCGTGATGATTTACTTATATGTTTATTTTTCAGGAGAATCCGAAAATTATGAAATGAATGACCTAAATTCGTTGATTTGTTTGGAATAAAAAGGAGAGGTAGAGAGACATGAGATAGTAGAGAATAAGAGAAATAGTAGATAGAGATTGGAAGGGGAGATAGAGATGCATAAGATAGTAGAGAGACATATGTGTATTTAGAAAAATCATGTATTTAAAAAATATTTTTTCAAACAAACATGTTTTCTTGAAAATCATTTTTATGTCCTTTATGGTAATTTTTTAGTTTAAAAAAATTATTTTTATAAAATTGTATACAAACATGTTAAAAATTATTGTACAAAAAAAAATCATTTTAATAATAGTAAACAAACGGGAGTTAAAAAATCATATTTTAAAAAATCTCTAAAAAATAATTTCTAAATTATTTAAAACAAAAATCATTTTTATTTAAACTGAAACAAACTTACATACTAATAATAATAATAATAATAATAATAATAATAATAATAATAACAATAACAATAATAATAATAATAATATTATATGTGCGGGGCGGGTGGATATTATAGTACCCGTACCCGCAGCCATACTCGTTCAATTTTACCGGTAATTAACCGTCCTCATACCCATATCCATTATGCGTGTTTTTACTCTACCCATTACGAATTTTTTCTGTACCCACTGAGTCTGAGTCTAATTGCCATCCTTAAAAAGTAATCTTAAAAGTTGATATTAATGAGAATGCAAACACAAAGTACGTGTAATTTATTAAACTATGAGTATATATGGATAGTATAATAATACCCTGTATTATATCCATTGTCATCCTTAAACTCTATCGTATAAAAAAATGAAGTAAAATGCACATGAGTGGGGCGGGGTTGATACCTTGAAAAGCAAGAAGAAAAAATAGAAGATAGAAAAGTAAAAAGGAAAAAGAAAAAGATTCAACTTTAAACATGAGTATGGGGTGGGTTTGTTACTTTGATTGGTAATAAACAAAGGGCTTTTGTGTTTGGCTTTTTCGTTGTGCCTTCCAATCTCAGCATATTCTTTCTCAACACGTCTCCGTTTCTACTCTTCAAAGCATCTTATCAAAGATCCTCTCTCTCTCTCAACTATTATTATCTATATAGAAGATCCTATGAATCGTTTCTCACCATAACAATTCATCTTTCACTTTTTCCAAATTTGGCGCCAAAATCATGAAACTCGACAATTCCAATGGCCAGGTGTCATTTACCGCCGAAGTTTCTCCGCCACATAACTCCGACGACGCCGATGAAGTCTTCGTGCCGCCGTTGAACTTCGCGATGGTTGATAATGGCATTTTCAGGTCCGGTTTTCCCGATTCTGCCAACTTTGGATTCATGAAATCACTTCGTCTTCGTTCCGTAATGTGAGAGTTCAATTTCCCTTTCTATGTTGTATTGTTTGGTTGTGAATTTTTTATTCATATTCGTTTTCGTGTAGATGTTTGTGCCCTGAACCCTATCCAGAAACTACTGCGGAGTTTTTGAAATCTAACGGAATTAGGCTTTATCAATTCGGTATTGATGGTTGTAAGGTTTGTATCCAACTTTCTTGTTCTCTTGCAATTATCTAGAGTTCAATTGAAACCGTTGTTTCAATTAGTTAAGGACGAATTGATCTGGTGTTATGAGTTCGAATTTTTATATTTGTCTCTGGCCGAACTCTGGATTACTATGACTCATACCTGTGAGAATCGGAAGGTTAAAGAGCATAAAAAAATAAAATTGAAACTGTTGTTTGTGAAAGCTGAACTTATCCTGGTTTTAAATTAACATTTGTGATTTTAGGTATAACGTAATTTGAATGAAATGGCATCTCAGTGCTACTAGAAAATTATTGGCTTTCTATTATAATTAGCCGGGTTGGTGTATCTTCAGTTTCAAGGATAAAAACTGAATACTCAATTCCATTTTGAAAGTGAACTCCTTGATTTTAAAACCTCAAACAAGATTAATTGATAATTAAAGAGAATATTAGCAGTTTGTAAAGTTTGCTTTGATTATTTGGATTCATAAGGAAGTTCATTTAGGCTTTTTCAAAAAATCCTTTGGAAAACCATATGGCTGTACTTTTAGTTATGTGATCTATACTCTTGTGTTCTTTATCCTGTGTCATAGAGCTATTTAAGAATATGTATTTATATTGTTCACCCCCTCTGGCAAAGTCTTGCCTCATTTAAGATGTTTGGTACAAACTAAAAACCCTTTTTTTATCTCAACCTAACAGCAGTAAAATTAAGGCTCCATTTGGATATTTTAAAATGAACTGAATGGAGTGAAGTGGAATAGAGTGGAGCAAATTGGAGCAAAGTATCCATTCCATTGTTTGATTATTGGATGATGGGATGAAACATAAAAATAGGATTTCATCCCATACACTCCAAATTGGAGGGGAGGAAAATGAAGGGAGAGGATGGAATGGGAGGGAATAGATTCCATCATGTTACACTCCATTCGACTTATTTTTAAAATATCCAAACAATGGAACCTCATTAGTTACCACTTCATTCCATCATATTCCATCAATCCAAACAAAGCCTAATGTTATCAAATAGACCTTGTACTAAACCCAAACACGGGAGCTTTTGAAGGAGGACAATGCAGGGCTTTAAACTGATAGATACCATTCTGTATTTATAGCCTCAAGTTGCTTCTATGGTTTAAATAAATTTGATTTTTATGTCTATACAACGTTTCAGAGAATGGTCTTTAAAAGCTGTCTACCTTAGCTTATACAGTTACAAAATTTAAACTGATACCATTCCCACTACATGCTCCATGCTGAATTTGCTCTTAACTTTTAGCAATTATCAGTGATTCTTTTATACAGGCTTATAGTCTTTATGACCTGGGAATCCCTCAACATTGAACGATAGCAATCCCCCTCCCAAAAATTTTCCTTCTTCCGCCTGGGTTGCCAGGCAAGGGAAGAGAAGCAAAAGACAGAATATGATATTTTAACTGATATCTGAAAAAGCATAGTTCTGCACACTGATTACACATAATATGGGCAGGAACCCTTTGTCAACATCCCAAATGATAAGATTCACGAAGCTTTGAAAGTAGTGCTCGGTATTACAAAATCTTGAACTTCACTACCTTTATAGCACAGTTTGTTCATGAGATATTACTAATCAAGTTGGTGCTTCTTTTTTTGTTGCTTTCTAGATGTTAGGAATCACCCCCTGCTGATTCATTGTAAACGAGGGAAGGTCTGTACTCTGTTCTTTGAATATTTCTTTTAATAGTACTTTTGAATCATTAATCTCCAATGGTTTGGTGATTTTACAATGAACAGCACCGCACTGGTTGTCTAGTGGGATGCATAAGAAGATTGCAGAGGTGGTGTCTATCATCTATTTTTGATGAATACCAAAGGTTTGCAGGTGCCAAAGCCAGAGTGTCAGACCAGAGGTTCATTGAATTGTTTGATATTTCCGGTTTGAAGCACAATCCACTGGCATTTTCATGCTCAAGGAAATAGGAATTGAAATAATGGGTGCAATTTAGAAAGCTGGTGCTTCCTCCCATGGAATAATTCCATGATGAAGTGAAGTATAACGACTAGTGTTTAATCTTATGTGAATGAAAATTAGTGCACGATCAGTAGGATTTTATATGAGATGTTCTGCTCCGTTACTTTTTTTTTTCCTTTCCTGTTTCGATGTTGGGTGCCCAATATACCAGTTTATGAAATATGTGAGTTGAATAATGGCAACTTTCTTTTTTGTATCCATTGAAAGCTCTGATAAAATGTTCAGCCGCACTGTTGCGGTTATTTTACTAGTCAGTTACTATGTGGCAGGTTCTAAGGTGAAGTTTGCAATTAGTGTGTGATCTAGTATAAAGTTGTGGATAGTTAGTATCAAGCAATTCCACCAAATCTTATTGTGTCATTAGTACTGGAGTTGCTTTGGTTTTATGTAAACCAAACCAAGCAACTTTACAAAAGCGGCAACTAATGTCTAACATGTGTAACAAATTTTGAAGCGAATTCAAAATAGATACAAACATGTAAGTAGTAGATTCCTAATGCGTTACACATATTTTGAATAAATCATTATAAAAATTATGAAATAAAAGACTTCAATTTATTGATTTATTTAGAATAAAAAAAAGAAGTAGAATAAAATAAAATAATAGAGAGTTAATAGATAAAGATACAAGGCGAAGATAGAAATGCGGAATATAATATAAAGACATTTAAAAAAATTATGTATTTACAAAATATTTTTTCAAACTTTTCTTAAAAATCATTTCCATGTCCTTTAGGGTAATTTTATAATTTAAAAAAAATAATTTTTATAAAATTGTATATAAACACTTAAAAATTATTTTACAAACATTTCTAAAAGAAAATCTCTAAATTATTTAAAATAAAAATTATTTTTATTTAAGTTCAATGACCAATGCCATCCCTAAGCTGAAGAGAGCATCTAGTGTTGTTAAATCAATTCTCGAGATGGTCGTAGAAGGTTCAGTGGAATGCCTTTGAGTTATGCACTTTATTGAAATGCATATCATACATCTTCAAAATACATTTTGTGATCATCTATAAATCAATTATTCTTCCTTCATTGTCATTATCGAACAGATAAAATGTAATGCTAGAATCTTTAATAACTTCAAATAAGAAACAATAATAATAAAGATGTCACTTAATATCATTAATTTTTTAAATCTTGTAATTATACAATTTCAATTTATTAAATTATCACTTTTAAATATTAAATATTTAACTATAAACATTACATATTCATCTTCCATATTTTTTATGTTATATATAGTATCAAGCTTCATTCATGGTTTAAACTTGTTTATATGAATTTCATTTTAAAAAAATAAATTCAATATTTTTTAATTTTCAATTGATTCCATGTATATCAATTAATCGAAAAAAATATTGAATCAAACGAAAATTTTACAAAATAATTAAATTACAGTGAATAGAATAACCATTATAAAAAATCATTTAAATGTTGTAACCCTAATTTCTTCCACAACGTGTGTAAAGAACAAATTTAATATAAAAATCTCATCAGACGTATAAAAAATAAACACAAACCAAGAGTATAAAAAGTGCATCAGCGAATTAGAAACAGTGTCCGCAAGAATAAAAAATCTCCATTCGGTTCAAAGTGAAGAAATTTTAATTTACACATCATATGCACTTAGTTCGTTTCTTCTCAAAAGAAATATTCTACATTCTTCAAATAATTTACTAAAACATCAATGAGAAAAAACAGTAAAAATCAAAAGAAAAAGAAAGCAAAAAAAGAAGAAGAAAAATGTAGACGAGAAACAATCGATTCGCCAATGAAACAAATGACGACCGAAACGATGGCTCGGCGTTTGTTATGCCTCAATTTACACACGATGGCAGGGACACTTTATCAGTCTCTTCCTTCTCTATAAAACAATTGAGGCTTTTCTTTAATTCTATAATACAAAAACAAATTCGCATATAAAAAAGAAACCGAAAACTATTTTGAAAACCCTAATCACTGTGCTTGTTGTTCATCGCCGTTGTTAAACGAAGATGAAATTTCAGAATGAATCCCTCCACAGTATTAACAGCAATTTATAGGCCAACTCGCTAACCTAAATAGATATGAATGGACAAAATTACCCCGATTTATTCAATTATTTACGAAAATAACTTTTATGAGTCCCTGTAGTGGGTGTATTATAGCGTGAGTGCGTATCATGGTTGATATGAAGATCAACAGTGAGTTGTGACGATTCTTCAGATCGGACGGTTAAGAATTAAGGAATGTAGAATGGACACATCACATCTAATAAGTATATGAAACTGATCCAAGTTTCTAGGGTTTCAGCACTAACACTATCTCCACTACTAAACTAACAGCACCATCTTCATTTTCATTTTCATTTATATTTCAATTTCAATTTGATTTCTTTGCTTCTTCTAGATTCTTCCATTCACTGTAACTGCGCACTCTTTCATCTTCTCACCGGTAAGTCCAATTCTTTAAACCTATCTCCTTCTCAAGCCTCGACTTCATCGAAACATAATTCTAGTACACAAATATTTTCTCTTTACTTTTACAATTTTGATTTGATTTGATTTAGATTTAGGTATAACTTATTATATTGTGTGAAAAAGAACGAGAGAGTATGGGGAAATCAGGGAGTAGAAAAAAGAAGAGTGGTTCTGTTGACAATTCGGCTTCTTCTGCTCAAACGGTGAATGGTGGTGTGGAATTGGATTCTTCAATTTTTTTGAAAAAGGCACATGAAATGAAAGAAGAAGGGAATAAGAGATTTCAGAATAAGGATTATGCTGGTGCTCTTCAACACTATGAGAATGCTCTTCGTTTGACACCCAAAACGCATCTTGATAGGGCTGTTTTTCACAGCAATAGGGCTGCTTGTTTGATGCAAATGAAACCAATTGATTATGAATCTGTGATTTCTGAGTGTACTTTGGCACTTCAGGTTCAGCCACAATTTGTCCGGGCTCTGCTTCGTAGGGCCCGGGGGTATGAGGCTGTTGGTAAGTATGAAATGGCTGTGCAGGATGTGCAGTCTTTATTGGCTGCTGATCCAAATCATAAGGATGCTTTGGAGATTGCTCAGAGATTGAGGACTGCGTTTGGACCTCGTCAGGAAGCGCAGCAGGATCTTCACAGTCGTCCTTCCCCTGCTGCCCTTGGGGCTTCTGCTGTCCGTGGTGCACCGATTGCTGGATTAGGCCCGTGTTTGCCTGCACGGCCAACATCGAAGAAGGGGGTGAATCCTGCTGTTGGGTCGGTTGTCTCTCCTAATAGCAAGGTAGACAAGTCTCAACATGTTTTACTTCCAACTGAAAATGGTCCCGAGACCAAGACCCAGTTGCCTAAAGTTGCGTTGAAGCCTTCTAATGGTACTGTGAAGCAACCTAACTCGAAAAATGAAAACCAGAAGGAACAGTTGTCTTATTCATCAGGTATTCACGGAAAGTTGTCAGAGGTTGCGATTCGGTCGAGACCATTGAAGCTTGTTTATGATCATGACATTAGGCTTGCCCAGATGCCGGTGAACTGCAGTTTCAGAGTACTGAGAGATGTGGTAAGCAAAAGATTTCCTTCATCAAATTCAGTTCTGATCAAGTACAAGGATTGTGATGGTGATTTGGTTACTATAACTTCTACCGATGAACTCAGATTGGCAGAGTCTTTTGTTGATAACTATCTGCTGAAAGAACCTGAGTTGGGTAAAAGTGATTCCATTTCGATGCTGAGACTTCATATTGTTGAAGTTGGTTCAGAGCAAGAGCCACCTTTGTTGGAAGAAGAGGAAGAAAAACTTGTTGAGAATGAAGCGACCAAGGAAGATGAGATTGGATCTCGTTCTTCCCTTGGTGAACCTGTCACCGAAGTTACTGAAGTTCCTGATACCGAGGTTGATAAGATAAGCAAGGATGCTTCAAAGGAAAAGCCAGGAGCCACAGGAGATAATGAATGCAAAGAAGTGGAGATGGATGATTGGTTGTTTGAATTTGCTCAGCTTTTCCGCTCACATGTTGGAATTGACCCGGATGCTCATATTGACTTGCATGAGCTTGGGATGGAGCTTTGTTCCGAGGCACTTGAAGAAACAGTTACTAGTGAGGAGGCTCAGGATCTATTTGACAAGGCTGCTTCAAAGTTCCAGGAGGTGGCAGCTTTGGCATTCTTCAACTGGGGCAATGTTCACATGTGTGCTGCTAGGAAGCGGATTCCCTTAGACGAGTCTGCTGGGAAAGAGGTGGTGGCAGAACAGCTTCAAGTGGCTTATGACTGGGTCAAGGAAAAGTATTCTTTGGCAAGAGAGAAGTATGAGGAAGCACTCTCGATCAAACCAGATTTCTATGAAGGACTGTTGGCACTGGGCCAGCAACAATTTGAAATGGCCAAGCTACATTGGTCTTTTGCACTTGCTAAGAAGATAGATCTATCAGGCTGGGATCCAACAGAAACTCTTCAACTGTTCAACAGTGCAGAGGAGAAGATGAAAGCTGCAACAGAAATGTGGGAGAAGTTGGAGGAACAGAGAGCAAAAGAGCTAAAGGACCCAAATGCAACCAAGAAAGAAGAACTGTTGAGAAGAAGAAAGAAACAGGGAAGTGCTACTGAAGGAGAGTCTTCTAGTGCTGGTGGTCAGGGTGATATATCTACTGAAGAAGCTGCTGAGCAAGCAGTGGTCATGAGATCACAGATTCATCTCTTCTGGGGCAATATGCTTTTTGAAAAATCCCAAGTTGAATGCAAATTAGGAATGGATGGTTGGAAGAAAAACCTGGATGCTGCAACAGAACGCTTTAAGCTTGCAGGAGCTTCTGAGGCAGATATTTCGATGGTTCTAAAGAATCATTGCTCAAATGGAGATGCAAAAGGTGATGATAAAAAGGTCCAGAGCCCACTTCCCAACAAAACCGGTGAAGGCGAACTAGAGATCAATAATCAAGTATGAGCTAAAGGATGTGCATCTGGAATCTCATTTGTTTCTGTTCAGTTGTGTCTTCAATGAAGATTCTGGACAAGGAATATCCTTCTCATCAAGAGCTCAAAAGGAATGTCTGAATTTTTGGGAACGTGAAATTGGAAATTTAGGGTACCTTCAATAATTAGCTCTGCCCTTTTTTCTGAAGTTTTTGGTGATCTGATGAAGGGGAGATTGTTTATTAACATTATTTACACAGTTATGAATTTCTGATGATCAATTTCACTTGCTCAGTCATTTTTGTCCCTTGCATTGTTCATTGTACTGTTGAAATTTATGAGGATTGCATACATGTTTAGCTCTTGACATTTGCGTTGTTGGGACTTACCACTATGCTGCATGTATTGCTGATTTTTAAACTAATGTTTTATCGGCTTAAGTTATGCTTAATTTGTTTAATGTGTTTTTTTTCTTTAGACGTGGTTAATGTTTGAAGTGTCAGTTATATACTGGGAATCCTTTGGCAGCAGGTTTAAAACAAAACGCTCAAAGAAGATTCTTGTGAGTGCTCCAAAATGTAAACGAAAAAGTAGAAAAAATACCAAGTAAACAAAAATATAAGGATTCCTCTACTGAATTCAATATGGATGGTTTCTATCATTGAGTTGACAACCATTGCATTAATAAACAAGATTGGTTGTGACAAAGTGCATAGGACAATTTTGTTTGCCGTGTGATTGAGTATTGTGTGGTGAAATGGATTTGGATAGGTCAGTATGAATGTCTTTCACGTTTCTGCCTATATCCATTTGATTACGTTCCATGTTGGTATTTCCAAGTGAGAAAACACTGAAGATGTCACTGATATTTGCTTTCTCCAATAAGTTCTTTCACTCATTTAAGCAATAAGCAAAATCACTGAATTTTCTTCATATATATTCTTAATTTTACATCAATTTTTTATTAATTTGGTTTAAAGGACAACAGGAAAAGATACATCTTTCCAAATCTTGTTTCTTCTTTACTTTACATTAGTATTTTTCATACATTTATTTAATGCCTGTTTGTTTTTACAGTGAAAACAAATTGGACGCATGTTGATTCCAAAGCTGCCTCTTAGAGCTTCTATATAGATGCATGGTGAGAGTTATATCACTGTGGAACATAGACTTAGTTTAAAAACTTTTTTCCTATTAACACCATGAGAGTTTAAAAGCTTTTTTTCCTATTAACGCACCGTAAGAGTTATATCACGGTGCAAACAAACATGTACTTAGTTTAAAAGCTTTTTTCTTATTAGTAGTTAGATCTATCTGAACAAAGAAGCAAGGGAAAAGGAAGTAATTTTCTCTGAATGTCTTCTCCTTGCACGTTCAATGATATACTTGATACTTATCAGTGTGCTTACACCAAAAACACTGAAACTTAATAATTTTCATTCCATGTCTAATAGGTTTGTTTCCAATTTAAGTATCCTGTGCATGATAGTGAGGAATCAACTAAACACAAGTCAAAGGAAATTGCTCTGCAACTTGCATAAATCATTGCTAGCACCAAAACCACAGTCCATTGTTAGTTGTTATATTAACTAAAATGACCTACTTTTTCCTAACTCTTATTGTTTTATTTTCGGTAAACTATTCAATTTGTGTTTAGTTTTTCAATGATTAAAATTGATTTTAACTATTCTAAAAGTGCAACTAAACATGTAGGCAGTGTTGGATCTAAAAGCCAACAATTATGCTTTCTAACCAACTTTGGATTTTTAATATTATCAACATTCTGGTTTGGTTGTTGTCCATTATCCGATGTCACGGTCTTATCATAGGTGCACTGTTTTTTCTTATTTTATTTTATTGGATACCTTTCGGTTCCACAAAAGGGAGCTTGGTTTTTCAAGACAAGAAATAGCAATGAGAAAAGCCTCAATGTGTCACGGAATTACAAACCGTTATAGTAATAGAACTTGATCTGGACAAAGAAGAAGATACAGATGTTTAGTTGTCTAGTGTTTTATCGACAACATATCTATTGACCTACATATATACTACTATATTACTAAATATAAGCTTCACTTCATAACAAAATTTATCTTTAGTATTAGTACTATTTCAAACTATTAAATGCATTTATTTATTTATTTATTTTCAAATAGACGTTAGTTTAATACTATTAAGTATTTTGAGGGATGAGAAAAATAATTGTATAACGATTAAAGTATAGATGTTATCTCATATGATAATAAAGAAAATAATAATAAAATATAATTGTTTGATTTGGATCTGAAATGATTGGTTTTCAAAGTCATAAAATTGATAATATGCTAATAGATGTTGAATTTGATTGGTTTGGTTTAGATCCAAATATGAAGAAAAAAATCGAACCAATTTAATTAGTTTGAATTAAATCTTTAAGTTTATCGGATGATTGATTTGGTTCTTACACCCTAAAAATAAATATAAATAAATGATGAAATACACCAAAAATAATTAAAAATAATTAATGTCAAGACAAATCCCACCAATGGAGAATCCGTTGAAGTATTTGTTTTACTTTTTTTTTTTTTTACAAAAATAGGGCCAGTCCATAAAAAAAGAAAAGAAACTAGAAAAACTAGACAAGGGGTCTCTAAAAATATCATCAAAATAAGTCTTTGCATGTCAATTCGAGGGGTCTCTAAAATAATAAGTTAATCTTCACATGCCACTAAAGATTCAAAAGGTGTTGAATATGATGAATCAAAATGAAGATGGGCCATTAAGGTTGCAGTTACACCTTACTAGTACCATATCCACAAGAGTTTTTGAGTCACTCTCTACCATGAGGTGAGCGATACCTTGACAAGGGAAATTTGATACGTTGAGGCGTGAGTTCGAACTCGCAATACTTCAATTCTCTATATTTAATGTGTATGAACTTCTCTATATTTATTTCTTATAGTATATATATTAGAGATAAATAAATTTTTAATTCCTATAAAATTGTTTTATTTTACTTTTAGTCACTATAATTTTTTTTTTCATTTTTTAATTCTTACAAATATCACTTTTTTCAATTTTAATCTCTAATGTACGGTCTAAAATTGAAAACAATAATATTTTCAATTATTTCTTATACAACTTTTATCATTCTAGTGTGCATGTAATTATATTACACGACACTATTATTCCAAACCACAACAGGCCAAAGATGAATCATGAGATCGTTCTTTATAAAATGGCTAAGATCGAGATTTTATTTAACCATCACAAACAAAACTATTAGATCGAGCTAATATTTTATTTTTGAACTATATATTAGAGATTTATTAGTTAATACTATATAATGTTCTCATCTCAGACTTATTAGACAGTTGTTATGGGAATGTTGGATTCCATGGCCTTCATAGCTTCAAATCTTGGCTCTTTGGCTTGGAATTTGAGACCAGCATAGAGCTTCATGTAATCATCAAAAACAAATTTTGGGTAGACTTGGCTTGTCTCATCTAATTCCTTCACCAAGGCTGGTGATGGAGAGATTATTGCATCATTGCCTGGATTGTAAAATGAGGCTATGGACATTCTGTTACCATCTGTTTGAGCAATTACACGATGCATCACACTCTTGTATTTTCCATTGGTAATTACCTGTTTTGATCACAAACACCAAACAGTTTAATTAGTGAACAAAATTTATTATGCGCAGTTAGCATTTTTTTAAAAATTGTGTTATTTTCACACATAAATGCTTACAAATTTAAATGTAACTAACTATGACTTTCTAGTGCTCAATTACAATTTACATGTGAATTTAAGCACTTGAAAAAATGTGGCTCCGTAGTTAATTATATTTATTATATTCATCAATTATTCACTTAATTAACCACATATTTAACGTAATTAATTATCGACTTTTTATGTCAATTATGTGTGTGAAATATTATTTCCCTTTTTCCAAATTGTTTGCAACAATAATATTTGCTACGACATCATAAATTTTTATGTCTTTTCGACCACAACACAGCTACGATTGAGGTTGAATATGCCACTTTTTTTTATATATGTATGTATTAGTATACCTCAAGTTGGTCACCAAGGTTGATGACAATGGAATGGCGCATTGGTGGGACATCAATCCAATGTCCATCTTTAAGGAGCTGAAGTCCACCAACCTTGTCATCTTGGAAAAGTAAAATTATGCCACCAGCATCTGTGTGGGCTCTTAGTCCTTTGATTAGCTCTGGCTTAGGACAAGGAGGGTAGTTGCTAACTTTTGTTCCAAAATTTGGTCCCTTGGACCCATAAAACACCTTCTTCAAATACCCTTTCTCTAACCCAAGATTCTCACATAGCAAGTCAAGAAGTAGCTCAGCCACTTTCTCCAGTTCCACTGCAAATTCCTTCATTGCTTTCCTAAAATCATAACACACAGGAAAAAAAAAAAAGTTGCACATGATTTAAGTCCTAACACAAATACACATACTGCATACAACATTGACACTGATTATGATTTTAAAAAATTGAAGTAAATTGAATGTAACGACAAACGTCGGTGTCATAATCAATATTAACACCAGACAAAGTCTTTAATATGAAGTGTCAACCCGTAGTTATGATCAAGATCAGGGATCTCTGAAATGTTAGAGAGAGGAAGGTTGCTCAAAAAGAAGGTGCTTTCCCAATCCAAGTAATTGATTTCAGACTGAGCAGACTCTAGACCTTTGCTTGCTACCATTTCTTTGAACCTTTGCTCCATACAATTTTTGTAGTTCTCTTTTGTCAATCTCTCAACTGTATCCATCAACTCTATGGATATTCCATGGTTCACCAACTTCATCAAACAACAAGGATATCCACAAAAGATTACAAATTAGCAAAGCCTTTTCAAACACAACATGTATATAGGTTAACGAGTTTCAGTAAAAGTCGAATCAACATGAAGTGATCGAGTTCAAACCTAGCTGAAACAATCACTGATCATCTAAATTACCATCATAACGTTAAGGCAAAAAAAGCAACATATATATATACAAGGGATGGTCTTTTAAATATTTTGGAAGGGGACATTAAAAGAGAGATATAGTACTAAGTATGCATATATATATATATGGCCAACTTAGCCTTATAGAGTACCTCAAAGAAACCCCAATTTTCACAAGCATCTTTTATCATCTCCATGGTTGATGCTTTTTCTTCGGTGTTAAGATTCCCCATGTCAACTACTGGAAACTTCTCCATTTGCTTCCTTTCTCCTCTGTTTTTCTCTTTCGCTTTCATAGGCTGTGAGACTATTTGTTGTGAGGAGTGTTGTTGTTTGGGTGCAATTTATAGGCCTTTTTGGCTTCAATGGGAGTGCCTTGGAAATAAATATATTATTCCATTTAAAAAATAAAATTTAATTCATATATATCATCACTATGTTAAGATCTTTTAAATTGTCTTACGATCAAATATAGAAATTAAAATAAAAAATATGTAGCTGAAAAAGTTGTGCTGATGTTGCCTTCTCGTGAGCTCTTCATAAAATCTAGCTCCCACATTGATATGAAAATCTAACAAATCAAATACATTAAGTGACTTAGTAAAAAATAATTAAAAGGAGTAACTTGTAAGTTGTAATAGTATTTAAGTTTGAAAAAAAAAATGAGTTTTAGTGGATATGAATCACAAATCACGGTATTGGTGTAATAAGGCTAAAAAAGTTACTACGGTTTTTGAATAGGATCATTGATAAGTATTTTATAAATAATTAGTGATAAATTAGGATGCTCTCAAAATATATATGTAGTGTCACACTGCCACTTGAAACAATGAAGACATAAACTAAATTCGATCATAAACTTTAATTTTCTATGTTCAACCAACAAATGTCGATATTGTTATATTGAATATATTTATTAGAATTTGAACCAGAAACCTCACATTTGTATGTGTGAGTTTCAGATGGTATTTACCATTTTATCTATATATTAAAATAAAATAAAAATTTTAATCTTGCAAAATGTAAAGGACAAAAAGAAAAATCATATTGTAGAACTAATATGAGTGTTGTTTATCCGAGAGGTTTTTCATAAAGTGTAGTTTTAAATTATAAAGTTACGTTAGCATTATTTCAGTGAATTTACAAGTTTTACAATTGATGTGGTTTTGACATTTATGATGTACATTGTATGCATATATTGTTCGATTTTTTTTATTCTTTATAAAAAATAACCACAGCGGAAAACATATTGTTTGTCAAAACCTAAACCCTTAATTTTTTATGATAAATAAATTTATCTGTAATGATGAACAATAAACTACGATTTCAGAGGACGTGTTGTAGTTGAGAAACTGATATCTTTGTTATGTTTAGAAAGGTAGGCAGATTTTTATGCGAAAAAATGGATCTGGTTTCGACAATTTGGGCTGAATAATATTTTTAAAAGGCTATGTATACTAACATGATTTCAGTTACAAAATTAACTAAAACATGATCCATAGATACATACCGAGCCAAACACTTAAAATCTATTTTATATAAGTTACAAAACATGAAAATATTTCAATTTAAAAAGAGATATTTAATCAATTTTTATGTTTCATTATCTTATATATTGAATCAATGCACTGTTAAAATTTCATATAGACCATCAAACATAATATATATATATATATATATAAATACCAATAATGATATAATTATTTTATAGAAAAAATGTAAGTAACTCTAAATTTTAATTATCAACGCTTGCACTAATAATTCTTTTATGATTGTTTTATAATTTATTTTAATTTTGTTCATCTAGTTTATATTGTCAAACTCTTAATATTAAAATTAAAAGTAATGACAATTTGTAATATATAAATACATACATTATAAATTTTTATGTCAGTCATATGTTTTAATTTGTAATTAAACCATATTTTAAATTTTATATATTTTCATATACATAATTGTATTTTTGAAAGATATCTCCACGTTCTCTACGAGTTTCTCTTGTTCTTTATTCACTGAAAATAAGTAATTTAGGTTATTTTTTATCTGAATCATATGTTTTTTTATTTATTTTATTTTTATCTAAATAAGTGATTTTTTACGAATTAAGTCATCATTTTTTAGTTCAAAAATATAAAAGATGGATCAAATTCCTTAAATTGATAATAATAGAGCGATATAATATTCCTCGTTTTGTGGTTTTCTACTCTTTTTTTTTGGGTCACTAAGTTATGGAAATCTGTGATCTATAATCACGAAAGTTGTTCCACAAAATTGCAAAAACATAGCACTAATATATATTGTTTCTTCTTCAAATGTTCAGATGAAAAGAATATGTTTTTATATATATAAACATTCGGTATTAAATAATTATAGACGCACCTATTATCATTTCTTTCTATCTATCTAATGAAGCATTGTTCAAATTATTGTTGTTCATCATATATCAATGTTGTACATGTCTGCTTGATTATTTGCATTTTTGCAAAGAGGTTCATTATTTATTTATTTTTATTTCAATTGATAAAGGAATATGTAATATGGTTATGATCTAATGGTGAACCTAGCTATTTTTAGTAAAATTTAATAAAAATATTATATTTATTCTTCATTTTTATTATTATAAAATATAGTTTTTACTAAAAATACTAATGATCCAGATTTTAACTATATATTTTTTTTTTTGAGAAATCCAGACACACCTCAATTTATGTATTTATTTATTTTGTTTGGACATATTTAGTCTATGTTGATTGTTCATATGGTATTAATTGTGTCTCTTAGTGGTTGATTATTTGTCATTAATTCATTAGTATGTTATATTTTTTTCACAAACTCGCGATATTACCAAAACTTAACACATCGTCTCTCTTTATAATAACATCCTATACAGAAATATTTATAACAAAAAATTAAAAATATACAAATAAAACTTGTGATGGATCAAATTTGAATGTTTTATAACATATCTCAAAAGAATTGATGTGAGCACATAACGGAATTTTCTAATTAGCATTACTTTTACTCTTTTCTTATTTCTTGTTAGTCATCATAAATTTGAAGACGGAGTGCACAACTTCTTTGAAAATTCTCCCGACAAAGTGAACCACGCCTCATATATTTGAAAAAACATCAATTCTTAAACGAAAGAGTCTTTGCTATATTGCAAAAAATTGCAAGAATGTGAACCCAATATTAAGTATTTTTCGATTAAGAATATCAATTTGTCTCAAAAGTGAAAGCAGTTTCAAACAAATAAAAATAAAAAGATGCTTACATGACTTCCTTTTCCTTCATCTCTTGCTTTATGTACATTACTTTAGGTCGCCACCACTCCCCACTACTATAACTGAACGTAGGATAAAGACAAAATTCAGGAAGATCAATTTTTATTTTTATTTTTTTTATTGATTGACGAAATTAAAACTCTACTAATATTATTACACGTGAAATGAGATAAAGGAGGAAAATGGGTTATGAGTTTGATTTCAGAAAATGTCGAGAACCTCGAGAACGGAACGATTACAAAGGGGACAAGTCCCTCGATTCACCCACATTTCCCTCGAACACACTCTACAGAAAGTGTGTCCACACGGTATGAACGCTGCACCTTTCTTCCTTCCCATGCACACGCAGCACACCGAATCATACCCCTCTACAACCGCCGTTTCCACTTCCGTTTCTTCTAACAGTCTCATTAATGAAACCCTCCACGGCATCCCTCCTTCGCCACTACCCTCCTCCGTTCCTCTCATCTGACGCTCCGCCGCCAACGCCGCCGCAAGATTCATGCCGGAACCAGACGGACCCGGTCCTACACATACAGGTTCGACCGGGTCCGGATCTTGAACCGGGAGTGGTTGCTCCTCCGTAGCTTCCTCTTGTTGTTGATGTTCGTGGCGGAGAACGGGACGGAAAACCCAGGTGGCACCACAGCATCCCATTCCGGTGAATCTGAAGCGTTCTTTGAGAGTCCGTCTCCTTGTTGTCCGTGTATCGACGGCTTCCATTTGTTGAGTTAATAAACCGAGAATGGTTCTTGCTTCTCTTTGAGATTCTTGCAATATGAGACCGAGTTGACTCATATCGACTCGGTTGCAACGGATCAGAGAGAAAAGAGATCCCGTGAGGCGCTAACTAATAGAGTACAGCTCATGGGAAATAGAAGAATTCCAAACTATTTGGTTCAAAATTTAAAAGAGAGTTAATTCGAAAGTTGATTGGAAGGAAATGTGTGAAAGATAAGATAAAGATAAAACTGAACTGAAGAAGGACAAATTCCAAAGATAGATTCAAACTTAAAAGAGAGAGACAAAGGAAACTGTGAGGAGTGTTAACTTATTCAATTCACCTCCCTCCCTCTTAGTGTACAAACAAAATTTCCTCTTTCAAATGATTAAATTTATTTTTAAAGTTTTTAATAATTCAAATAACAAAATCCACGTATTTCTTAAGTCCCATTTGTCAACATTCATTTGAATTTGTTCTAATTTTAATGAGAAAATTTACTATATCGAGTGTAGAAATTTTCTATAATTCAAATGCTAGAGTGAATTAGGGTGTTATATTTCCTCTCGAACCCATCCCATAACTAAAAGCAGTATTATTTTTATTATTTAATAATTATTATCTTATTATATTAATTACAATAATAAATATAATTTTTATATTTATATTATTTTATAAATATAGAAGAAGTGGGGAAACCCAACCTCCATCGGATACAAATATGGAGATCCAAATACCCATTTTAACGAGGAATGACAACAAGTGTGTCTTTTCTTCAAATAGTTAGGTGCAGATGTGCGAGAGATAAAACCTGTCTCACCTCATTGTCATGTTTAATCAAATACAACTCACTTCAAACAATGTTAAACCTTTGTTGATTAACGTTATTTTACTTAGGGATTAAATTAATTACTAGCAAGTTGTTAAATATATGCACTAAAGCGATAGTAAATATAGTAATTGATTCAAAGTGTAGCTTTGGTGATGACCAAAAATAGTTAGTATTGCGATGAAACAACTTCCATTGGTGTATACTTACAAACACTTTGCTGCTCAAATCAACAAGAGTTGGAGGAAGTGAGCGGTACTAATATTTTTTTAAGTAAGAATGAGTTGTGTAGCATATACACTTGAAATATGTGACCTTTTTTTTACAAGAAGACCCCTTGTCGTTGATCAAACTACGAGGATTCGATCATATAGGTGTGCTTGGTTGTGATGCAAATACATGAGGTTTTTCATTACTAAAGTTAGTTGATATGTGATTGAAGCCTACTTTAAAACAAGAATTAACTTGATAGTTTATATATTATATATTTGACAAAAAAAAAAAACACATGTAAGTAATATTTTCATTGAGTCATTGACTTATTTAAAATATTATTGTTTAAGATATTATTAAAAACGTCTTAAAAATCTGTATTGAGATTGACTATAATCACCTCATTTCGATATAATACAATCATGCTCATTTGAATAATTTAAACTTAAAATAATTAAAATTTGAACTTGAAATATGAGCCGTTTGATTATAATCAAATTATTCAAATGCACAGGCAAATTTAAATTTTAAAAATTTAGACAAATTTGTTTATTTGAATAAAAAGGTCAAATACATGATTACACAAACCGTTCACGTTCGCAGAAATGGATCCTTAAAAAAAGTGTTTATCTCAAACAATCTTATCAATTTGTCACTCACTTATGTTGAAAAACATAGGACATCCATTCCCACTGTTGACTGCTCTTGAGTCCCCTTTCATTAATTATTTTTTCACTTATTTTTGTGTGGGTACGTTGGTACTATAAACACGTAAGTTTTTGCAATAATAATGAAAAAAATAATGAAGTTCTATTTTATTTTTGAAGTCGTTCCCATGATTGTTCTGCTGGCCGCCGGCCTCGGCGAAGAAGTCAAAAAGCCAATAGCCATTTGATTGCCCAAATTACTTACTAGTATTTCCCATTTAATTAATTAATTCTAGACGATATTTTAATCAACCACGAATAGCAATAATCGATCAACTTGTAATTCAATCTGTGTGTGAATAAAACAAGACGTCACAGTTCATTAACTTTGTGTTGTTAAAATTTATATATTGTTTTAAATATTATTAATCGGTATTAAAATTTTAAGCCACTTTTAAATACAAATACACAATATAATTTGTTTAATATTCATATTATGAATGACCATCGCATCATATTTTGGCGAAACTTATTTTTCTAAAAATGCTAGTGCGTGGAGAACATTAAATTTGCTCATACTATAAAAAAACATGTGGATAAGAGCAAATAGGCTTTAAATAAATAGTTAATAGTCCAAACACTTGTAATAGTTTATATCCATAGATTACCCAGTTGGCGTGACTGTCTTAATTCTAAATTAACGAATATCCGTTACTCCTACATAATTCATTCTAAGTATATTCAAAAATTGGTTCTAATCCAAAAGCAATCATTGGACTGCAATAATCAAAAATTGGTTCAAGGAAGAAAATAATTGAGGCTCTTTATTTATTCAATATTCATCATCCAATCGTCGGCAATACACTAGCATTTGGTGAGTTTTTTTTTTCGAAGGTGAGAGATTTTTTTAATTTGTTTAAACCGAAACCCCTCACACGTCTTTATCAATCAGTTGCACTATTTTATTTATTTTTTAAAACAAAAGAGGTTAAATCCCCCCAAAAAATAAGACTAAACCCTCTAATAAAATACACTGCCGAACCAACATTTTAGGAGTTCCAAAGCAAATATTTTAATGAAATCTTTTAAATTTTTAAAAATAAAACAAGTCTAAAAAAAATTAATTATTACATTTAAATTCGAACTTTGATCAAGATGGATATGAGACATTGTTACGACTAATTGAAGTATCTAAACATTTATAATAATATTTTATATTATATATTTATAACTAAATTGTATAAAAAAATTTTAAACCTAAAATATTAGCTTGACAAAAAGTCAAAAACATTTACAATTTTTATATAAAACAAAGATAAAAATCAAAATAGTAGCTGTTTGTGGAAAAAGAAGTTTATCCTCGTTGTATATGAAGTGGCCGAGCTTCACAATATTTTTTTTTTGAAATGGTCAAAATAAATTAAACAGTACATGAATATAAAAATGAATATTTTATAAGATATTAAAAGATGAAAGCTCAGACCACAAGAGAGCTTTTAGAAAAGGAAACACGAAAATCTGCTAAAAATATTATAAAATTATGTTTCTTTATTAATTTATTATAAAAATTAAATAAATTAAGGTTGAGATTATTCATTCATAGTTTAAAAATATATAGCTGTTGTAGATTATGGTGTTCCATAAATATGTCACTTTATAGCCACACATTAATTTGATGTCAAACTCCATGGCACGTTAATAGACATCTAAAACCGAACCAGACCTAAAAAAAAAGACATCTAGGAGTAAAACCAAACAAATACTTGAGCTTTTTGTGCATGAAATAGTTGACAATTTCGCATTTGTTACCATTGACATTTACATGATAAGAACAAATAACTACAAACCTCATGAAATACTTCAAGTATAAGACTATGGTATTCTTCTGAATTCATTGAGATATAATAATTCAATAAACTACGAAGATCTTTCGCTTCTTGAAGGCGATTTGCAGTTATCATCTCCGTCATGGATTCCCTAAAATCCTCTCTAGGATCATAAGAACACTTTTCCATTGCCAACATTACAACAAACTTAGTAATTTCTTCCCTTCTCTTCTCCCTTCTTCTATCTACATGTCTAGCTTCAACTTTTTCTCTTATCATTTGGTCAAGTTTCTCTTGTACCATTGCATGTGCTAGTGTTGAAACAGAGTGGAACCTATTAGAGGCAGAAGAACTCTCTGCTTCCTCTGAAGATGAAATACTAAATCTATTACTACAACACAAGGCCTTGTATCCTCTATGTTGCTTTGAGGCTTTCATTGTAGGACACAATGACAAAGCTTTGAAGGGAAATTTTGTGCAAAAAGAATCACTTATGCACAATTCACAAGTGGGACACATAAGTGCATTTAATCATTATGTTTAATTAACTTGGAACATTCAAAACTAAATTAGGTGTTAGCTTGAAGTGTAGATAGGGGACATCTATATCAATAGTTAATTAGGAAAATAAATAATTATGTTTAACTAGCCATATCATGATCTTAACCCTTTTAGGATAGCATTAGGTGGCCCAAGTTTTGAAATCTTATCAATAAGTATGGAAAAAGAGAGGGGTCATGAAGCCTCTTTAAGAAAGAGCTAGTTGTGGAGCTTTAGCACACTAGCTTAGTAATTTAGCACACCAATTTTCTTTGAGTTTAAAATTTTAATTATAAAAGCATTTTTTTTTTAAATTGAGGAAGTAAGAAATCACTATTAATCATAATGTGTTAATGATCATTTTACAATTGTTGTTAAAGACATTTGAACTCGGTCTCTTTTGAAGTTAAAATGAAACTTTTAACACTTAATTGATATTTTTATTGGAAAAAAAGAAGAAATGAGTTAATTATATATATAAAAAATTAATTAGTTTAGCTAAAAATGTCTAAATGTTTGTCTTATCCTACAAATATGGCCTTCTTTTCCCAATACTGGATGACTAGATGAATCAAATGAGTTATACTTTCAAGCATATTTTTTCCTCTTATTTCTTGTTAATTGAAATTGTAGTTGCATGATTAATGAAAAGAAAAAGAAATTTCAATAGAATTAATTGCTTTTGTGTGTTTGTCAGTTGTAGTGGTTGCTAAGTCTAATTATGGAGAAAATCAAGCAAAAGATACACACAGCTAACTCAGAATCTCTTTAAGAGATTCTTCTTTGTAAGGTACACAGTACAAGGCAGCAAAATTGGTAGAGAAAGCAAAAGGATGTAAGTGGGTGATTAGCATGTGGATTATCATTGATTACTTAGCTAATTTGAGAGAAACATGATCCTTGTTTCTATGCATCATTAAGGTAAATTAGCATGTTTAACAATCAAGTTGTTTATGCATTGCCTTGAAGCACATGTAGCTATAATGATTTTTACTAACTCACAATAAAGAAAGATAAAGAGATAAAGCAAAAGCGAAAGTCGGGCAATACATAGAATAGGCTGTCTTGTTAATATTTTTGCTTTTTCTATATAATTATATATGCCAATTTAATTTGTGAATACATTTATTCTTTAAAGTCAACAATTATTTAAATTTTCAAAAACAATAAAAATGTCAAAGGCAGAAGATACCAAACAAAATGTCATTTTTAAATATACAATGAATATGCAAATTTTGAATTAATTTTGTCAAACCAACAAAACACCAAACAATTTACCTTCTTATATTATGGGTTATTTTTAAAAATTTAAGTGAACTTTGAAGGCACTGTCCCTCTGACACCGTGTTTGGTTATCTACCCAAAAAAGGATGGGAGTGCAATTGTGCAATGGGGCCACTTTTATCTTGTTGATCCAAAACTATGTAGGAGTTGAGACAAATAAGCAAGATAACTTCTTTTTCACACCAAGTTTTTAAAAATTCACATATGTATCCAAAAATATATATATTTTCAGACGAGGAAAAAGTTATTATTATTCGGAAGTATACTTCTAGGATGTGTGGACAACCAACAACCCCTTATTATTAAAATAATAAAAATTAAAATTGTTTTAATTATTATTTAATTATAATTTATCGCGTCATTAAACAGTTAAATAATTATTTGTCGTTGATTAAAAAATTATATAATATAATGTGTCTAAGTTAAATTATTAGGATTGATGTGTACTACATTTGCACTCTAATTATTAATTTAACATTTTTAGTCGAAAATTATTGTGATATAGAGAGGAGTTGTTTTTGGTGAATAATTATTTTGTGATATAGAGAGTAGAAGTTTTAAAAAAAAAGTTGTTTACATTTTCAGGGCTACAAATTAAAGAAGCAAGATAAAATACTTTTTGAAAAAATAGAAATTGAATGTCTTGTGTGAATTATTTATGATAATATTTGTTATTTTTAAAAAAAAAAAAAACTTAAAAGAAAAAGCTAAACAAAAAAGACAAAGTAACAAAACAAGGAAAATGATACCCAAAGCAATATCGGAGTAAATGAACCAAATCTAAAAGAGGTTGATCCATGCTAAAAGGGTCAAAGGAAGTTAATTAGAGCCAGACAACACAATTCTTTTCCCGCTTTGTATGAACAAACTCAATTTTCCAATTAAACTTAATCACCGCTTGAATTCGCAAAATCAGAGTACAGTGTTTACCTATATTTTCTTGTAAAAAAATGCTTACCTATATTCCATTGGTCTATTATTATATTATTATATGTATAAGTATTCATGAATCATGATTCATGATATATTAACCTATTTAATAAGTGTGATTAATTTTGAAAAAACGTAAAATAAGTAATCAAACTTACAAAACAAATTTAGTCAAAATAAACTTAAATGTACCAAAAAAACTAAACTTAAATAAAAAAATAATTTAGAGAAACAAAAACATTTTTAAGTCTATCTAAAATAATCATTCATCTTTTAAAAATTTAACACCAAACAAAAGTTATTTATTACTAATAATTAATTACAACCATAATAAAGTGATTTTTATTTTTAAAAATATTTAATAAATTTTTTTTTGGGAAACTGATCAAAGTAGCTTTTAATATTATTGAGACATTTTATTTTAAAACATTTAACAGACCACGAAACTTTTCTAACTATTTACAAAATATGTATGATCAAAATCCCTTTATTGAAAGTATGACTAGTCGATTACTGTATTCTAAAATAAAATTAATTTACATTTAAAAGATATAAAATATAGACAAATTTTAATAATTTATTTTTTATTTAATGATACTATCTTTAAAATATATATTTTTTATCTGACTCTTTATTATATTTTAAATGATGCAATTTATTAGTAATACATAAAAAAATAAATTTAATTTTTTTTATTGAAATTGTAAAGATTAATTGTGATAAATAATTTATTTATTATTTATTCATTCCCATTTATTTTAGTGAATGTTCGGTTGGTAAGCACTTGAATTTGCATTGATCATTTCCATAAAAACAAAAAAAAGAATTTGCATTGATCACAGTCGTCGTGGTCAGTAAAACAGTCTCAGTAATTCACAAACAAATAACAATGGCACCGTCTTTCATAGTTAACGGCGGCTCCTCCGTTGACACGGTGGTTCCTCCTTCGGTTACCGGCCGATTCGCTTCCGTTTACAGCGAAGTTCAAAACAGTCGTATCTTCCACACTCTCCCTCTTCCCTCCGTTCTAAAAACCCCTTTCAAGATTATCGATGGTCCTCTAAGCTCCGCTGCTGGCAATCCTGGTATTTCACTTCTCCCTCATTCAACAATTTTCAATTTCTCGATTTCTCTTTAATTTTTCGAGTTTCTCGTTTCTGCAGATGAAATCGCGAAGCTGTTTCCGAACCTGTTCGGCCAACCGTCGGCGATGCTGGTTCCGAGTGGTTCGGACACGGTGCAACCTAATCAAAAGCTGAAGATTGGTGTGGTTTTGTCCGGTGGTCAAGCTCCTGGAGGTCACAATGTGATTTCTGGAATTTTCGGTAAGGATAGTTTTTCAATTCAACAGAATCAATTTTAGTGGTAATTATCATAATTTATCTCCTGAATTTTTTTGGTTAGATTTCAATTTGTGCATTTAATTTTGTTTTAGGTTACCTACAAGACAGAGCAAAAGGTAGCACATTATATGGTTTTAGGGGTGGTCCTGCAGGAATCATGAAGTGCAAATACGTTGAACTCACCTCAGACTATATTTATCCTTATAGAAATCAGGTTTATTTTCTTAGTTAGGATATTTGAACTTTCTATTTTTGTAGTTCATCAATTCTGTATTGATTTTAATTTCATAGTTCATGTGAAAATTTGTTTCTTGTATCTTTCATCTTTGGAGCTTCACATTTTCCATCTGTAAAACTGGTAAAAAAAACAAATTCGGTTTTTGGAAGGTTCTTTGGGATAGATATATGTTTTTTACTGTTGTGTTGTACTTCTGATGCTCTAAACTTGATGTTTTTAACTTGACAAGTTCACATGCTTTCTATTTCTAGCTCATTACATGCAAATGTTTTCAAGTGTTCTTTTTTCTACTGTAACAAATCTTTTTTTTCTTCTTCTACAAATCATGATATTTAGCGACAACTCGCCTAAGTTTTCTGTTGGCAGGGTGGCTTTGACATGATTCGCAGTGGGCGGGACAAGATTGAAACTCCAGAACAGGTTGGCCAGTTTATATGCTATACGGAATGTTCATCTGATCTCTTATGCATATTTTAGTACGAAGAGTAATGTATTTTACTTTACATGCATAGTTTAAACAAGCTGAAGAAACAGTGCTCAAGCTAGACTTGGATGGGCTTGTTGTTATTGGTGGAGATGACTCAAACACAAATGCATGCCTCCTTGCTGAGTATTTCAGGTTTTTTGCAAATAGAATTTTATTATGGCATGATTTATGGCTAGGAACAGGGCAGTCTTCATTTAGGCGGGGGAGGAGGGCATCGTGTAGTCTTTGTTAATGCAATTGTATCTTCTTGTTAGTTTATGATTTACCTTGACGGCTTTCAGCTGTCTAGTTATTATATAAGTTTATATAAATGAGAAGAAAAATAGTAACCTTCCACGAATATGGAAGCATTCCAATTTGTTGAACTATATCTTGATTAATTAATTTGGATTTATACAGGAGCAAAAACATAAAAACTTGCGTGGTCGGGTGCCCTAAAACCATTGATGGTGATTTGAAATGCAAAGAAGTGCCCACTAGTTTTGGGTTTGACACTGCATGCAAGGTGAACAAGGCTATGGATTTATAATTCTGTATTGGTCTAATCTTTATATTTTAACATTTCAAAAATGTAATCCTGTCTTTGGATCACCAATAATTTGCCAAACAAAAATATGATGTCTAGGCTAGTCCTTGCATTATCGTCGACTTTTTTCTTTGAGCACTTCCATAACCATTAGAAAGTAATTATGATTATAAAAAAGCACTTTTATATGAAAGTAATTATGATTATAGTTCTCTTTAGAAGCTACTACATGTAGCTTCTCAAGATAATAAAAAAATGGTTTGTTTTCCTCTCGGATTCTGGTTTTTCTTCAAAAGCTTAAGCATGCACTCTAAAAGAAAGTAGAAATAATTTTTTAAAACAATAATATTTTTTCATCGAGAAAGCTAGAACAAATAGGCTCATAATTCTGTTATTTTAACTATTTTTTACCCCTTCCATACCTAAAGGAGTAAAACCCATAGCTCAAACAAGTATCATCCTTTGTGACTTGACTTTTCATTGTCCTAGATGTAGTATGGTCTAGATTTTTGTTGTAGTTGCAGTTTTGTCTTGACTCTTGTCCCATATGCGATATGGCCTCTACGTTTTCTCCTAATGTAGTCTCTAGCCCCATCTTTTTTCCATGATTTGGCATTGCCGATCTCCAATCTCAAATATACTTCGTTTGGTTATTCTTTTCTAATTGGTACATAATACATGTGTAACAACTTTAAAGCTTAGTAAACATTAGCCTGAGAGGGTGTATATATGAAAAACATTATAACATCTTGATCATATCTTAGAGTAATTAAGAGTATCTTTGATTATCTCTTATTTAATTTAGCCTAGTAGTAGTCTAGTATTTGTATAAATAAGGATAGGGATTGATGCTTTTGTCTTTTGTAATCACATCCAACATATCATTTACATCAATATCAATATAGCTTTATTATTTTTAGTATTGTATTTCCTCCTCCTATACCAAAAGAACTAAACCCTATAACTTCAATGATTTCTTTCTTCAACCCCAATATGTTCCTTGAACTGTATATAATGTGTGGCATGTATTGTTAATGCTGCTTGTACATGGTCTGACCTTGTTCACATTTTTATGTTAATATAATGCAGATCTATGCAGAAATGATTGGAAATGTTATGATAGATGCTCGATCAACTGGAAAATATTACCATTGTACGTATACGTTTGTAGAAAACTCCTCAGACTATTGCAAATTGCAATTAATGATTGGATATTTTACATAGTTGCAATTAATGCATCACCGTGGATATTCAGATATTGATTTCTGTCACGACTCATTTGCTTACCATTTCTTACAAAATGGACCACTTAACCAAATATTACTTGTTCTCATTCTGACATGTCAAGATTGGAAGTTGTGTTTTCAATTCTTTGGCTTTGAAATTTGCAATACAATTATTGTGACAACAGTAACATTCCAATTCACAAAAAATCTTTATTTGTGACTTATGCCATCTTTTGACTCAAGTTCTATGCTTTTATAGGAAATAATAATATTACTCCTGTTTGACTTTTGAGATAGAAATACCTTGTTCATAAAATTTTCTTGCATTATGTTATCTTGTTATGGATTTTCCTACTTCTGATCATCTTTTATTGCATTTCTGCTCATGACTTACTCTTGCTGAAAAGTTCATATATTTTCATGACATTTTATTGAGTCGAAAACAAATTCATGAAAATAAGCCAATTCCCTACCTGTTCATTACTGTTCAACTGAGTTTCAAACAGTGGGTGAGATGTGGTTGCCTGTCTGCAGTTGTGCGGCTTATGGGGCGTGCAGCTTCACACATTACACTGGAATGTGCTTTACAAACTCATCCAAACATTACTATTATTGGAGAAGAGGTTTGTCATAAATTTGATCATGTCATCTAGTGTTTGAGCAGTGCAGGGATTAATAAAAACAATATTAAGTGCATCCATGTTGATTTTTCAATTGAAGTTTGCTAATGGCTCTCCACCGCTTGTATTTTTTGTCATAAATTGTAAGTGAAACAAAAATAACTGTTTTGTACAGCGTTGTAACCAGAGAAGTATAATTAAATGAAAAGTATAGTTCAAATTTTACTTCAACATGCCAATAAACCCTTCAACATAAAAATTAACAGATCAGCATGATAAAGCAATACTAATGGGCTGATGAGATATTTAATGGAGGCTTAAGTTACTAACACATTTCAATATTCATCACTTCCTCCCTCCCAAGCAAAAGATGATTTCCTTGTGCAACTTATTTACTTTGATTCAATGACATGCCAAGGGGTTCTGTCAAATCTTTGATTTGAACAGTAAAATCTTATTTTAGGTTGCTGCTAAGAAGCTGACACTGAAGAATGTCACTGACTATATTGTGCATATCATTTCTAAAAGAGCTGAGGCAAATTATAACTATGGGGTCATTCTTATACCTGAAGGTCTAATTGATTTCATTCCTGAGGTAGCTATCACTCTTTATAAAAAAGACTTATTTTAATTGTTTTTCTCCCTGTATGATGTTTTGGGCATGTGTTCGTGTCCAAATAATATGGAAATGCATGCCGATAATAATTATTTGTATTTTCTATTTGTTTGCAGGTCCAACACCTTATTTCTGAACTCAATGAAATTCTGGCTGATGATACTGTGGATGAGGGTGGGTTATGGAAGAAGAAACTCACTGATCAGTCATTAAAGCTTTTTGAATTTTTACCTCAACCAATTCAAGAGCAATTAATGCTTGAAAGAGATCCACATGGAAATGTTCAGGTGCTTAATGGTGTTATGGTGCTATGCTTACTGTGTTTATTTTTCCCATTATAAAATTCAACTAGGCCTCAATGTTGGTATGTTCTCAATTAGGTTGCTAAGATAGAAACAGAGAAAATGTTTATTCAAATGGTTGAAACTGAATTGGAGAAGAGAAAGCAAGAAGGCACATATAAAGGCGGATTTAAAGGACAGTCTCACTTTTTCGGGTACTCTATCTAATTTAGATCAGTCTTGGAGTTGCAAGGTTTGACGATATAAGTTGCTCTGTAACAAAAAAAGGTTCTATGGACCTGCTTTATAATTTGCTTTTAACAACTATATTTTTTTTTAAAATATTTTGACCATACATTTGATCATGGTATGACTATGTTCGACTTCATTGATTAGTGTTTGTAGTTACTCAGACTCTTATTAAAATATGCAGCTATGAAGGGAGATGTGGCTTGCCAACTAATTTTGATTCTACTTATTGCTATGCATTGGGTTATGGTGCTGGTGCCCTCCTTCAAAGTGGGAAGACTGGATTGATATCATCAGTATGTGCTTCTCTAAATGCTCTTTTCTTTTCACTAACTTCTGATTATTAAATTTAATATTTCTTCTAGATTTGTCTTGATGATTGATTGTGGTTGAAATTGTAAGGTTGCAAATTTGTGCACTCCGGTAGAAGAGTGGACTGTTGGTGGAACTGCACTTACCTCACTAATGGACGTGGAGAGGAGACATGGTACACATTGTAGTCTATAAAAGCTTTGACTTCACAGTTTACCCCAAGGCCTATCCTATGAATTTGTATCCGTTAAATAACCTTTTATCTCCATGTTGATACAAAAATTAGTTCCTAGTTATATATGTGATGTCGCAGGTGTTGACAATAAGTATATTTAAAATAAAAAATATTTTTTCTATGTATTTTCTGAACAATCTATAATCACAAGTTGCTTTTTCTAACAATGTCTGTTAATGTTAAAATTCCACAGCATTATGCATTTCATTTATTCAAATGTTTTCTCTTATGTTTTGTTGTTTATGAATTGTGTGATTTTCTGTGCAGGTAAATTCAAGCCTGTGATTAAGAAAGCAATGGTGGAGCTTGAAGGTATATCTATTTATGTAAAAGTAACAAGCCGAGAACTATATTTAACCCATGTAGAAGGGTGACAGTGAAATGAAAGGGAGGGAAAAATATTTTCTTCTATGGGTCCATAATTTGCCACAAAAGATCAGGGTTT
Organism: Cicer cuneatum; assembly: GCA_037974295.1. Classification (NCBI taxonomy): domain Eukaryota; kingdom Viridiplantae; phylum Streptophyta; class Magnoliopsida; order Fabales; family Fabaceae; genus Cicer; species Cicer cuneatum. The sequence continues at coordinate 955,846 of JBBPBO010001985.1, forward strand.
TTTTCTTCTTCCAGATTTTGCTATATAAAAGCGTATTTACAAATCAGATACTGTAATTTTTACTGTTATAATATCAGCTCCCATTCTCTTTTGTGCCAAATGACTACATTTCATGTTGAATTTTTAGGGGCGCCGTTTAAAAAGTTTGCCTCCTTGCGGGATGAGTGGGCCCTAAAGAATTGCTACACCAGTCCAGGTATGCATGGCCTGTTCATTCACTTATTGTTTCTTCTGTCTGCACCTAAAAAGGTGATGCTGCTAGACTTAGTTGTACATATACAATCTTATTAGGTAAACGTGGTTCTCCCCATTTTGTGAATAGTAAAAACGTGTTGAGTAAGTATATTAAAAGAATATTTTTGTAACATTTTTCTTGAAAATTATAGTCGTTAGCTGGAAATTGGTGCTGCAAGTTGAAATTTGTTTTATGTTGTACTGGAGAAACACTGATGATCTCGATCTTTACTGTAGGTCCGATTCAATTCACTGGCCCAGGATCTGATGCAATTAGTCACACTCTACTCTTGGAGCTTGGGGCGCAAGCTTAGGCGTGCTATGAGTATTTGTTTTGATGGGGGCAAACATAATAAACCGGGGATCATATAGGGCTCGTGTTTCTGTTGAACTTTTTTAGTGTAATTATGTGAGAAGAGTGTCTATAGGTATATATTATCAATCAAAAGTTTAAAAAACATGAAGAAAATGCAATAAAGCTTTTGCTTAAATTACTTCATAGTTGTCTTATTATGCCTGTTAAGCTGGCTAATATGTAAACTTGAGGTGCATAATTCATTTTTGGGATTATTTCTTTGCATTATTTTGGTTCCATTCTCTCACTATTTTTATACTGTTTTCCATAGGTTGTGTTTGATAAAAATAACTGATTAATCAGCTGAAAATTGATAAGTTCGAAGTGTTCGATAAAAGAAGGTAATGGCATGCTACTTCTTCAACAATGGTTGGTGAATGACATAAGTAGTATCACTTCGTTTCTTCTTCAAAATGCTACTTCTCGGTACATTCTATTTCTATTATTAAGGCTAAACTATGACATATGTAATGATTAGGGAGCAAAGTGTCCCTGTCTAAGACTAAAAGTGGACATTTATCAAAAAGATAAGATAGAACTATGTCTGTGTCTTCAATACGAGGAATTGAAGATGAGATCTGTTTTTACTTACTTTTCACTTAAAAATTTGGAGCAATCGTGTAGTGTAATCACAAATAACTACACACTCGTACAAATAAATACCTGACACTTGTGAAAATCTAAATTCGATTTCTTAAAAAAAGGAAAAAATTTACAACTTAAAACAATTTTTTTAAACAAATTAACTTTTGATTTTTTTTATTAATAAAATGAACTTTAAATAAAACTACAACTAATTGAATATTAGATACCCCAATGGTTTGTTTTTAAGGAATAACTTTATTTAAATTAACCATACTTTTGTTTTCTTTTTAAGAGATAAACATAATTACATTAGCAACATTGATAACATAGTCACATTCAAATTAAGCAACAAAATTATATAATTGATGTTCAATTTTTCTTCTTCTAATGTATAATAATCCATGTATAACAATTTGAATGAAGTATTATTTCTACTCAAATCACAATAAGTGTAATGTTTCAATATCTATAAGGAAAATGTTAAATGTTGTGATAAAAAAGCAACAACGAAAGTTCTTCTTTTAATTTGTTTAACTATTTCAATTCACTGCATTAACATACGATTAATCTTTTTAACTTAAAATTTAACCTTTGTAATTTTTGTTTAAAATGTTTCTCGTACTATATAGAACTGCTATATCTATAAAACATGGTGGGGTAGTTGAGTGATAAGTGCAAAAACTTGACATTGTAAACGACTAAACATACATTGAAAACACGTATGTCTCTTAATTTGTTTCCTTTAACACACATCCATACATTCAGATACAAACAAAAGGGGTTTAAAAATGTTGTGAAGTAGTATGACTAGGTAGGTATGTATCAACTCAAGGAATGTGACCCAAATAAACATTATTGAACAATGCACATGATTATGAGGGGCTGGTTTGGTTTTTGTTGGGTCCATAATGTTTAAGCTAATGTGAGATACTGTTATGATGGATTGGAGGCAAATAAAATAAGCACGATCAGACAAATAATCAGCTTTTCTCCATTTGTTTTCTTTCCTTTTGCACCGAATTGGCTTCTTGTGTGAACAGATAAAGGATAACTATTTTCCTCTTGAAGACATATCATATGACTAGTTTTTTTTTTCTTCTTTTGAAACTGATAAGTTTTTCTTCTTTAAAATATTTTTAGAAATAATTTGTTTCTATTTTTGTTATGGGAAATTATTAATGTCTCGAGAGGATTGAACACGAATACATCACGAATGATTTTGATTGGTTAGTCAAATATTTGACTCATCATGTTTTCAACCCAATACAAAACTAAAACCATTCTATTTTTTCATAAACAACAAACGTAATTTCGTGACATTTAGTACTATTTTTTTCTTATATAGCAGTAGATATTTTTCGTTAAGGTTTATAAAGAAAAAAAAAAAAACTCTCAAGACTTTCTTGGTTGAAGATATTTTTTTGTTATGATTGGTAGTTACAAAATTGTCGTATTATTTTTACAAAAATTAATTTGTAAGAAAATGATTTTTTTTTACTTTTATCATTTATTTTACAATTTTTTAAAAGTGTAAATAGTCTGATCATTTTTATTTATGAATAAGAAAATGTTTTGTAAAACCTTATCTTTTCTTTTCACTCTTTTGTCAATGAAAAGAATGGTCTAACAAATGCTCAAATGACACTTGATAATATTTATTTATTTATTATTATTATTTATTTATTTATTTATTTGACATCAAAAATCATTTTATTAAAATCAATACAACTAATTATTTCTTTAAAATTGTACACAATTTAAATAAAAAATTTAAAATTAGACTGATGTATTTTTTTTACTTCATTCCTAAGAAAAAGTGGTTTTTATTTTTATTTTATTTTTTTATGATTGAGCAGATAACTGTAGCAAATCAGTGTTGCATCAGTGAAAGTAAGAGAATTGAGAAGTACATTTAGCTAGCAAACAATTGCAAAAGGTAAATTAATCGTTTGGCTTTTGCCCTTAATTTCGTGACTCTTTTGAACAAATACAGTACTATGATTGTGAATATCATAATGGTCCCTTTTCGTTTTGTTTTTGTCTTTGCTGGCAATTATTGGATCATGATTTCTCATCTGGAATCATTTTCTATCATCTCCCTAATGACTAATTAGGCCTATTTTTTTTTTTTATGTTAAAAAGCATTTTTAATGTATGCATGAAAGGGGAAACAAAAACAAGGAGGGAATTACTTTTTGAGTATACTTGATTTTTTTTTTGAATAGATACTTGAAATATTAAAACGTTAAAATTAATCTCTTTTAATACTGTAGTTAATTTTTTTTTTATTATCTATTTGATCACATGAATAATTATCAAAATCAAAATTGTTCACATTTACTGTCATTTGAGTTGAGGAAAACAAGTTGGTCTGTTTGTTTTAGAATATTTAAGTTGTTTTTATAAAAAAACAAATGTAAATAGAAATTGAAGTTAATTTATTTATAGGCAGATTAAGGTGAAAACATGTATGTGTTCAAAATTGATGAGAATGCTGAATCATTTTTCAAGGTAAAAGTAAAAGTTTACTTTTTTTTTTAAACTTCTTAACTGACTATAATTAATAAAGAGTATTTAATTGACTAAATAAAATTTATTTTATTATTAAAATTAATCGTTTTTTTTTAAATTATGTACAACTCAATTCACACGGTTAAAATTCATTAAAATGAGACGGAGAGAATAATAATATATCTTGGTATGTGATACCCCATTTGCCCAACCTAAGAGAGCAATGATAATTGGTTGTGATCTTAAAGGCCTATTAATTGGTGGGTGATCAACTAAAAAAGAAATGAAAAGTGAGGGAGGCATTATGACAATGAATGAGAGCATAAAGTTAACTTTCATGGAAGAATGAATAGATAGAGAAAAATAAGGCAATGGACAATGGTGGAAGGGGTAGATCAGTAAGCACCAAAGTCAATGGAGTAATTATCGAGGAAGCCAAATTGAATAAAACCAACTGTTAGTACTACTGAGAGCCATGTCCTCTAGAATAGGGTCCTAAATCATATATAGGTCCTCTGTCCTGTGCTATATTTCTACCCATCCATGATGAATTTGAATTAGTTGCATGCAGTGATACACATTTATCATTTAGATTAATATTAGATGGTTTAAATATTAAAATAGATTTTGATTTTTTTTTTAATAAAAGATTCAATCTTAAAGATTTTGAGGATTCAAAATTCAAATTCATTTATGATATATTAATAGTATTGGCTAAGGGCTACTTTAATATGTTGTGAAATACTTTATTGCATTATTTTATTATGTTAAGCCTTGAACATTATACGAAAATGTCAAGGGTTTATTAAATTTTAGATTGTATTTAACTGAACTCAACTTTTATAAAATTGATTTGTAAGGTGAGAAGTGTCTCAATTTATAAATACATATTAAGACTTTATCTTATCAAATGAGATATTTTTTTAATTAGGTTTTTTCATCTGTTATAATTTAAAGGTGTGTTTATAATTTTTTTTCTTCTCTTTTTTCCTTAAGGTGTATCATTTTCTTTTTTTTACCCGAATGGTGTATTATTTCCTAAAGAAAAATTATTGATAGGTACTCATGCATCATTTGGACATCTTTTGAGAAAATGATATTATATGTTGGTGATGTGATAGAAAAAAAAATAGAACCTCCTCTATTCACTAACTACAAGCAAAAATGTGGCTTCAAATCTTAGTCAGAGTTTACAAACAAATTTTAATTTAATTACATTAAACTCATTTAATGCTAATATTTTTAATAAATTCTTACTTTAATAAAAACATTTAATGTCAGTAGGTGAGTGTTTGATATTAAAATAAAAAATTTAATAAATTTAGATTACGTTTTACATAAAATTTAAAAAATTAATTGTATTTAATTAATTTTTTTAATAACTGTAAAAATAATTATGTTTGCTTATAAAAATGACTCAAAATAGTATTAAGAATATAAAAGTCAATTTTATTATTATTTTTTAATATTTAATATCAATATTTTACATATTTTATTAGATAAAGAGAGAATGACATGTTAAATAAGTATAGTAAAATTATAAGTGTCTAAATATAATTGTTTGCTAAAAACATCTATAATGGTCATTTTTAAGAAAGTTGATTTGGGTTTTATACAGTACCACTAAGTGGTATCCACTTGAAGGTCACACCATAAACCATAAGGGTCCACTTGGGTTGTCAACTAAAATGGGTCCCACTTTAGAGTTTACGAAGCCGTTGCTATAAAAATGGGGTTCAGCTGGAGCCCAATAACGATTGGATTTATTCTAAATATGTTATTTGAAAGTGCATTTTGATTAAAAAAAAAAATTGTATGCCACGCCACTACATAACAACCGTAATAACCGTCTGATTTTTTTTTTAATGTATCCTTTCTCAATCTTATTATGATTGATTTGTTTTATATAGTTAATTTTTTCGGTATAGTAAATTTTGTTGCATGTAAAATTACGTATATTATTTGAATTCAAAATAATTACCACTCATAATTGAAAAAAGGTCTTTATGGTAGAAATTTTGAATTCAAGATCAACAAGATTGTCATCATAAAGTTTAAACATATTTGCCAACCTCGCTGTTTGTTCATGCTGAACGATCAACAGTAAAATTGCAAATGAAATTATTCAACAGAGCAGCATCATAACATGAGCAATAATAATAAGAGTAAACGTCCACACACAAATTCAGTATTTCGATTTCAATTTTTCTTTTGTCCCATGATGTTGCTGGGGAAATTGACATTGTATAAATGTGGCTAGCTAGTAATTCGTTGTGTGATTGAGATTCAACCATTTTCTTTAATTACATTTATAAATGTCCCAAGTGAAATAAGTTGTGTAATGCAAGAATTTGTTTTCACCCATTAGATTAATAAGTTTTCAATTAAATTAAATGAGATGATAAAAAATAAATTTTTATATAGTGCAATAGTATATTACTTATGCATATTAAACAAAACTTTCTAAGTAATTGAGTAAGGTTTGATATTATCTTTTTAAGTGTTATATTGTATTTAATTCATTCTTATAAAACTCTTATAAAGTGAGAGTTGTTTCTATTTATATTCTATTGCGGAATTTTATCTCTTATTTAAGTGGAATTTGAATTTTTCCAATAAATTTCAAAGTAATGCAGCATTTTAAAATAAATTTATTGAATCAATATATACCGAAAATAATGATATATTTTTTTGAATAAATTTATTGAAATTATAATCTGATTCCTAACTGTGTATATTTATAAAAATAAAAACAAATATTAGATTAGATAATCAAGTTTAAATAGCTTTACGTTTATCATATGAATTTCGTCACTTCTTTGAATTCACATTTATAAGACGTTTACTTTTAATCTTAAATCTTCATATTCACAACACCATGAATGCTTTAATCAAACCCCATTTTATCTTTAACAAAAACAGTCACATTAATGCTTATAAATAAAACTCTTAGTAGGCCACTTTGAGATGCACCTAACACAAAAAAGTTCTCGTTACTCTACTCATGAGTTATCATCTTCCTATTTTAATTTGATATACTTTTGTTGTTACGTGCACTGATTTACTCTCAAAAGGTGATATATTTGAAGAAGTTTTTTTAATACGGTCAAAGTTAATAATTAATTGTTATATTAATATTTTTTTTCTGATTAAATTGAATTCCAACCCTCCAATTCTTTGATCATCAATTCAAAGTAGTTGAATTACCCACTCATCTTTATATCTTGAGGAATTTGCGCAATTATGCAAATAAATTGTTGAGAATAGTGTGTTCTCGTCATGGATAGGTGGATACATATCTTCTTAAGTCTTCATATTCACGTTTGTCAAAAAAAAAAATCCTATATTCACTTGACAAGTACTTTGTATAATTGTAGACAACTGTTTCAAGTAAAAACGATTTTACGATATATATGACAGTAACGTTTAACTCCTTTGATAGTTGGGTGAAACGTTTCCTTGTTATGTACAAGACTTAGTCAAATAATTGTAGGTTAGGTTTGGATTGATGAAATGAAATACAATGAAGTGGAATATGATAAAATAATATATTATTTTATTGTTGAGATATTTTAAGAAATAATACAACGGATCAAATGATATCTATATCATCTTATTCTATTATTTATCTTCATTTTTTTTCTTTTCTAAATTAGAATGGAATGGAATGAAATGACTTTTTTTTTAATTATTGTAAAATATTCAAACAATGAAATGACTTTTGTTTTGTTCTCCGCTGCATGTTTTTTTCACCTTAAAAATTTATGGGTTGTTTATTTTATGAAAATATTTCATATTTTTATTTCTTAAAATTTAAATTGATTTTATTTGTTAATAAGAAGACAAGAGTCTTTTGAAATTAATAATTTGTCAACATTTTTAATATCAAAAAATTATTTTTACAAAGTAAACGATCTCTTAAATTGCATTGTTTAATAAATAAACTAAGAAAATATTTTTACAAAGTAAATATCCCTTAAATTATATTTGTTTTTCTCCTTTCAAAACTTATATCATGTTTTAAGATATATAAATATATATGCATTACACTTCAATGGTATAGGGTACATTATACTTTAAATAAAAACTTAAATAGATATTAGTCAACAAACAAACATTGGACAAAAGTTTCATGATCAATCAATTATTAAATCTTGGCGAAAATTTCTCTTATTTATTTATTTATTTATTTATTTTATTAATCTATTATTAACAATGTCCACTATCATCTATACTTCTATATTAAAACCATAATTCTCTCCATTGAATATTAAATTTGTATCACACATTTATATATCTGCCCAGTGAAATAATGTTAGGTCTATCGGTGGAGAGATTCTGCAGAATACCAATACTTCTTTTCTTTTGTTCCGATGTCAAGTCCACGACATTATATTTTTTAAGTAGTGACTTTTTTTAGGTCTTATATAAATCTTTAAAGTTTAAATGTGTCAATGAATAGAAAAGTGTTGGTGATGTTTATTTATAAATTAATCTTAGTTTTGATTTTGAAATAATGTTAGATTTTTTGGTGTACCGAAACAGTAGTTTCTATTGAGACTAAAGGGTATGTCATCACTCGAGTGTAGGACTCGTGAATTTATAGGACAAAACTTTGTCTCCTTGAAGGTGAGGTAGTTTTTGCAAACACTCTAACACTTAAGTGAGTATTTGAATGAGTGAGAGTAGAGGTTTTAACATAAAAATTGTATACTTTCAATTATGTAGTGTGGAAATTTAACTTGCAAAGATCGGAGAGCGTAATTTTTTGTTGTTCTTTAGAAGAAACATACAGAAGTTAATGAATTTTTTAGATAAAAACTTCTTTTACTTTGATCGTAGGAACGAGAGATGCAAAAACACAATTAAATAAATCTAAAATTACAAAAATAATTTTGTTTTTTAAATTTGTAGCTAGAGAGATCAAAACAACTATTGTTCTTCTATAGATGAAAATTAAGTAAAGACCGAAACAACTTCTATTTTTGATTTTCTTACAAGAAAAAGCTGAGTTAAAATTTAGATATATTAATTTTTATTGATAAAATTTGAAGTGAAAGTATGATTTGTGAAAAAGATAGGAGCGAAGAAGCATTAACATTAAAAACACAATTTTGTAAAAGATGAAATATAAAGTCTATATTTGAGTAGTATATATACTAGCACTTGATGCCTCCATTGTTTAATGTTTTGTACGGTCATTCTCTCTCTCTCTCTCTCCAAAACGCCGCATTAACATTATTACTATTTTCCAGACCTTTCAAATCTCTCTCCATGGACACCAAACAGTCACAGATTATACACTCGCCATTATCATTATCATTATCATCAACTTCAACAACAATCAATTCTTGCACTTCACCTGAATTCGAATTCTGGATGCTACGAAACCCCTCTTTCCCACAACCCAACATCCTCCCCGCCGATCAACTTTTTCTCGACGGCGTCATTCTTCCCCTCCATCTTCTATCTACACAAAACAAACCTGACTCCTCCACCACCACCACCACCACAACAACAACAACACCATCGAAGCGTTGGAAAGATATTTTCATCAAGAAGAAGAAAAACAACAACGCAGAAGAAAAAATGAAGAAAAAAGACAAAAGAGTTATTGGAAAGGGTGTATCTGCTTCAGCTGAACTCAACATTAATATATGGCCTTTCTCTCGGAGTAGTTCTTCCGGTAACTCTGTAATCCAATCCAAATCGGTTACCCGGAGAGTCAACAGCGCGCCGTGTTCGAGGAGCAATTCCGGCGGCGATTCAAAGTCAAGGAAGTGGCCGAGTAGTCCGGGTCGAGCGGGGGTCCATCTCGCACGGAGCAGTCCGATTTGGCAGGCTCGCCGTGGCGTGAAGCAGCGGCGGAGTATGGTGGCTTCAACAGGGTGCGGTGGTGGGAAAGAGAAGAATTTGAATTTGAATGTTCCAATGTGTATTGAATTGAAATGCAGAAGTGATGTGAAGAGTACTGTGAGTGGTAAGCTTTTTAATCTGCGCACATTCTTTACCAAGAAAACTGTTCTAACATCTCACTAGTGTTTTTTTGTAATTATAATCATTTATTTACTGTTACTGTTCCTCACTTTATTTTATGCAACCCTTTTGTTTTTATTAGTATTGTGTAAATTAAATTCTACTGTGTTGTGTTTGTTTGTATTATTTACAATAGTATTGAGAAGTAGATATGGTTGATGAAATGCGATCCTTTTCGTGTGTGTGATCTGAAATGCTTTATTAGAATATTTGCTTGCTACTAAGAGAAATATACTAGCTACCTTCTCGTTTTGTTCACAGTATTAAAGATCAAAATAGTCTTTTTATTCTTGGGGTTTACGTGCTCAGAAACAACTGAACACAGGTTTTTGGTTTCGGGAAATGGGTGCCAAAACATCATAGAATATTCGGGGTTCACATGTCAAATGTGTTCCAATGCTTTCATTGCTTGAGACAAAAAATTATTAATAAAAAAATATATACGAAAGAATACAAGAAGAAATAAAAGAGTTGCTAAATAAAGTATTTTCTAGGTCTTTGAATTTTGGTTATTTTTAGGTTAAAAATATATTTTTAATCTTTAAAGTTTAATTCGATTTTTGTTTAGGTATTTTAAGTTTATTTTTTATTTATTCGATTCTTTTAAGTTACATTCGTCTGCACTATTAGTCTTTAAAATATATTAAATACGTATATAATTTTTAAAATTTGAAATTTTTCTTGAATTACTATCCTAAAATGTTAAGATCTAATTGAAACATCAGAATAAGTTGATTGTTCAAATTACTTTGCATGTGAAATATGTTAAATGCCTTGATTATGTAGATGAACTTTTATTACATTATTTTTAAGGTTATACATGTGTTAAGTTATTGTAGATAAAATCAAAAAATTTAAACCATTTATAATACTTCATGAATTTTTCTCAAGAATTAGTATGAGAGACATATTGTTACAACATTTGGTAGAGTTTTAAATGATCACATACTTTCGATTGAATTAATTGTTTTCGAAATTAAGATAAAAGAATAAAAGACCAATGTTATAAATAAAATGTGACTTAAAGAATCAAATCGGAATAAAATGAAGTTAAATTCACTTAAATGACAAATGAGTTAAACTTAAAAGAATTATAAGTGTAATTTTGTCTTCTTTTAGTCTTTGACACACCTATTAAAAAATAATAAATTTAGATAACTTTAATCATTTTTATCTTTTATTTATTAAATAAAATAAAATTCATTTTTTTTGATCTTAAAAGGTACAAAATTAAAAACATGCTTTAAAGGACGACATGTCACAGACAAAAGGAGTAAACTTAGTGTATTATGTGATATAATTAAAAATAGATATGAAAGAAGTAGGCTCTCTCTTCTTTGTTTTTGTTTGGTTGAATACAAAGTGAAAAGCAGAAATATAATAATTGTTATAAAAATATAATTACATTTAAAAAATCACAATATATAAATGAATTTGTATGCATTTAATTTTTTTATTCTAATTAAATTAATTGATCATTTAAATATTTTTGTAAATAATGTTAGTTTAATTTTAATTAATAATAATATAATAAAAAGTACAAAATGCTTCCATTTTTTTCACTCCAATAGTTATCCAGTAAATATTCTATTGAATTAAAACAATATTTCATGTACTGAAATACTCTTGAAACAAATAATACTGTCTTAATATCACAAAAAAATATATGAATTTAAAATAATATTTCGCTGATCCATACAAGTTTTTCTAGGGTAATATAAGAACAAGTTTTTATTTATTAATAGGCTAAATAGCATCCATTGTCCCTTAACTTAATTTCAGGTAACTTTTTACTCATTTATCTTTTTTTTTTTCCGATTTAGTCCTTTATTTTAATTTTAAGTGACAATTTAATCCTTTATGTTTTAAAATGTTAACAATATTATCATTTTTTGTAAAAAATTTAATGAATTTTTTGAATTTTTGTAAAAAAAAAGGATAATATTGTTAACATTTTAAAATATAAATGATTAAATTGTCACTTAAAATTAAAATAAAGGACCAAATCGGAAGAAAAAAAAAAGATAAAGGACTAAAACATTACCTGAAATTAAGTTAAGGGACCATAGATGCTATTTAGCCTTATTAATAATATAAGAACAAGTTAAAGCCATTATTTTGCATCAAAGATAATATTAGAAAGCAAAACATAGTTCCTAATTTCCCCCCCTCTTTTTAGTCAGTTCAAAGAAGAAATGAAAAGTAGTTGGGATCCATTGTTTTTGTTTGTCTTTGCTGTATTTCTCAGCAAACCAAGTGAGGTAGCTTTACATGTTAATGAATTGAATTAAAAAGATGTTTTGACATTATAGTTGATATCCTATATCTTATTCTTACAATGTTTTCATTTTTTTTTAGTTTATATCATTGGTTTGCACATAATTTATGCGCACATTCATTCATTTTGTATTTTATGATGTTATCGAGTAAATGTATTTATAAATTTGTGTTCAAATAATATTGCTGAAATCAAATATAAAAATATTATTTTGGAAGTAGAGTGTTATGTTTAATTACTATCTCTATTTAAAAAAAAAATCAGGTTATACTAATAAGTATTTTTAGAAATTTGTTAATGAATAAAAAAAAAGAAATTGTGTATTTGAAAAAAAAACAAAAGATTAAAATTTTTAAAGAATTAAATATAATTTTAATACACTTTAAAATGAGTACGTGTAAAACTGTTTACCCCGATAATACACTACTATTATTCTCTTTATTTTATTAATATTTACGGGTTTTTTTTTTATACAATATCAATATTAACGGTTAAATTAGTATTTTGGATTGTTGGTGACTTGGTGTATCTCACTAGATAATATAATAAGGTCTCATAGTTCAAAAGGCTCATTCTTTACTGTTAATTATTTATTTTCTACGTCTCTTGGGTTTAGGGCTCTCTTCATTATTTACCATCTCTATTTTTTTTATTACCTTAAATTTTGGAATATAAATATAGGCTTATAAAAATGAATTTTTTAATGATTTCTTTTTTAATTTTTACGATTCTAAAATTTAAAATGCACGACTTTCAAATTTCCATTTTCACATTTAAGTTTGTAATATTTAATGGGTCAAAATTATTTTTTATACACTATAAAATGCTTCAAAACTATTAATAAAGAAGAAAAATAGAGAAAGAAAATGAAGAAAATTTTAATCTTTTGAAAGCGTAACCTCTTTCTTTAAAGTAATTTTGTCACTTGAAGAGTATTTTACTTTCTTCGAAGTAATTTTGCTGGGGGTTAGATTTCCTTTCTCTTTAGTTGGACTCTTGTTGCTAACTAAAAAACAATTTGTGATATAATTATATAAAATAGATTCTCGTTTTAAATATTTTTTTGTTCATTTTTCTAAAGATGTAACTTCATTTTATATGTAACTTACATATGAATACTTGTAAATACATATTTTTAGCCAACATATAAGTCACTATCTTATCAATTAATGGACTTTTTTCAAAGGTTGAGCTTCTTTTTAATAATTAAACAGTTGAAGTTGTAGATAGAAAACTCATCAATTAAATTGAAACCGTCTAATTATAGGAGAGGATCTCGTCCCTCTTATCGCATTGTGGATATTCTAAGGTTGATGATTATGAATATGTTGATCAAAAGGATGAATATTCTACATGAATGGAATTCATGTAAGGCCTTATGCTTTGGGTCCATATATATGACTTTTTTGGGAAAACTAGGCCCACTCCATCAAATATATATATATATATATATATATATATATATATATATATATATATATATATATATCATATGTCAAGAAAGCCTCTATATATCAGTAAGTTTAAGTCCTCGAAACTCCCTTGGCTATGCAGGGTTTGCAATGGCAAGGTTGATCAAAACACTAAATTGTATATATATCATATGTCAAGAAAGCCTCTATAGTTTGAATCATTTGCATAGAAAAATATAGATGAGGAATTAAAATAGAGAAACTCATAGAGACATGCATGCATCAAATCAACTAATATAGGGAGACAACTAAACGGAAAATTAAACCAAAATTTGTACATGTTCAGTGAAACTTAAAATATTTTTTGTTTAGACGTGGGGTACCTTCTATTCACCTTAAAGTTTTGTAATAATTTTTTTTTGATATTTCATAAAATTTAATAAAAAAGTTTATAAATGATTTAAATAAATTTAAAATTAGTATGAAATTCAATTTGATACTAATTTCAAACGAGTCAGACTCATGCTAAAAATTCATGCGACAAACCCTAATATGTAACTAAAAATTGAACTCATCGAAATAATTTTTGTTTTTCAAAAACCAAAATATTAACAAAATACAAAAACCCAAAATTAGTAAATTGTACATGTTATATTGAGTATTTTTTTATGAAATGTAATATTCAGATTTTGTATATTGTAATATTTTAATAATAAAT
>JBBPBO010001985.1:971330-996541 GCA_037974295.1 Cicer cuneatum
AGAAACCTCCAATAAAAAAACTGAACTATCTGTACATATGCATTTTTTTTTTACAATTATCCTATACATATATATATATATATATATATATATATATATATATATATATATATATATATATATATATATTCATCGAACCGACCATGTGCACGCAAGGGTGCTGGCTTCCTATTATTATGACTACGGTTTTCTTTGTCCATTTTTTGTGTGCAAACGTCGGTGTGCTTGTTCATATTTAGTGTGAGATTACGACATTGACGTAAAATAAAAGGTATAATAAACACCACAATTCTAAAACAAATTATCATTTTATATGGAAAAGTTAGAAAATAAATTCATTTGTTAGGTTAGTCTTAAATTTATTATTTATTATTATTATTATTTTATAGACAAATGTTAGTAAATGAATTATTACTCTTTTCGGAATTAAACTTCGGAACTTCATTCTTACACTTTAATTATGATTTTAATATTACTGTATAGACACATGATTTGTGTTTGATTTTCTTTTCTCACTAACTTAACGAGTCAAATTTACTTAAGAAATGCCAAATTTGCTTAATAATACCCAAAAAAAAAAAAAAAAATTTGTTCACGTGATCTTTTATATATAGTTGCATATTTTACAAGGTTTGTCATATTCATAAACTTATAACGTATGTTAAAAAACGTGTTATCTCCACTTATATCATTTATAAAGTTCACCACCTTCATTTTATGAATTAAACAAAAGTGAAGAAAGTTTTCATTAAGTCCCTTTGTCACAACATAATGGCCAAAATGAGTGCTGCTTGCATAGTTTTACCATCCCTAATCATTTTCATTTTGATCTTCTTTGTTTCAACAACATGTTGCTCTCGAGAAGAGCGATCGATATACTTGGTTTTATTGAAAGGAGATCCAGTTGCATTTCATGAAGATTCACAAAATGAAGATTCACAAAATGAAGATTCATCAAGGATTCATCTCAGCAGGTTACAATAATATAACTAGAAATTAAGCTTACTATTAGTTCAATTTAATATATTCCCTCCCCACCTCATAACAATCCCTTTCCTATATATTACAAATAATCAAATATAATTATTAGAACGAAATAAAATAAAATAAAATAAATATTTAACTCTACCGTTAAAATATAAAAATTTATTTTATTTTATTTATTTATAATAGAGTTAAATATAATTTTAGTTCTTATAAAATTTAAAATTTGTTTTTGTCTCTATAAACTTTTCCATCGATTTTCAATACCTAAAATACTTCACCTCAACAATTTAATTCTCTAGAAAATTAAAATAAATTGAGGTTTTATTAAAATGTTACTAAACTTTTCAGACACACTCTATGTGTTATGATAGAAGTTTCTACACACACAAAAACTCAAAATTCTATAATTAGATCAATTTTTTTTTTATTTTGGTTTTTAGAATATATATGTTTAAAAATACATATTTAGTTCATTTTTTTTTTATCAAAAAGAATATTTATGGGAATATTAAATATAGCTTTTTTTTCTAAAGTCAACATTAACATATAAGTTAACTGACATTTTCAATTACATTAACTTTTCTTTTTTGACATTTGAAGGAATTTTTTAAAATAAATTAAATTTTGGATTCAAGTGTGTTGTAAATGAAATTTAAGTGAATGATTTAATTGGTATACATAGTAGATAAAAATATTTTATTTCATTTTTATGACTAAAAATATATTTTATTTTGTCACTTAATCACAATAGTAATATTATTAAAAATATTTCACTTTAATCATAATATTTTAATAGCTGACATAAAAAAATATTTCAAAAATTAAACATAAAATTGTAGTTGATACTGTAAATATTTACCATAACCGTGCATTAAAATCTTAAATGAATACACTCAACTCTTTTTTTTTTTTAAGAAAATACACTCAACTCGACATTTAGTTAATCATAATTTAATACTTTTGAATAGTTTAACGTACAAATTAAAAATGCACTTAAATTGTCTTTGAGTTTTAGCTCTGATAAATGACAATATCGATAGATTGAATTCGATTCAAAATTATATCTGATAAATGCCGATAATGTTAAGTTGAACATTATCTCTTATACATGAATTTGAGACTTTGCAAATATTTGAATTAACTACAATGCTATTTATCATTTCTTCTGAGAACAAAAATATATAATTAGATTTGCGGGGGAAAAAATGCGCTCAGGAATTTGGCTACAATCTGTTTTGAAAAAGCTTTGTATTATTTATTTTTTTATTTTTATGAAAAAGCTTGTAGTATGATTGAACATAGAAATGCGGAAATAATTATCCTTTCGTCTTCTTTGATTCACCAACGAAAACTATATAAAGTGCCATACATTTATTTTGAAAAATGAAGATTCCTACTTCAATTTTGAAACACTATGAAAGAAACTCTAATATGCTTATATATGATATAGATTTCCTATCTTAATTTGCTTTTTTTTTTAATTATGTTTATGACTTATTAAATAGAAAAGCCTTGATTAAGGCACATGAAAAGCACTTATTGGCATATCACGATATGCTTCTACAAACCACTTTAGAGAATGGAAGCTACAATAAACTCTACAGTTTCAAATACATAATCAATGGATTCTCTGTCCACACAACTCCTTCCCAGGTACTCCATTTCATGTGTCATTTTTGTCTCTAAATTAATAGTGTTTATAACTTTCAAGTCATTATATTATTATTTTTAATATACATGTAAAAAAATCTTAAGAACATTTATTTTAAAACGAAGAGTAAGTACATGTACATGCACATGCACAAAAGTTATAGAATTCATTACCAAAAATTTCAGGCGAAAAAACTGAGAGATACTCCTGGAGTAAAGTTGGTAGAGAAAGATAGAGGAGTGAAAATGATGACAACATACACACCTGAATTTCTTCATTTACCAAAAGGAATATGGGCACAAGAAGGAGGAGACAAAAATGCAGGTGATGGAATTGTTATTGGTGTTATTGATAGTGGAATCAATCCACATCATCCAAGCTTTGCTTATCAATCTTTCAAATCAAATCTCTCTCACTTTTCTGCTGCTTGTGAGACTGGTCCAAATTTTCCACCTGGTTCTTGCAATGGAAAGATAGTTTCAGCTAAGTATTTTTCAGCTGGAGCTGAAGCTATGGCTACACTTAATGCTTCTGTGGATTTTTTGTCACCCTTTGATGCTGATGGACATGGCAGGTAATTTTGGTGCTATCAAATTTTGTTTTTTTTCTGTATGTTGAGGGTGTAATAGTAATTGGGACTTGCTTTGTTTGATTGATTTTAGTCATGTTGCATCTATTGCTGCTGGAAATGCTGGTGTTCCTGTTGTAGTTAACGATTTTTTCTACGGGCAAGCCAGCGGAATGGCGCCGCGTGCAAGGTGAGATTGTTCTTTACCAGTAATTCCTTTGTGTTTGGAATATTTATATCAATATCTATGTCTATATTCTATTTACTATCTATTCAAATAAAAGTATTTTCTTTAATGAGATGTCTCGGAATTTTATACCTTAGTTTTCCGCCATTTTATGTCTTATTCATGCAACCTTGCATATGCTCTTTTATAGTTTACACTACTCAGATTTAAGACTAATTTGTAAAAAATTTGTTGTTGTCTTTTAAGGATTGCTGTTTATAAGGCTATCTACCCATCTGTGGGAACTCTAGCAGATGTTGTTGCAGCTATAGATCAAGTAAGTCTCTATACTATTCTCAACTTATGATTAGATTCATCAAGCAACTCAAATAACAACATAAAATTGAACTAGCAAAGAAAATTAGATACAGAAAAAATAAAATTTGTTGACACAATTAGAGATTAATTTCTTATTTTTATGATCATTTCTTTGTTGAACCACAAAAGGAAGAATTAAGGAATAAAATTTGAGGATTGATTATTTGATTTGTGCAGGCTGTCCTAGATGGAGTAGATATCATATCACTCTCTGTGGGACCAAATGAACCAACAGAAGATACATTGACCTTTCTCAACATGTTTGATATTTCATTATTATTTGCAAGAAAAGCAGGAGTTTTTGTGGTGCAAGCTGCAGGGAATAAGGGTCCAACATCTTCAACTGTTGTGTCATTCAGTCCTTGGAGTGTTGGTGTTGCTGCTTGCAACACAAACAGAAGATATCATGCTTCAATTCTTCTTTTAAATGGACAAATAGTCGATGGTGTTGGACTATCAGGTAATTATGGCTTTCCTACACCAATATTTTTTATGTTATACACATAATTAAATATCATTTTGGTCCAAACAAATATAGTGGCTTCCTATTTTAGTCATGCAAAATATTTTTTTCTCTTGTGTCCTAACATTTATTGGATGACTCCTTGATGGTTTAAATTGCAGCTGCGCTTACGTTGTGTAGTGTTATATTACAAGCAAATGTGGCCACAATTGTGGTTGCAATGATGTTACGGAGACCTCTAAAATTGTTATCATTCGGTCGCAATTGCGGTTGTTGACCACAATTAAGAACCATGTTTATATCAGAAATATATGTAACTATTAGCATGATTAATAGTGCATATTAACAATAATTAAATGGAGATTGATAGGAAAGAATAAAGGAGACACTGTGAAAATGGTAGGGATGAACAAGAAGAAAATTCCAAAAAAATTTAAAAAACATATTTAAGGCGTATATATATTCTCCACATATATTTTGTGTATTTTTAGCTTCCAAATGGTTACACACTCATATTGCTTGAGACTCTCAACATTACAGGACCAAGTTTTGGAAATGGGACAGTTTTTCATAAGCTCGTATTAGCTAAGGATGCAGTAAAAGCAAATGGAACATTTCCAAAGACTCCAGAGTACATAGAAGAGTGCCAACATCCAGAAGCTTTGGACCCTACTAAAGTGTTTGGAAGTGTCATTATCTGCAACTTCTCAGAGGGCTTCTCTGATGGCACATCAACTCTTGCTGCCATCATTGCCACTGCCAAGGCTCTAAGATTTGAGGGTTTTATTCTGACTGCCAATCCAAACTATGGTGATTATATTGCAGAGCCAATTCCCTTTGCTATTTCTAGTATCTTGATTCCTTCTGTAGCTGATTCCAAGGTACGAAAAATAGTACATGTCATTTATATATCTATTTTATTTATACTGAAATCTGTACAATTAGATAAATAGAAGGATGACATTTTCATTGAAAAATAATTATAATTGGGGAATGGTGAAATTATTATTAATATAACGTCACTAATGACTATTTTACTACTTTCCACAAGGAAAATTGAATTATGTTCCTTGAGGTTACGCCAAACTCTTTCCACTTAACGGATGCCTCATGGACATATTGTAGGCTATAATGAAATATTATGAAGAATGGACAAAGAAGGATGAGAATGGAACTGTTAAAGAATTTGGTGCTATGGCGACCATAGGGGAAGGAAGGGTTGCCTCTTTCAAAGGGCGATCGCCGGTTGTTAGTAGATTTTCTTCAAGAGGTCCAGATTTCATTGACACAAAAAGAAGTCCTGCTGATGTACTTAAACCTGATATTCTTGCTCCAGGGCACCAAATATGGGGTGCATGGAGCCCCAATAGTGCATTACAACCTATGCTAACAGGTACATTATCATTATCAATTCCCTATGATTATTGCAAAAAATAAAATAAAGTTCATCAGTTGAAAAAGTTGACACATACAGGACACAGTTTTGCATTATTATCTGGTACCAGCATGGCAGCGCCTCATGTGGCTGGAATCGCAGCATTGATCAAGCAACATAATCCATCATGGACTCCATCTATGATAGCATCTGCAATCTCCACAACCAGCATAAAGTATGATAATCTTGGTGATCCTATGATGGCTGAAGGCTTTGAGGTCAACACCTTGCATCCCTCCACTCCTTTCGAATATGGCGCTGGCATTGTGAACCCGAACCGTGCCATTCATCCAGGCTTGGTTCTATCATCAGGTATATATGTTACTGCAATTAGTAGAGTAGCATGCAAAACTGGGAAAAAAATCTTTTTTACCTGAATTCGCAACATAAATATTAATTTTTTCTGAAACAGATTATGAAGACTTCATCAGCTTCTTGTGCTCTTTGCCAAACATTGATGTGAATACAATAACTACAGCCATTGGAGAACATTGCAGCAGCCCATTTGACTATCCATCTAATTTAAACCTTCCATCAGTGACAATATCTGCACTGAAAGGATCGATTTGTGTGAAAAGAAGTGTGATGAATGTAGGGAACAACACAGAGACATACTTGGGCTCTGTTCTATCTCCTAATGGAACTACAGTTAACCTGAATCCAACTTGGTTTACCATAAGTCCGCAAGGAACACAAGATCTGGAAATACAAATCAATGTCACTCAACCAATGGAGGATTTTAGCTTTGGTGAAATTGTTTTGACAGGAAGTTTGGACCACATTGTAAGAATAACTCTGTCAGTTGTGCCTGTTTCAGCATAACGAAGATGGAATACCGAATGTAAAAATCTTCACTCTAGCCCCTAAGAATATGTTTGAATATCTTATGCAAATATGATAAAATGGAGCAAAAGAAATATAGAAATTTAAGTTTTCACCCTATTGATTGATTATTCTGTAATGGATCAATTTCAACATTTTGAGGTAAACAAAATAAAATGAATTACAACTTTATTATTTGTATATTCTCTCTTTGCTACCATATATGGCACCTCCCTATCCAACAACCTTCTATTTCACTCTTTTTTCTCTTCCTTCTTCTTCCTCTTTCGTTTTTTCCTCCCCTTTACAATACAAGAATAAGATATCCCAGTCCCCTCCCCCTTCCATACCTTAATTTTTTTTTTTATTCATAAGAACAATTCTTGCAGAAGAATGGCTGCCACATAAAAGACATCCATTGTAAAAATAAATGTTAAGAACCCAACGCCCACGATGGCCTTCCATGCCAACGTAAATTATCTTTCCAGTGTCAGAAATTTGCAACGCCTCATGCTCAGAAATTCATAGAGGGAGATACTCAACACAGGGTCTTCATGTTATCTATTTGGATTTTCAGCTTTCAGCAACAAAATATGCTGAGCATTGCCAGTATGATGGAAACGTAAAGGAAAAAATCATCACTCTGTCAGAGATCAAACACATGCAAATGCAGGTTATGAACCATCCAATTCAACGAGAAGGAAAAAAAGTGGGAATAATTAATAACAAGGTTACAAATTACAATGAGCAATAACAGTCAAACTAATGTAAATAAATAAATTTGTGCTGCACAAGCATTCTTTACACCTGAGATAATGTAAACAGTTTTTGCCTTAGGCCTCGTCTGTTTACAGTTGCGTAAATAAATCCCATGCAAAGTCACTCTATGGATTAATTAATTTAGCCAGAAGGACAAAAAAATTAGTGGGAATAATGATTAACAATGTTACAAATTAATGGGCGGTTGAAGTCAAGCTAATGTAAATAAATCAATTTGTCCTGCACATACATTCTTTACACCTAGGATATCTGTAAACGCTTCTTCCCTTAGGCCTTGTTAGTACATGTTTAGTTTGTCTAACTGCTTTCCTCATTCTCTGTTCAAAAATACGCCATTCTATTGTAGAGTTCTTCATGAATATACTAGCAAGTCTGCGTTTATTTGGACGTATAGTTGGCATTCTTCCTCCACCATAATATATTCGATACCCTGACACCAAAGATGATAGCTGACTTCCTGAATCAGTCATGGCAAATGCATCTGATGCAGCACACCCTATGTAGTCCAGTGCTGCTAACTACAATAGAAACAGTTTTGTGTTGTTCATCATAAGACTAACGGCAGCACCAAAATAATTTGGTTCTCAATATTGCCAAAAATTGAATATGAGGAGCAATGTATAGAAACATGAAAAGTGCGCAAAATAAGATTTCTTGTAACAAGAAGCTTAATTAGGTTTCTGATATCATTGGAATAAATAAATGAAACAAGAATGCCAATAGCAGAAAACCTGAGATGAATAATTTGCAAATGGTTCGAGTTCGGCTGAAGAAAGCAAGGTCTCTTTTGTGACTAATTTAGGGTACAAGCTGGTCAAAGCAACCAACTGTGAGCGACCTCCATACAAATTAGAACCAGCTACATATATGTTTGTCTTGCGGGGAAAACCAAGAGCAGCAAGCATAAGGATGGCTTCTTCGGGTGTCAATGGACATAGCCCTTCAGACCTGAGCTCTGACGGAGAAGGTAATCTGCATAGAAGATTCCAATTACTTCAAATCAAATTAGCTAAAGAGCAAGACTCTTTTCTTCATAAATTAAAATTGCTGTGTGTAAAAGAAGATAAGTAAAAGTGTTTTCAATTGTATTATAATAAGTGCAAGACAGTTTAAGATAAAAAAATTATGATGCATACTTTGTAGTGTTTTTCAGGTGTGCCAGTGCAGGAAAATGGATTTTACGATATGCTTCCAATTCTTTCCTCTCTTCTTCACCTCCCCCAAATTCACATAAAGAATGAGATACCATGTCAATTTCAAATCTGAGATGCAGAGCTAGGTATTTGGATGCTTTCTTGGAAATTATTTCACTTTTCTCCATGTTTAATTCTCCAAATTGACCGACAAGATACTGATCTAATGGTCCAATAAGACCCGCATGCCCACGCAACCTCTTGAGAAGCAAAGCACCGGTTTCTTGTATTCTGGGAACAAATTGCAGGGCATGAAAATTACATCTGCAACGAAGTCTCTAGATGAAATCCTCAATTAGGAAAAGCATAATAGGGCTAGAGATAAAGAAAGATAATAACAGTAGAGCATTGCCAAGCAAGAGACCATGAAAATTATATTGTAACTTCTACGTATCGAAGGGCATTTACCTGCAGCTCAAATGGTATCGGATCAAATGCCAAGCGATTCCCAAATCCAATAAAGTGAACAACTTGATTTTTAAGTATAATAGGTAGGATGTGTTTCAAGTAAAAGCTTGGCTTGGCCTCCTTCCCCATGTCAACATCTGTCACCTGGTAAAGTCTTCCAAACATTAAATACAAATAGGACTGATTTGGTTGATTTTAATCAGTTTACTGGGAGTGAAGGGAAGTGACTTACAACACTGCCAATCGCCTCCAAGTCCAAAGACTGTAGTTTCTTAGGAAGTTCCCTCACTATCTGAATATCAGGAGTCAAGTTGTTAATAAAATGCTCTTCCTGATAGATGTCTCTGAATTGACTGAAATTATACAATAAGCAGTTATAAGCTAAATTGTCAAAGTCACAACATCAAAATAGAAGAACCATGGAGTCTACAGATGTAGCATATGTAGCATGGAAATGGTACAAGACGAAAGCTAAAACTAGAAATTCAAATAAAGCCATTTTACCCAACAAAGTATGAATAAGCTAAAACAAGAAATGCTAGAGGTGGTAAGCTATAAAATCATATATTCAACCTATCACCCAAAATTGTTCATTAATCTTATAGCTATTTGTCTGATTAACAGATAATTCAATCAAATACTAGTTGATCAAATTTCACATGCATAATTATAACATCCCACTAATAATCAATTTCTCCACTGATCATTCACCCAATAACTAAATATTTGGTTTGATCAAATAAAGAATACATAGGAAAAACAAAATAGAGTGAAGTTGTGCGCGTAAGGACAAGGTGGAAGGGCAATGAAAACGAGAAATGTACAGAAAATTACCTCAGATCTCTCCATACACTACTGTACATAAATTTGGGGATAACCAAAGTTGAATTGAGTAACCGGGCCACAACGACAGCATTACAAACCTGTTGCAACACACAATTAGCACAAATGACACTGTAATCATTTAAGATGAATCTTATTAAGTTTTTCTCCTTACAAATCAATCTATCCCAAATAATTCAGAAGTGTCATTGTAAAAACTAGCAGTCTGACAAAGAATACTTACAGCTACCCTTTGTTGATTGATCCCACCATTTGCAGTAACCAAAATGTATCCATTATTTCCCTCTATTGAAGTAGTAGAGAAGAAGAAAGAAAACTGTGAGTACTCACTTATTGACCAATAAGCCTTTCTTCTTTTGTAGTTATGCATCTATACAATATCTATACTTATATACTCCAAAATAACTCCCATAAAATTGGTACCGAGCACAGCTCCCAACGTCAAGGCCAAAGGGCACAAGCGCTTGCGGTGACCGAGCAGTCCAATAAAATTGGTACCGAACAAAGACCAAATGCAGTTTTCAAACAAATTAAAATCTAGCTGGGAGCTAGGACTTAGGACCTAAGGATAAGCACAGTGATAAAATGTTCAAAAAATTAAAACCCCCTCATTCGTAAAGTCCCAATCATTAGCTAGTCCATCAGAAAATTAGAGAAAAGACCACATACCTAAATAAGGGTTGGGCCTGGGCAAAAACGGGTCCAACCCTAGAATTGGAGACCAGTATAATAGGCTAAAGGGCAGAGAGAGAAAGAAGACTTTGCACATATCCTAAAATACTAGGTTATCCATCACTTAGGGTTTTATTAGCTCTATTGGCACGGTGACCTGGACTTTTGGTTCTAGACAAGAACAATAAAACATATATACAATGAAGCGCAATAGAAAGGTGGACAAATGAACACGTTAGTAGTTGTTTCCTGCTAGTAGACATAATATAAACAATTGTCAAATTTCATAGTTCAGTTCAGACACACATACATACCATTAGGTTCCCAATTTCGCTGATCAGAACAAGGTCTCCAAGAAGAAGCAGGAACCAAGGGTTCCTGCCACAAATCTTTTGGTTCACGTTTGTTCTGTACCATTATACGAAAACCCAAGTCAGAGTTACTGAAAATGGAAATTTTGCTCATGCAAACAATTCGAAAACGATTATACAACTTGATAACTTATATAACTACAAACTAGCCACAGATTCCTCCATATATATACCTCTGCCAAGGCATGGGCAGCCAATGCCAACATCCTTGCATAATTTCCCTTGTGCATTTTTTTCTTATTACCATTCTTGTTCCATTTTCCCTGTAAAAATAAATACATAAGAATTGCAACAAACTCTTTCAGAGGGCAATGCTATATTATATACAGTATAATAAACACACAGTGGCTATATTAATATGATAAATGCATAATAAGGTTCAGCAAAAAAAAATGCATAAATAGGAATGAAGATGCCATAAAAATAAAATGATGAAAGCATAGGAGAAACCTGAAGGGAAAGTGAAAGAGAGGAAGGAAGTGTTGATTTAGCAATAGGATGGGGTCTATCCTCCTGTTGATGTTGGAGACGGAGAAGCATTACATAATTCACTAAGAAAAAGGAAGCAAGTAACGCGATAAGTGCCAGAAGCACTTTTGCTCGTTTCCTTCGATACCACAACCAAAAGCAAGAAGAAGAAGAAGATGATGATGATGATGATAAATGGGATCTGCTGCGGGAGCTGGAGAGGCGGCTGGGACCAAGCCTCGGAGAATGGTTCGGAGTACGGGAGCTGGACCGGCCTCGTTCGGTGACTAGGTCCGTACCTGAACCAACTGATAACATGGTCCGGGTTCGGATTCGGATTCAGATCCGAAAGAATAGGAATTGAAATCTGAACAAATTGCGCTATGATTCTTGTGGGCGAAATGAAATGAATCTCTTCTCTGTTTCTTGAAAGTGAATTTTACGCAACACGCCAATGAAGAGTAATTCGTTCAATTCTCACTTCAACATTTCCACATTTTAGCACCTCAGTGGGTAATGATGGTATTACTCCCTCAATTCATTTTTTTTTTTTTATATAATTTTATAAGAGATTAATTTTTATGCCTAAACACGCATAATTTTATAGTGCTATTTCTTTTTAGTGCAGTTGCTAAAAAATATTTTCACAAAATTTTAGTTGACTTAATTTGATTCGAAGCATGTGCGGAACAAATAAAGTTTTTATATTATTAATGTATACGAATTAAATTTTTTAAATATTTTTAATAACCTATACATATATCCAATGAAATTGTATAAGTAGATATTTATAAAAATATTTTAAAAAGTAACCTGAAAATATGGCATCTTAATGTGATTTGATTTGATATTTTATGTAAAAATAAAAATTACGGTCGATGTATATATATACACAAATTAAATTCATAATTTATTATTTAATTTGATGTATTTATTTTTTTATAATAAATAACAAATAACTAATGATGCATATATACACAAATTAAATTCATAATTTATTATTTGATTTGATGTATTTATCTTTCTATAATAAATAACAAATAACTAACAGGATTGTTGACATAAGGATAAGACCATTTTTTTTTTTAAGATTACCTTTTAAAAGAGGGCTCATTTGTTGGACTTCCATTAACCAAAATTGATGTTCTAACCATTCTCAAACATTCAAAAATATATTTGCTACAAACCTTTGTAAAATTGATTTTTCTCATTATTAATCCATGTAAGATCACTTCACTTGATCATAAGCTTTTTCAAAAACAACCTTAAACATTATCAACTCTTTTTTGTTTCTCTCTTCAATTTATTAGTGAGCACATTTGAGCGAACATAATACATGTACCCCACAAAAGATATAGGTACGAAGTTGGATAGCTTTTGTGGATTTATGTACAACTCACCGGTCCATCAATTTTTTCTAAAATAATGAAAGTCTAGTAGAAATGTCATAAAATTCCCCTTAATCACATCTCAAAATTCATCCAGAAATTCAAAATTTCACACCATTTAGTCCAAAATTTTTAAAACTATTGTTTTCCCTGCGCTGTCAACTGTGCCTTTTTCTTAATGAAGTCACCGCCAAATTTAATACTTCGACCTCATTTAATGACTAAAACTCCATTTGATCCCAGCTCAATCAATTCATTTAAAATGATTCTCAAAATGATTAAGAATAGTCTCTCTAGTTGATTGCATTACCTCCGGTATGAAACTATCTATCTTTCAATGCACAAAATTGCATTATTTATCCTTCGACTATTAAGCCATGAAAAAAAATTAGAGTTTTCATCTCCTTCCTTTAACTGCAATGCACGACTGAGTTTATATTTCAATTTTAACCAAACTCGATCCAAATGGGCCGTGTAGAGTCCTACATACATAGATATATATGATATGATTAATTAATTAAAATTATCATTTAAAGTTCCATAACAATGTCTCTTTAAAAAATGTTATATTCATGATAATGGTCACCCTCTATTGCATGCATTGATAAAACGTATCTCCACAAGAAACATATCATTGATGGAAATGGAAAAGATATAAGACAAGTATGGCAAAGCATGCTTTATTACTTGTCCAGTATTTTTGGGAGTGCCATCCAAATTTCTAATCCACAACTTTCCATTATCTTGGCAGATTGTTTTCTCAACCCACGAATACATTTTTTTAATGGAATAAAGTTTAAATAAGTTAGGTTTATTATGAGAGTTTTTAGTGTCGTATTATTACATCGACATTGAGAGTTAAACCTACAACTTTATCAGTGTAAGTCAACTTTTTATCAATTAAATTAATTTTTATCGACAAAAACTCTTTTAACTCAATGTTTACTTCCATACTTCTTCGTTTTTTGACATAAATAATAATATTCATTACTATAATTTTTTAGTAAACAAATAATCTAAAATCTCATATTATCATTAAATTTATGCGGACAATTTTATTGTATATAATTTTTATATTGTCAATTAATCACAATCGACAAATCATTGTAAAATATTTACCATAACCACTTTAAAAAATCACATATATAACTAGTTTTGATATGTTAATAATGTAACTTTTCTTTCACTAATAATATGCCACAGTTAACTAAATATTTATACATCAAAAGTCCGAAACTATAGTATTAAGTATGTTAATTTCTTTTGAAAATTTGAGAAAATCTCAAACTCCAATTTTACCAATATCATGTTTGTAAGAAACCACACATGATTCAAGAGGTAGAAAAAAAAACTATTCTTTTGTCTAGAAATCTACTTTTAGACTACACAAAATTGTATTCATTTTTCGTATGTTTATTTCTTAAGTGATTTTTTTTTTTGGACAACGGTTAAATGATTTTAAGTAGGAAAAGTTGAACCCAAACATGGATCTTTATTCTTCTTCTATTGGCTAATAACAAATCCTAATTGAGGGATTCGTTGTCCACTCAAACTTCACAGCCACACAAAGGTTATCTGCGATAATCTCGCAGTTGATCACGACATTAATAATTGATGTCTTCTAAAAAAAATAATAATTGATGCCTTATTTGTCCCTCTTGGCGATAATTATAAAGAACATCGTAAGACAACAAAAGAATTTGCTAATAATATATAAATTATAAACGTTTTTATACGAAAATATGTCGGTACATCTAATGCGAGATCTTTTCAGGATATGTGCAAGAACAAGCGAGTAGTAATTACAGAACATTTTCTTTTTCAAAAGATAAACTGCAAAGTGCTTTAACACCACTACACACATTGGAGAAGATAGGGATAATCCACACAAGCTTGTGTAGTTACTTTACATATTTTTTTATCTAATGTTGTTGTTGTGTTATATTATTTAAAAAAAAGACTAAATAGCACCCGTGGTCCCTTAATTTAATTTCAGTTAACGTTTTAGTCATTTATCTTCTTTTTTTTTTCTTGATTTGGTCCTTTATTTTAATTTTAAGTAACAATTTGATTCTTTATGTTTTAAAATGTCAACAATATTATATTTTTTTTACAAAAATTCAAAAACTCATCAAAATTTTCAACCAAAACCCATAAAATTAATTATATTATTTAATATAATACAAATTTCATCAAATTTGTAACTCAAATATTCAAATAAATCCATACAAAAATTTCATTATTTATTTGATATTGTTAGAAATAGAAATATGAGTTTATTTGAAGATTTGAGTTTTGAATTTGATGAAATTTGTATTATATTGAAGAATACAAATAATTTTATAGATTTGGTTGAAAATTTTGATGAATTTTTAAAATTTTTGTAAACAAAAAGGATAACATTGTTGACATTTTAAAATATAAATGATCAAATTATTTCTTAAAATTAAAATAAAGGACCAAATCGAAAGAAAAATATAAATAACTAAAACGTTAATTGAAATTAAGTTAAGGAACGTATTATTTAGCCTAAAAAAAATAAATCGAAGGTAGTTTTGTTTCTGTAGTTGATTATATTATTATATATACTATGTTAAGAAATTAAATTTGCATAAAATTGCTTTATATAAAAAAATATAGTTGCATTAAATCGTCCCTAGACTGTTGTTCAGTTGATTGAGTTGAAACGCGATTGCAAACCTAGCCGCCACTTTGAGCTACTCATTTTTTGTAATTGATTATAGATGTGATTTAAGATGTATTTTGGGTTTGAAATTATTTATGTGATTTATTTTATTATCTTTATTTATTCAAATAATTGGTTTTAAAATATATTTAATTTTTTTTCTTCGTGTTTTATAAATATGATTTCGTCTTCTGAATGTAACGTTAGATTCTGTTATTCATTTACATGGTATTGTTTATTTTTTCGTATTGGTGCAGTATTATCAGAATAAAAAATAATTGTCGTTATTATTAGTATCATTATCACTACATGTAGTTGATTTGAGTTTGAAATTAAAAAAAAATTAAAAAAATACAGTTGATATTAGATACTACATGTAGTTGATTTGAGTTTGAAATAAAAAAAAAAAGATATATATTAAGATAGATACAAAAAAATTAAAATCTCAATCTAAAACAATTGGTTAGTTTGTCTTTGACTATGTTTGAAAAATGTTTTATGGTTGGATTATAAGATGTACTTGTTATTTGAATTTGATACTTATATTTTCTTATATTTGTAACAATGTCTTGTTTTTTAGGATAAACTTGTCTAGATTGTGATGCAATTTATTTTAGTATGATATTTCAACTATGAATTTTATCTTCTTGTACCTTCTATTATTATTGAGAACCTTTAGGTGATGTATAAGCAAAATTCTATATTCTTTCTCTTTCTCTAAATTAATTATCTCTAGTTTAAACAATAATTTTTTAATATTTTCATAAAGCTTGTGATAATATTGTTGTAATATTATGGTTTTATTATGATTATTATATTACTAAGTAAATACAATACATTTGATTGATATGAATGATGCATAGTTTGTCCACTTACGAAATATTTGTTCATTTAACAAAAATCAAATACAAAAATATAAAGGAATCATCGTTCATAAAAACTTAATATTTGCTTCATAAGATTTATTGTGAAAAAACACGTATAAAAAATGTTTGACCTCAATAACACTGATCCAAGAAAACTTACAATATATTTATCAATTAGAATCTTGTAGTTTGAAGGACACGATACTCTTGATAATGACATGAAGAAGTCAAAACTTGAATTTTTGCCAAAAGCACTTTGGCACACAATATTTTTGTCAAACTAAACACATATTTGTTACGTTTATTTTTTCGAAGCAAATTTGTTATTATTAAATTGAAATGAATGAAGAGAAAAAAAAAGGCGGACATGATGCGTGTGATGGTCCACGTGGTCTATCAACGCGAAACAAACGCATTCTACACACGGGATACACGTCGCTTTGTCTATCTGTCTTGCTCCTCTTTTTGTTCATCCAACCGATTTCTCACCTGCCATCTCAGCGCGTGAATCCAAATATTTCAACAATGAGAAAATAGCCGTTAGCCACATGTCACCTTGCCGACATACACATACTGTAACGACTCAACGATGCTTGCCGATTGCCGATTTTCTTGATTTTTTATTGCAACAATTAACATAGTAATTCCTTTGTCTCATGTTATTATGTACTCCTCTTTCTCACAATTTTGTTGCATTTAACCGTTTAATACAAATTAAAAAATATAATTAATAAAACAATAATTTTACTAATTTCTTTTATTAGTTATTGACATATTTTGGTTATAATAAATAAGTATAAAATAAAAAAAATTGAAATTATTTATATAGTACAATTAAAAAAACTAGTTAATATTACATTTAAAATAAAAAATAATAATTTTTTTAGATAATTTTTTATTATAAATATGACAATTATTATAAAACAAAGAAAATATACTTTAAAATATTTTTTTATTATTTTATTTTTCAATATTTATTACTCTTTCTATAATACAATAATTGTTTTATCTTCTTCAAAATAAATTGTTTTATCTAACTATTTCACATTATCTACAATGTACATAAATTAATTCTTTAGAAAAATATAATAATATCATTTTAAAAATGAAAACTATTAATTATTTTATTATGGGAGGGGAGCAGTATTTTAATTTTATTTATGAACGAGATAGATAATAGTAATCCTTTTTATATTAATAATAATCCTTTTTTGGCAACAAGATGACCGAAGTGATTTATAATGGTAGCTACTAGTAGTGAGTGGTGCAAGGCAAAAGACATGATGAGATATCATATTCTTGTTGTGAAGAAGCTGTTAACCAGTCACCACCAATAACGTAACAAGTAAGAGGACACTGCCATTTCTTTTTCTCTGTCATTCCTTCCATCAAACAAACCCAATCTAAATAATGCATCATCCATTATTTAGTAGTAGTTTTAGTTGGTGTGTAACAGAGGAAAACCTCTAAGATCGTTTCACTCCAAAACGCTGCACCGAATCTTTTACCTTTTCAAGATATCCTTTGATTCAACTTTCGATCTTCCATTAACCCCTAATTAATCTTCTCCTATTGCTTCGTTTAAACGCGCTTTCGTCTATCCTTTCATCTCGGCGACAACTACAAAGTATGTATCACCTTTTTTTTTTCTTCTGTTAATTTCTTTTACTCTTTAGGATGGAATTAGTACATCATTACATGCTAATTGATGCGAATTTTTTTGAGATTCGATTAGATTCATTTGTATTTCTAGAATGAAAACAAATGGACTTTCTATTTGTGGCTCTGTTGTAGCTCAACCGAAGTGAAGTTTGTTGATAGAAAACTTTTCTTAAATTATTTTCCTTTTAGATGTTTTATAATTTAGGTTAGAACAGAAAATTTTAACAGAATTTAATGAGAAATTACTTATAGATAGTATGAAAATAATTGTTATGCTTATATTTATTAAAGTATATTTGAGATAATTAAGATGCAAAATTTATTGGCAAACCATGTTGTTTTACCAAGAGTTTTGTCCAATTTAATTGTAAAATTCTTTTTATTAATTTGTTTTAATTGCTTTACAGGAAGAAGACTCTGTGTTTTCTTCTAGATGGCTACACTTTCAGATATTGGGCTTGCAGCTGGAATAAACATTTTGAGTGCATTTATATTCTTTGTTGCATTTGCTATTTTGAGGCTACAGCCTTTGAATGATAGGGTATACTTCCCAAAATGGTATCTGAAGGGTTTAAGAACAGATCCTGTGCATGGAGGAGCGTTTGTACGCAAGATTGTCAATTTAGATTGGAGATCATATATTAGGTTTTTGAATTGGATGCCAGCTGCACTTAGAATGCCAGAACCTGAGCTTATTGATCATGCTGGACTAGACTCTGTTGTTTACTTGAGGATTTACTTGTTAGGGTATGGTCATGGACAATTATTGAAATTGAATACCATATCAGTAAAGGAGAATATGATCCCTGATGTTATTATTAATTTTTTGTTTCTTTTTGTCCAGACTTAAAATCTTTGTACCTATAGCGTTCCTAGCGTGGGCGATGCTGGTTCCTGTCAACTGGACAAGCACTGGGCTAGAAACGGCTGGGATAAAAAACATAACTTCCAGCGACATTGATAAGCTCTCAATTTCGAATGTCCAGCGTGGATCTGAAAGGTTTGAAAACTATAATTCAGTGTAATTACAGTTTTGTTGCTGCTTCTTGATGTTGTTTAATAAATTATTTTCTAATGGAAGCACCTGCATGTCAAGATGTATTCCTGGCCTAATATATATGGATTAACTATGTCTGTGAGGCTTTATGTCTAGTGTGTATAACCTTTATTTACTGTATACAATCTTGATTGTTTTGCATCTATTCTCTAGATACTATTACTGTTATTATATGTTAGTTAATTGTTCTTCTAATCAGTATCCTTATCAGTACCTCGTAATGCAACATCACTTCTCCATTTCAATTGTCATTTTTGTTTTCTTTTTTGAGTAATCTCATTTTTTTAAAGTTGTATAGCTGCTTTTATGGTGCATTCGTGTCCGTATTTGATTATATAAACTATTTTCAAGTATTGTTTTTTTGAAATTGTTGCTAAATCTCGTGCTTTTCTAAAATTTTATACTATCTCAGGTTTTGGTCACACATAGTAGCTGCTTATGCATTTACCTTCTGGACATGCTATATTTTGATGAGGGAGTATGAAAAAGTTGCCTCAATGAGATTACAATTTGTTGCAGCAGAAAAGCGTCGTCCTGATCAGTTTTCGGTAATATTTTGTTCTCTATTTTTAGTGAGGAATTTTGCTATGTAAAACTACTACGTTTTTTTTTTTTTTTTGGGAAGCTTTGAGATGAAGCATGAAACTCTGGTTTTATGTTTCTTGTGTAAGAGGTGGTATGCTTTTTATTTTAGGTGTGTAATGGTGACAATGACATTTGAACCAATAGCCCCATACAAACTACCAAATCCCCTCACCACTAGCCCAATCACAGTGATTAAAGGTGCTATGCCTACTTAGTAATTTTTCTAGGTAGATCTCAATTGTATACTTTCCACATTTAAAATATGTAGATTGCCAGTGTGGATTTTCTAGTAATTAGGAAATCATAATAAGAATCCAGCTATTTATATCAGTGAATAAGTAAGCAAAACACTAGAGTGATGACTGTTATGTGGCATTTAAATTTAAATACATCAAAGAGATATAAGAAAAGATAAAAGGTCTACCAGAAAGTTCTATAAAAAAATAATAAAACAAGGCAGGAACAAACATAACTTTAGCACTGAAGAGCTCTCCAATCTGACAATATCTTTACAATAACCAAGTTTGGGGAAATTGCAATTATAGGTTGAATTGTCACATGTTAAAATTGAGATATGTGAAATATTCCTTCATACATATTTTTCTTATAGAAAATATATTACTTTGAAGGTGCTCGTTAGAAACATTCCTCCAGATCCTGATGAATCTGTTAGTGAGCTCGTTGAGCACTTCTTTCTGGTCAATCATCCGGATAACTATCTTACTCACCAGGTTGGTTCCTTTTGCAACAATGTTAAACATGTTAATTGTCAAATTGATTCTGAGATGATGTGTATGAGTCGTGGAGTACGTTATTAACTAGATATATTATAATAGGTATAATGTTGCCCATTTATTTAGGAAGCAAAAAACAGTATGTGATAGCATATTTATTGTGACACTTACGCAGGTTGTTTATAATGCAAACAAATTAGCAAAGTTGGTTAAAAAGAAGAGTAAGCTGCAGAATTGGCTTGTCTATTATAAAAATAAACTTGACAGAACTTCAAAAAGACCTGAAATGAAGGTATTAGTTTTATATTGATGTGCTTTGAAATGTAAGTATAAAGATCTTAAAATTTACCACAATCTTTCTTTTATAATTTTACCAGACTGGTTTCCTTGGTCTTCGTGGAAAGAAAGTAGATGCTATTGAATATTACACCACTGAAATTGACAAGCTGTCAAAAGAAGTAAGTCCATAATTTTTCTGCTATAAATTTCTCCATGCAATTTAATTTACTAGTATAATTTCTTTTGCTAATAAAAAATTACAAAATTATTCTAACATGGGATGGGAATCGAATATTAATTTTTCAGAATTGATGTCACAGACTATGATATGCCAAACTTTAACAAATCTTTTTATCGCGTGTGCATGAATATTATTCTGCTTTCGAGGAATTATCTCATTATGTAGCTACTGAATGGGCTTGCTTGCCGTTGACTATTAGATGCTGAAAGAACTTGTCAGCCATAATATTTTAAATGGGATAATATTTGCAGAAACTTTGGGCCTTATTGTGGTTTCATAACTGTTATGTCTCCAGAAATTCTCATGATACATACAGTGATTCAAGTTAATCCACCTTTTGCAGATAGCTTTGGAGAGGGATAAGGTCACTAACGATCCCAAGTCTGTTATGCCTGCTGCATTTGTTTCTTTCAAAAGTCGATGGGGTGCTGCAGTTTGTGCACAAACTCAACAAACCAGAAATCCAACAATTTGGTTGACTGAGTGGGCTCCTGAGCCACGGGACGTCTATTGGCCAAACTTGGCAATTCCATATGTTTCCCTAACTGTTAGAAGGTTGATCATAGCTGTTGCATTCTTTTTTCTCACTTTCTTTTTCATGATCCCCATAGCAATAGTACAAACTCTTGCGAGTCTTGATGGAATCCAGAAAGCAGCACCATGGTTGAAGCCGCTTATTAGTGTGTAAGTCTAATCTCATAGTTGGAACTTTGGAGATATGATTCTATCCACATTCATCACTGGATTTTATTTATTTGAATTTACTTTATTGTGCAGCCCTGTCGTTAAGTCATTCATTCAGGGTTTTCTACCTGGTATTGCATTGAAGCTTTTTCTTATCTTTTTGCCAACAATATTGATGATGATGTCAAAATTCGAAGGTTTTGGATCTATATCATCTCTTGAGAGAAGATCGGCTTCTAGATATTACCTTTTCAGTTTTGTGAATATATTTCTTGGGAACATACTTACTGGGACCGCATTTCAACAGCTCGACTCTTTCATTCACCAACCAGCCAATCAGTAAGCCATTCAATTTAAGATAGAAGCACATTCTTTCTTTTTCCTTTGAAAATTAAATTACATTTTTAATTGGCATTATTTTTCATGTGTTTGGGGTGCATGCATGTGTTTTGCTGCACAAAAAAGTTTGCATGGATATGAAACTTTTTAGTAATGTAATTTTATTTGTGGGAATTTTATTTACCTGTACTGGTTATGCTTTTGAGCTATTTTAGATAAGAACCATGATGTTAGTTTTCTTAACAGTTAATTGAAGTGATTAGAAACCTTGCTCCAAGCATTTGTCTTATTTATACTGTTAGTATGACTAAGAATTCTTTATATATTGTTATCAGATATCCCATAACAATTGGCACTGCAATTCCTTTAAAAGCAAGTTTTTTCATCACCTATATAATGGTTGATGGATGGTCCGGTATAGCTGCTGAGGTTTTGATGTTGAAACCACTAATCATATATCACCTGAAGAATTTCTTCTTGGTAAAGACTGAAAAGGACAGGGAAGAGGCCATGGATCCTGGGAGTATAGGTTTCAACACTGGAGAACCTCGCATACAATTATACTTTTTGCTGGGTCTAGTCTATGCTGCAGTGACACCTACTGTTCTTCCTTTCATAATAATTTTCTTTGGGTTGGCCTATGTTGTGTTCCGTCATCAGGTACTGGAATGCTTGAATTATGTTGTGCATATCAGGGTTGAGTATGATTGTATAACTTGGGTCCTCCCTTATTTATGTTGCAATATACAAGATGAAGACCCTTAACTTCCAATTGCAGATGATCAATGTTTATAATCAACAGTACGAGAGTGCCGCAGCATTCTGGCCTGATGTCCATGTCCGTGTCGTGATTGCACTGATAGTCTCACAGCTAGTTCTGATGGGACTCCTGACCACCAAAAGGGCTGCTTCATCAACTCCATTTCTAATTGTGCTCCCGATACTGACGATATGGTTCCATAGATACTGCAAAGGCCGTTTCGAATCTGCATTTGTTAAATATCCCTTACAGGTATGTCAATTAGTCTTTTGGAATTTAGATGGTTATTTGGACTTTAAAGTAGCTATATTCATTGATGGTGGTGGAGTTTGTTATTTCAATTATTATCTGCTCTTTGTTAGATATTCCTAACATTATTGAGCTATAACAATTTATATGGTTTAGAATTTGTTTCTCTACACCCTGAGTGTAGAAACACAGCTAAATCTTATGTTTGAAATACAGAACTTTATTGTTTTATAATTCAAAGGCAATAGGATGCACAAGCGATTTCTGTTGTTCGCCTCAATTAACTTTGTTGCTGGCCAAATCTGCAATTCACATTGTCGCGTAATTTTTATGTTGCTTTTGTGAATTTGTTTGTATACAGGAAGCAATGATGAAAGATACATTAGAAAAAGCTACAGATCCGAACCTGAACATAAAAGGTTATCTTCAACATGCTTATGTTCATCCAGTTTTTAAGGCTAGCCAGGATGATGTTGACGAGGAAGATGCAATCAGTCTAAAGTGGGAAACTGAGAGTGCTACTGTACCCACAAAGCGCCATTCACGAAGGAATACACCATTGCCAAGCAGAATTAGTGGTGCATCGTCTCCATCTATGCTAGATGGAATTAAAAATGATCCAGAGTCATAGATCATGGGCCAAGAAATGATGTCATATTATTGACATGACAAACTAGGATGTATGTGAGTGAATGTGCATAAATTATATAACGAGCTACATCAGTGGACGTGTGGTTGAAGCATAAGTTTAGAAAGTTGAGTGGTCTTCTTGTGCAAAAGTGTTTTGGACATTCTGATCAGAAGATGCAATATAACCACAACTTGTAGAAACTGCAAGGCAGAGATTCTTTCATAATGTTTCAGATTTTGTTAATAGTGAGTTTATTCCCTTAGTAGATAAACATGTTTTTCTAAGTTGTATCACCTAGCATGTAGAGATTTGCATAACATTACACCACGGGATACTGTAAATTATCCAAAAATTGATTATGATTCTATAGGTCTTGTGTATAATTTTTTTCTCTTATGCCTTTCCTTTGAGATCCAGCTCCGTTTATATGGAAAAAAGAAGTATGTTGTACACATTTGTGACATACCAGAGGTTTTCCACGAAATATTATCCCACGTTACTTGTGTCAAAATACTCACAACTAATGAGTAGATGTATTATCATATGTTTGTTTCCTTTTTATACAAAAAGAGTGCAAATTAAATGTACATTTTTAGAGGCATGCAAGCCTGAGGATTTATAGTGACATAGTTAGCAAACCAATCAACATTTTTGCTGTCTCTTATGATTGAATTGGACCTGCTAGATATGGGCCAACAACTTTTGGATGTGCCACACCAAAGTAGAAACTTTCGACAGTTACTACTTTCGGCAGTTATTATTAAATAAATAAATAAATATTGAACTTTAAAACAACAAATAAAAAATATTCTTACAAAAACGACACTAAAAAAGAAAAAGAAAAATGTATATTATAAAATTACTATACATAAAATATAGATAATTACTTACAAAATTATCTCAATAAAATATAATTGAATATCTATGCAAACTTTATTCAAAAACCATTGTTTAAATTTAAAAGGTTTCTAGCTCCTTGCTGATCGTTTGGTCCCTTTTGGTGCAATTCCAGCTATAAATATCATATGTTCAAAAAGAAGGAATGTGTGAAGTAACTATTTTACTTTTGTTTGTAGAGCGTCCAACCTTTGGGGATGTGTGGAAGCAAATTATCCAGTGATTTGGCATCTCAATGGCATTTTCGAATAAGGTTCATCAACATATTTGATTATTTTTTGAGTTGGTATCGTGTGACAATGTGATTAGAAGCCTTCATGTGCAAAAAAAATAAAGCCTTCTTAAAATATGATAAAACTATATCGGCATAATAAAAAAATAATAAAACTATATCCTCTCAAAAAACTATACTCCACCGTTATAAAAAAAAAAGAGAAAGAAACTATAGTCCACCGTTATCATTACCAAATTCGAAAAGGACATTGGGGATAAATATAGTAAACATGAATTTGTGGTCCACGTGTATGAATTAATCGGTCAAAATATAGAGAGATTTTAGCCAAATTTTAATATGGACTATTTTCTATAATTGAATATTATTTTAAAACATATTTAAAATTTTAATAATAGAATGTGTAAAAATTAATTATATTTTATTTTTATAATTGAGATAATAACTTAAATAATATTAATCTAATAAAAAATATGTATGTTATACTGAATCTATATCAATTTGATTAATGTTTTATTTACGAAGATAAAAATAATCATGCATTATTTTTTATAAAAGTATTTTCGACATTTGTTAGAATTTTCATTATATTACCTTTACAAGTGTTGAAAACAACTCAACCTTAGAATTAAATAAAAAAAAAAACTAACAAATAATAATCTAGTCTTATATTTTATAGTAAAAGGATACAAAATTTTATGTAAAAAAACTAAACA
>JBBPBO010001985.1:996866-1143210 GCA_037974295.1 Cicer cuneatum
CGATAAAAAAAAATCCAATATAAAAATTTTGATAAAAAAAAGAGGAGAATAGATTAAATCTATAAATAAAAATGAATTATATGAGTAATTATACTCACAAATTAAAATAAAAGTTTAATCATTATGCATTCTTAGTGTTAAAATTTTTATATTGTCAATTTATCGTTATCAACTTACATATATATTTTTAAAGATTATTAGTAAAAGTCAATATTTTTAATAATTTAACGATTAATATAATAAAATTATTAAAATAAAAACAAATGTAAGGAATAATCGAAAATTCACACTTTTTTTTTGTCTGTTAAAATTCTCACAGTTTATTACTTTCCATGATACACAGTTTTTCAACTAAAAATTATAAAATTACAATCTTTTCCTTTTATTTTCATATTTTTTTTTCTTTACTAAGACAAATCAAATATGGCAAAATAATATTAATAAATAAATAATATTTTATTTCATGTTGATATATTTTTTTTGTCAAATTGATACTAATATTCTAAATTGAAATAAATATGATAAACTGATACATTAAATCCAATTAAAATCCGGACAAATCTACACATATTCAAACATTTTATTAATATCCACTTATGGTATAATTTTTTTTTATATTTTCAATCAATTATAATAGTTCTATTACTCAGTGATATAAATAGTATTAATTTATAAATTGATCAAAATGCATGAAAACTAACCCCGGTAATAATATAAAAAAATTGCGAAAAAAAAAATACTAGAACTTAATAATATAAAAAGAAATTGCGATCACCAAATATAAATACTTTGTCCAAAATAAAAGATACTTTGTTAAAAGTTTATTGACTCGGGAATTGGGCAAAACTCATTCAAAAGGTGAGTGTTGTTAAACTTGAACTAAACTGTGTGCGGATTTATTATTATTATTATTATTATTATTATTATTATTATTATTATTAGTACGTGTTTTTCTCATTCTCATGATTTTGTGATTCTGATTCTAATTGTGATTGGCGATTTTGATTTCTCCATTCCATCACAAGATTCTCTTTATTTTTCGCTTTCAGATATTTATATAAACGCCATTGATTCTGTTTCACAAGTTTTCAACATCACTTATATATAACCGATTCTCGAGCTCAGATTTTCTCATGATCAGGTTTGCTCTACGAATCAATTCTCAAACTATTCTGGTATTCGTCTTCTTTATTTTTTTTTTCTTTCTGATTTTTTTTTTGTTATTGTTACTGTGACATGCAACACATACTCAAACCTTGTTTTGTTAAAACGCTGTTAATCTCGATTTGGTTCCGCGCACTTTCTTCCTTCGCATGAATGCGTTACGAACTCCGGTTCTATTTTCACCGTTTCTTGTTTTTTTGGATTGAGGATGTTGTTGTTGGGTTGACTTGAGTCAACTCAGTTCATGATTTTGACTTTAAGTATTAAAAACTACTATTGCTGCAATTCATAATGCCATTGATTTTATTGCGTATCTGTTTTCAAGGGAACATTTGTTCTTCTCCGAAATCATGTTTCATTGCTCACACACATTGCACACACATTGCTCACCAGCCACTTGCGCTAGAACAGTGGTTGATGTATTGTGATAGTGAATTATCATGTTTTTTTTTTTTTTTTTGAAATAGCCAATGCTAGTAATTAATGGTTAATTTTGTTAGAGGGGGGAATTGAACCCATGACCTCCTTGTCACTCTAACTCCTCCAAACTACCTTATGACTCCCTTTATCATGTTATTTTTTTTATTGGTCTATATTTGCTACCTTAACATTCCCAATTTTTGTTGTTGGGTTTGCTTTGTAGAGAATGCTTTGTTGGGTTTATTTTATAGCATGGTTTTGTTTCTTTGAATATTCTACACTGACAAGTGACAGTATATTTTGCTCAATAATTTATGGTTTTTGATTGAATTAAAGCTATTTTAAAACATCTGAATGTCAGTGGTTAAATGAGTTATGATCTAGATTATGGTTTATTGGAAATATTTGTTATATTTGAGTGTATTTTCTTGTTGATTCTGCAGTAAGAATGGAAGTAGTAATTCCTAGACAAGGACAGTCAAACAAACATGCCGATGATAAGATGAAGTATTCGGGATGCTCAAAAGCTTTTGGAATTTCGAAGAGAAAGGCTGAAGAAACTTATGAGTGTGGTGATGAGAAAGCAGAGCCAGAAGGGAACGGAGAACAGTCGAACAAGGATACTAACGTTAAGCCGAACAAAAGCCCAAGATGTTCAAAAGCTTTTGGAATTTCAAATAAGAGAAGATTTCAAGAATGTCATAGACATCATACTGATGCAAATTCAGAAGTGAAAAAAGAGATTGTGGAATGTTCAGAGGAGACACCCAACCTGTCATCTAAGAAAAGACGTGAGCCAAAGAAGCTTGCTGCCTCAAACAAAAAATGGGAATTTGAAGATGATCTCTTTATGGATGATTTTGAACAAGATGATGAAATGCTTTTTCTTCTTAAGACAAAGAACAGGGGCAGAGCTAGTAGAATGGATAATGTAAGGGTGACTATCTTTTCTCAATTCCTAGTTCCTACACTTCAAAAGCTAAAACCTTGATCTTCTATGACATGCTTTTTTTAATAGGTGAAATATTATATCATGCTTAATGATACTTAGCTAATTGTCTCTGCAGGATGTTCAACAAAATACCCGGAAATGTCATCAGTGCACGAAAAAGGAAAGAACGGCTTTTTTGCCTTGTACTAAATGTTCAAAAATGTACTGTATGCGATGCATCAATCAATGGTATGGTAATTTACATATAATTGATCAATTATTCCAAAGGCTTGTGTGTACACATCTAATTAGTCAATTCTGCAAGGGTTTATGTGTCTGTTTGTGGTTTATAATATGCTATTACAAAATAGAGCTGTTGCTAATTTTTGAATACAGGTACCCTGATATGTCGATAGAAGAAGTTGCTGAAAGTTGCCCATTTTGCCGTAAAATTTGCAATTGCAATGTTTGCTTGCGTTTGAAAGGAACAATTAAGGTTACTTAACTCTGATGTCTACCCTAAATTAATTTCTGTGATGGAACCAATATGTCATAAATTAGAATTAAATCCATATCGGTAACTGTTCTTCAAATTCGTTTTATTTCTATTGTCAGACATCTAACATGGACATCACCAATTACGAAAAAGCTCAGTATCTGCAATACATGATTAACTTACTCCTTCCATATATGAAACAAATCTGTCATGAACAAAGTCAAGAGGAAGGTATTGAAGCTAAAATACAAGGTATTAATCTTCACCTATATTTTCTTTTCTTTGTGTTTTGCATTGAAGATGTCAACAACAATAAACTCTTATGTCAGGAAAATCTTCTTCGGAGATGGAGATACCACAAAGTCTTTGTGGTGACAATGAACGTGTCTATTGGTAAGTGTCCATTCACTTACGATAATGGCATGATTCTCTCTGTTTCTACTATATATTTTAATATTTTGGTCTTGGAGCAGTGATTATTGTGCTACTTCAATTATTGATCTTCATCGAATCTGCCCCAAGTGTTCCTATGAGCTTTGCCTTAGATGTTGCCAAGAAATACGCGATGGAAGCATTACACCCCGGGCTGAGATGAAGTTCCAATATGTGAATAGGGGCTATGATTATATGCATGGTGGTGACCCTTTACCAGTGTCTTGTGATCTAGAGACTTTGGATGGTCATCTTGAAATATCTGCTAAGTGGAATGCTAAGAGTGATGGAAGTGTTAGTTGTGCACCGAAGGAGATGGGGGGTTGTGGTAGTTCTGTGTTGGAGCTGAGGCGCATCCTCCCACATGGGTGGATGTCTGACTTGGAAGAGAAAGCTCATGATATGCTGAAAATTTGGGAAATTGAACAAACAACTCTTCAGCAGGAAGGAGCTGTATCAAACTATGACTCTATGAGAAAGAAATCCTTTACAGAAGGCACAAATGATAATAACGTATACTGTTCAGAGTCAAGAGACTTTTTAAAAGAAGGGATGTTGCTCTTCCAAAAACATTGGAATAATGGTGAACCAATTATAGTTCGTGATGTTCTCAAACAGGGGACAGGTTTGAGCTGGGAGCCAATGGTCATGTGGCGAGCATTGTGTGAAAATATGGCTTCAGATATCAGTTCAAAATTGACAGAAGTGAAGGCTATCGATTGCATGGCTAATTGCGAGGTTTGGTCCCCTTTATTACACAGTTTGAGAATTTGGTCAA
This sequence comes from Cicer cuneatum, assembly GCA_037974295.1. NCBI lineage: Eukaryota > Viridiplantae > Streptophyta > Magnoliopsida > Fabales > Fabaceae > Cicer > Cicer cuneatum. The sequence goes on from JBBPBO010001985.1 coordinate 1,001,088, forward strand.
ATTAGAGTATTTATATCTAAATATGTAGTGTTTTTCCCGACATTTTCTTCCTAAATCCCTCTGCTATTCTGGACTGTATGTAAATTTCCAGTTTTTCCAAATACCGCAAGAGTGCTTTAATACTGTCATTTCCCCTTAGTATATTTATAAAATAAATAACTAATCTTAGTAACGTATTCACAGGGTGTATAGTATTGAGTCTATTGACTTTGATACTCCATTGTATTATATGCATTGGCTTCCAGATTTTATTTGTATAAGTCAGATTTGACGTATTGTGAACTCTTACGAATTAAATCGCGATCTTGATTCCATCTTCTTAATTCTTCGGTGTAGTATATTTAGTTTGTATTTTCTGCAGCATGCCAGAATTCTTAACTCTTCTAAACCTTTGCAGGTAGCAATTAATACTCGTAAGTTCTTTAAAGGTTATATAGAGGGAAGAACATATAGAAATCTGTGGCCAGAGATGCTCAAGCTAAAAGACTGGCCCCCTTCTGATAAATTTGAAGATCTTTTACCCCGTCATTGTGATGAATTTATTCGATCCTTGCCATTTCAACAGTATACTGATCCTCGGGCTGGAATTCTCAATTTGGCTGTAAAGTTGCCAGCCCATGTTCTAAAACCTGACATGGGTCCAAAAACATATATTGCTTATGGGATTAAAGAAGAACTTGGTAGGGGAGACTCTGTAACAAAGCTTCACTGTGATATGTCAGATGCGGTATGCTTCAAGCATGACTGAGCTGTAATTTGGTTGCTTAAGTAGTCTCAGCCTATCTTCTTTTCTGCATATATATATATATCTATTCATTCTTCTTTCTCCCTGAGAACCTCTACATGACTACATCTCGGTTTGCACATTGGATTGAAAACTTAGTTCTCAATGCATCAACCATGTGCTTCATTAATTTTTTTTTTAAATGCTTGTTTAAAGAGAATGGGAATTCCTTTAGGTGTAAAAAGTAAAAACTATACCATTATATTCCACATTACTTGTCTAAAGGGTTATCATTGTATGGTTTGATAGTTTCTTAATGTGTCGCTATATTGTAATGTGGCAGCGTAAAATGTGTTCTCAGAGAATAGTATGAATTTCTATTGCTCAAATTAAAACAACAGGGGAATTCTTGACATTGAACATGTTTTTTCTTGAATTAAAAATGCTCATGTGATGTGCATAGAAACTATATTTATAGTGTCAAATTTCAAATGGAAGCATATTTTCTTTTAATTCTAATTTATAGTTTAATAATTGTCACAGGTGAATATTTTGACCCATACAGAGGAGGTATTATTAACTGATGAGCAGCACTCTACTATTTCCAAATTGAAAGAAGCACACAAGGCACAAGATGAGAGAGAACACGGTGCTCCAGAGACGGTTGCTATATGCCTAAATGGCCGACCTTGCAACAACAGAGAACACATAGAAAATAAGGAAATATTAGAATGCAAAGATATGGATAACCGTCCTATGGAAATCAGTGGAAATATCTTTCAAAATGATGTGTCTGAGGGGGCCACATTTCCTGATAATTGTACAGAAAATGAAACAATGGTAACAGGTAGTGCTCTGTGGGATATTTTTCGGAGAGAGGATACTGAAAAGTTAGGAGCATATCTAAGAAAACACTCAAAAGAATTCAGGCATACTTATTGTTCACCGGTTAAACAGGTATTATAATGATTTATATTTCTTCTTGTTCTTATTTTCAATGTCTGAGGCTGAAATCAAATTCTTTGTTGATTAGGTTGTACATCCAATTCATGACCAGTGTTTTTATTTGAATTTGGAGCACAAGAAGAAGTTGAAGGAGGAGTTTGGTTAGTCCATAGAATTTCATGTAATTCCTTGCTCAGTTCAGTTCCTGCAATTAGTTATTAATGTAAATCTTGGTTTTCAGGTGTAGAACCGTGGACTTTTGAGCAAAAAATTGGGGAGGCTGTATTTATTCCTGCCGGATGCCCGCATCAAGTCAGGAATCTCAAGGTAAAATATCTCTTGACATATATTCGATTACTTTACTTTCAAATAATTTGAATGTATTTATAATCCTAATCATTGTATGCCGAACCTTACACAGTCGTGCACAAAAGTTGCTGTAGACTTCGTATCCCCCGAAAATGTCCACGAGTGTCTTCGTTTAACTGAAGAATTCCGTCAGCTCCCAAAGAACCACAAAGCTAGAGAAGATAAACTTGAGGTGATATGCTCTTCTAAAATATAATTCCTTCTGTCTTTTTTTGTTCTACTCCCTACCTTATGATGTCAGTTTCAAAATAAGTTATCGGAGAGAATGTGATATTTTCCTTTTCTATATGCGCGAGTTATTGATTATTTATGTTGCTTTTTTATCTATGATGGAACAGATAAAGAAGATGATAGTTTATGCCGTTGATGAAGCTGTCAAAGACCTAAAAGCTTTACTCAACTGTGCTTGATTGGCTGAATGCTGCATGAAGAAAGCTACTTCATTTTTCCCTCTAGGTTGCTGGCAGTGTAAACATGTCCAGATAGAAAAAATTTAAGTTAGAATGCTTCATTGGGAGGGTTTAATGGCACTCACAATAGAGTTTTTCCTATTGTCAATGTTACATTTTAGATAATTTCACAAAGTCTGTGTTTATTACTTTTTTTATCATTAACAAAAGTAATAAACAGAGAAATTTTCAAGAGAAATATTACTGAATAATTATGGTATTCTTGTCAAAAGAAAATATAGGCATTATATTAGACTGCGTCCTTGTTTTTGTTGTTATTTCGAAGGATACATTACAAGAGTGTAGGTATAGCTTATGAAAGAATTCGAGTTTATTGTTGTTTGGCGTAATTTGCTACTACATAGGTTAGAAAATCAAATGTCGATATTTCAATCACTTATAATTTGTTATACTTATTTCAATCATTTATAATTTGTTATGCTTGTAAATATAATATCAACTATTGAGTTGTCCGATAACAATTGTTATTACATACTCTACTTTTTAAAGTCAAATTCTTAAAGGTGATGTTCTTCAATGTGAAACTCCTAATAGTAAACTATCATTTGAGAGTCGACCTTCTTTGTTGCTTTCATGCTACAATACTTCACTTGATGACCTCAACTGGTTAGAACCTTATGTGAGACTTTCTATTATAAACTTATTACAATGTTATGAGTACAACCCTAAAAGGGATACTCGTCTAAAAGAGCTCAAAAGTTGGTGAGACTTCACTTGCTCAACTTTTTTATGAAAGTCCAATGTTTAACCAAAGGAAGAACTCATACATAAATATTAGTCCATTAAATAGAAGAACTTCAAGACTTATAAATCATATTTTTTATGTGAGATTTCCAAGTCCTAAGTGTACAACTTATAACATAACACTACACAATTGACTAGAACATGTCGTCAACAACCCACTATATCGTTCATTATGATCACCCATCTAGTTCCAATAAGTTATCCCTCTAATGCAAACATCAATTCATGAACATAAACCCAAAGAGAGTGCTTATTCCAAAAGACTAATAAGTAGGAGAGTTTCCATTTCTTTTAAAAAATGGAGAGAAACCTATTCACAGTAATACCACCAATATTTATGTTGGGCTTGACAAGCAAAGCCCAATATTATCCATTGTACATTTGTTGGGCCAAACGGGGAGAGCTAGAAGAATAAGAGTGTGGTTGTTCAGTTTTAAGCGCCAAGTTAATTCAGGACGTTATCCTCCCATTTCTCTCCACTCTTTCGCTCTGTCAATCCAAATGCTGGACTCTCATCTTCATCTTCATCTCAATGTCCAATTACTTTCACCACAATCCTCTTCATCTTCATTCCCCTTCCCCTCTTCTAAATTCAGGATTCTTCCCTCTCCCACTCCAATCAAAACAACCTCTACTTCCACTCTCAGATTACGCAGTTCCACTCTCCGCATCAAGAACTCATCCACGAATAACGAACTGAACGAAACGGAGACTAAGAAACCGTTGCAACATACGGTCAATAGACCTTACCCTTTCCATGAAATTGAGCCCAAGTGGCAGCGTTTTTGGGACAAATATCGCACTTTCAGAACCCCTGATGATGATATTGACACTTCAAAACCTAAATATTACGTTCTCGACATGTTCCCTTACCCTAGGTTTTCGTTAATAGTTATTTAGTTATTTTCCAATTTTTAGATTTATATTGAGAATTGTTATGAGATTATTCTCATATTTTTGCAGTGGAGCTGGGTTACATGTTGGACATCCACTTGGATACACTGCAACTGATATTCTAGCTAGGTTTAAACGAATGCAAGGATATAACGTGTTGCATCCAATGGGTTGGGATGCTTTTGGATTGCCTGCTGAACAATATGCTATTCAGGTCTCTTTCTATTTGTAGCACCAACACATTTGATCGAAGGTGTGTCCTGATGTCTCGGACACCGGCACAACAGCGACACCTTGATTACATTTAATTAATTCATTTTCTTAAATTATTTCTATTGTTGACGTGTCAGTGTCGTGTCCGCATCAGTTTCCGTGCTTCATAGCTCTTTCTTCCTTCTTAGGAGAAAAAAGATAGAAATTGTAATGTAATGTAATGTAATGAAATTGTTAATTACATCAAAGGTAAAATTTGACTTACATAGCAAATGAGAATAACTACTAGCTAATTTGTAACTAACTTTTATATGTCTAATATTTGGAGTTGTGTCTTAATTCATATTTTTCTTGCATTTGTTTCAGACAGGAACTCACCCAAAGCTCACCACTGTGAGGAATATCAATCGCTTTCGCGATCAGGTAAACTGCGTGTGATGAGTTAGTTTTACTCTAATAAACAACTGTGATTCTTTTGTTAGTTATTGAATTCAGTTAAATAATTAGAGATACCGGAGAAATATTAAAATTTGCTGCTGAATGCTGATACTGTGCTAGTAAAGAACTTATGCGGCCAAATTTGATCCATTTGAAGATCTTTATTCTTAAGACAACTGTGTTAGGTTGTAGTTGTGAATAGTTAAATAGTTAGTTAGGTCCCTCGATCTCTCTATTAACTAGCTATTGTACGGTATAGTTCTTGATCTATCCTTCAATTTTTGTTTGTTTGTTAGAAAACACTTAGAAATTTTATTTTTATTTTAAATTTTCAAAAATTGAATAATCTAAATCTGCTTGAAATTCATTAAGATGAACGTCAAATTTCACCCAAAATTAAAAAATTTCAGAATTGGCCCCTCCAAATTTTAATCTCACATCCTACATTTCTCTTCAAACTTTATCAAGTTTTATTAAATTTTTTCTTTATGAACTTTTGAATTTGATTCATGTTCCAAATCCATTACAAACCCCTGGATATTTGGATAAAAAATTAAAATATAAGAGTTTCAGGTAGAAGAAAATTGACAGCAGGATCAAATTTGGTTACTTGATTGGCTTGAAAAAAGCCAAGGGTAGGAACAAAAATCACGCTATAGTCCAAACTAGAGAAATCAAGTTGCAATTAGTCTAAATAATTTTATTGAAAAGGATCTGAATATTAGAATTGTGGTGTTGGTTCCTAGATTAGCTTCAAAGTAATCAGCAAGCTTATGTTTGGAACTGCCAAAACAGTTGGGAGTTTATCTATTACAAATTAATGACTCAACTAAATAAATTTTATTGCATAATACACATCTTGTTTGAATTTTATTATTAATTCAAGTCACTGGACAGTGTTTTGAATGACTTCCACTTTGTTTTCTCCCCTTGCCTCTGATAGGTGTTTACCTGAAAAAATTAAATACCTCGTTTGGGTGTAGGTGTATTACTTTTAGTTTTTTGTTGAAATACCAGTATTTTCATCCTCACATCGAACTTCACCTCTAGGCTCTATTCATAAAATAGCTTTTTTTCCCTTCATGTTATTGTTTTCTTATGTCTTTACAGTTGAAATCATTAGGATTCTCATATGACTGGGATCGTGAAATATCTACCATAGAACCCGATTATTACAAATGGACTCAATGGATCTTTCTACAGCTTTTAAAGCGAGGATTGGCATATCAGGTTGAGCATTTGCATGACAGTTACTTAGAAATTGTGCTTATTACATTTAATTCTTGAGTATTGATGATCTTATGGTGTTCTTAACTTCATATTAAAAAAATTCAGGCTGAAGTTCCAGTTAACTGGTGCCCTGCACTAGGAACGGTGTTGGCCAATGAGGAGGTTATTGATGGTGTTAGTGAACGTGGTGGTCATCCTGTTGTAAGAAAGGTATCCTGATTCATGTATATTTCTTTCTTTCAAGTTACTTTTTTTGGGTGGTTTTTCTCTTATGGTTTTTTGAATGGTTTCATAATCTTTACAGTGTCGTTGTTTATTGCCAAGCAGCCGATGAGGCAATGGATGCTGAAGATTACTGCATATGCTGACCGTCTTCTGGAGGATTTAGATGACCTTGACTGGCCTGAAAGTGTAAAAGAAATGCAGAGAAATTGGATAGGGAGATCAGAAGGGGCTGAGTTGGAATTTTACATTCTTGATGGTGATGGAAAGGAGAGAGACATACAGATTATTGTATATACTACCAGGCCTGATACGATCTTTGGAGCAACGTATTCATCTATTCAATTTTCTAATATATTTTATGAATATATGATAAAGCACTCTTGAAATTGACTATTTATCAATTTCCTGTTTGCTTTGTATGTTTTAGTTACTTAGTTGTGGCACCAGAGCATTCCTTGCTGTCATCATTGGTTTCGTCTGCCCAGAGCAAGCATGTAAGTTATGCTGTTTCATTGGCTAATTTATTAGAAGGATTTTAATTTTAATCATGGAAGATAAGGAGATGGTGATTCTTAGGGCTTTTAATCGCAGGTGGAGGATTATATTGACCTTGCCTCAAGGAAGAGTGACCGTGAGAGAACAGAGCTTCAGAAGGAAAAGACTGGAGTCTTCACTGGTTGTTATGCAAAAAATCCAGCAAACGGGGAAGCCATTCCAATATGGGTGGCAGATTATGTTTTGGGGAGGTGTGTGTACATAAGTATCATTTAGAATGCGGATTGCATTATGGATTGCTAAATATTCTATGAACACATGATCAATGCAGTGTACAATATATTTGAGAAGTGTATATGACACCAGAATATAATTGTTGTTACTGTGGCAGTTATGGAACAGGAGCAATCATGGCTGTGCCGGGACATGATTCACGTGATTATGAATTTGCTTTGAAATATGATATTCCTATTCGCTGGGTTGTGACGCCAGATGATAAAAGCACTAATGAGTCTGGAAAGGCTTTTCCAGGTGAAGGTATTATCGTAAATTCATCAAATACATTAATGGGGCTCGACATTAATGGTTTGTGTAGCAAAGAAGCTGCTCTAAAAGTCATTGATTGGGCAGAGAAAAGTGGCAATGGAAAGAAAAAGGTTCACATATCAAATTATAGTAAGCTTGTTCATTTTATTGGAAAGTTGTTTTTTATGGTTTGTATAATATGAAATACATTGTTCATCCTTCAGGTGAACTACAAGTTAAGGGACTGGCTTTTTGCTCGGCAGAGATACTGGGGTGAACCTATTCCTGTCATCTTCTTGGATGACAGTGATGAAGCTGTCCCATTGCAGGAGACTGAACTGCCCCTTATTCTACCTGAATTGGATGATTTTTCTCCCACAGGAACAGGGGAGCCTCCTCTGTCTAAGGCAGTGTCATGGGTAAGTTTATACCAATAATTAGTTTCCTTCTTCATACTTTGTTATCTATCAAGGTATAATGGCAATTGGATTCTTTTTATCATGTTTTGGCATTGACACAAGTGTGAATGGTTTATAGAAATCTTGAAATTAAATTTTCCATAGATAAAAACATAGTTACACTGATCTTGATTTGACTGGCTTATCAGACAGTAAACCTACCAATCTTGTATTTGTTGTCAATGGAAGAGAAGACTAATAGTCACATGCCAGTGGTCATTTTCAATAGCTATCTACACGAGTTGCTCTGTAGATGATTTGTCCTATTATATGTAGACTAAATAATTCTTTGAGTAGGAATTCTGCCAATATCATTTAATATTTCCTAATGCATAAGCCACATAACAAAATCTTCTAATTTATAAGGAAATTGAAAGACCTGTAGTAATAGGTCCTATGCTATTGAAATTTTGTGGCAGTGCAAATCATTTTATCACTTCTAAAGTTCTACTTAGGACGTAAGTTAAATTAACTTAGATAATTCAAGTGTTCTGTTTTTGTTTTCTTAGCTTGTTTTTCCTCCCATTGTAATAGTTCTTTTACATTTTTCTGGACGGTACCACTTTTAGGTGAAGACTACAGATATATCTGGAAGACAAGTTACTAGGGATACAAATACCATGCCACAGTGGGCTGGTTCATGCTGGTAAGTCATTGGGGAGGATCTTGAATGATATTGAATTATTATTAAGCACTAAGCCACTAAGCCATGTTTTTGTGGCTATGTTTAGTAGTCTTGTTGTCTTTTTTCAGGATTTTTAAGCATTTGATACAAATGAAAATAGAATAAATTTCTGTTTGTGTGTACATGTCACATTTTCTTTGATTATCCTGCCCAGGTACTATTTGAGATTTATGGACCCAAATAATTCCAAAGAACTGGTTGATAAGACAAAAGAAAGGTGTAGCTTCAACTAATTTTGTCTTTCTTTTCAGTAATTACTCATTATCCATTTATTGCTGGTTTCTTATAATTTACTTCACAAATTCTTTTTGATTTAATATCCCCACTTTTAAATTGTTTTTCTCTTGCAGGTATTGGGGTCCTGTTGATGTGTATGTTGGTGGTGCTGAACATGCTGTTCTCCATTTACTGTATGCTAGGTTCTGGCACAAGGTCTGTATTTGATTTCAGTCTCAGTCTGGAACATGTTGATTTGTGATTTGTTTCACTCTAAGCCGTGAATTTAACCTGTATGTGGAGCAGCTATGTCCCTGTCACTCTTATTCCATGATATCTAGTAAGAATATTTGAATAGTCTCAAATAATAAAGCGCTTGTGTCCTTCAAGTTAGCATTCTTGGTGCAACATTACTATTATTATAGAGTTTGGCATGCCGATATAGCAATCAAGACTCATTATGTCGAGTTGTTTTTTAAACTACAATTTTCCTTTTTCATTATTGATAGTCATAGAAAAGAGAAAGTACTCACAGTTTAAAGAGACTGTTCATTGTAAAAGGAAAGTTTAATAAATAAATGTCAACTTGATTGAGTATTAGACTGTTGATTGATCATTGTAAGATTGAAAAATCCACCAATTAGGGATTGAAATGAGTTCAATAAGGCATCAAAAACCTATTACATATTGTTAGTGTTAATGCAATATTTGTGCATATTTAACCGAGTTTTCTATCTCAGGTTCTCTTTGACATTGGTGTTGTATCCACCAAGGAACCCTTCCAATGTGTCATAAACCAGGGGATTATCCTTGGGGAGGTAATTTCATTTCCTCTGCTTGAAATTTGAGGGGAAAAAAATTAAGCAATCGTCACAATTTTCTAATGGTTTGAATGACAGGTTCAATATATGGCTTGTAGGGATGAAGATGGAAATCTGATATCTGCTGATTCCACTGATATGTTGAACGGACATAATCTAGAAAGAATTTCCCCGGAAAAGGTTTCTCAATTAAGTTTCCATTTTCTCAATGTATTCGGTATTTGTAGAAGTTAAAATTTTGAACCTAATTTTTTTTCTTGACAATAGTTTATATTATTTTTTTTGGAGTGTAGGTCATGAAATCTGGGGATTCTTTTGTCCTGAAAGAAAATCCTGGCATACGTATAGTTGCCCGAGCTCATAAAATGAGTAAAAGCAGGGGAAATGTTGTTAATCCTGATGATGTCATTTCTGAATATGGTGCTGATTCTCTTCGTTTATATGAAATGTTCATGGGACCATTGAGGTAGGTTTGAGTCGTTTGACCTTGAACCCTATTACTTATGGCATATTGTGGAGATTGGTCCTTAATCAAAACATCATTCTGTTTTTATTCTGCCCCTTTTTACATTTATGAATAATGCTAGCAACACACTCTTTGACATGTTTGAACACTCTCTTTTATTGGTTAAAATTCACATGGGTCCCTACAAAATTAGATGAGACCCACAATTTGAAATGTGTGTGTTAGAGAGTGTGTTGCTAGTACTCCTCTACATTTATTTCTTTATGGGAAAGGGGCACTACAAGGCTGTGGATATTGTTCAAATATGGACTTTCACCTCACATAACTTTTCTCCTTGATTTTTATTTTCCTTTTAACATATTCCCAGAGACTCAAAAACATGGAGTACTAGCGGCATTGAAGGAGTACATCGGTTTTTAGGTAGAACTTGGAGGCTGATTGTTGGCTTACCTTTGTCTGATGGCACATTTAAGGATAGAACTGTATCAGTTGATGAGGAACCTACTATAGAACAACTTCGTTGTCTTCATAAATGCATTGCTAAGGTCAATATCTGAATTTTTAATCATAATTTTGTAGTCTTTTTTTAATGGATTTAGCGTGCCAATCTGGGACAATTGAGCTAAGAATTTACTTTCAGTATTCAGGTAACAGAGGAAATTGAAGGCACGCGGTTCAATACTGGAATTTCTGCAATGATGGAGTTCCTTAATGCAGCATATAAGGTATTTATCTATTTCTTCTTCCACTGTTTTAAATTATAATTTCCATGGGAAGCCTTGGATATTGGAGTTCCTGCTATTTGTGTAAAAGATAATGGGTTCATGTTGTGAAATCACTCTTCTAACTGCTTTACCAATACAAGATAAAGCTGCCTACTTTAGGCCCACTGTGGCTCTTCATGAGACCTCTGCTACCTACACTGGGTTGTATTCTTTTAATACCCCCGCCCCCCAACTGTCTTTTCTTTTCCCTTTATTTTACTTTTCTTGGATGGGGAAGGTAGGCAACATTTGATATCGTCATGAATGGAATGGCTATTCCATTCCATTTCAATTTTTGATAAGCTGGATTTTAAGCAGTAATAGAAAATTAAAATTTCCCATGATAATAATACCCTTACATAGCAGGGATGGTGATGGCATTAGTATTGACAGTAGGATTAGTAGATGGCGGTGGTTTGGCATTGATATCACGGCGGTGGTGCCACATATCAATAAGTGGTGTCGTGATGGTAATTGCATTGGGGGTGGTTTTAGCAATGGTGGTGGGGCCTGGTATGAACATATGATTCTAGGAATGACCTATAATATGCTCTTGCCAGTTTGATTCCCTGAAACATAGGGAGTGTTATTATGGTCATTGTTACTTTGATTTTAGTCCTGAAATTTCATTTTAGAGTTTATTCTTGTAGTACATGAACCATATTGGTTTTCTTTGGAATAGGGACATATATAGAGTCTAGTGAATTTCCCATGTTTGAGGGATTAAAACCGACAAGAACTTTAAAGACTAAATCAGAAAAAAAATTATTTTATAGGTGAACAGTTATTTGATCCTGAAAATCACTTAAACTGTTTTGATCTTATTTATGTTTGGCTGCATGCAATAGGAATCAAAATGAAAATATGCATCTTCATATATCTACACTTTATGGTAATGCACGACACGCCTTTATGAAGTGTGTCCTGTTCTTTGCAAAAAAAACGCTGTGTTTGGGTTTCTTATTTTTTATAGTAAAGGTGTTCCTTTTTTACTATGTCCCTCTCCATTACTCATTTCCTTTTCTTAATTATCAGTTAATTCCTTCATTCCCTGTTACAGAAACTCAGTATAATCTCTATATTTTTCTTCGCATATATTTTCAGTGGGATAAACATCCAAGATCAGTGGTTGAGGCTTTTGTTTTGCTGCTATCACCATATGCACCACACATGGCTGAGGAGCTTTGGTCTCGTTTAGGGCACACAAAGTCATTAGCCTATGAGCCTTTTCCTAAGGTATGAATATATCGAACCATTCCTAGTCTTTCACGACTTGTCCAGTTACGTGTTCACTGATTTTCCATTTTTTTTATTGATGGAATACTATCTCCAACAATGTGAAATAGACATTTCATTCTGATACTCATTACCACTACAATTACCGATTACCCCAAAAAGGTGTTCCAGGCTTTCTTGCCGGGATTATAACTTTTAAATATTTATCTCAAGTATAGATTTTATATTTACATAGGACAAATTGTAGCTTAGTGCTAAATGGCATAACTTTCAACAAGTCTTAGTACACAACCACGACTTATAGAAAGTATTCTTTCCTAATGAGATTAAGTTTTTTATTAATATTTTAGCTTACAGTTTTATGAACAAGGTAATAGCTTGTTTGTTTTGGAGTTCTTCCATCCACCAAACGAGATTATGAAAATGAACGTGAAACAGTGACTTATGTGGGGGGGTGATATGATGTGATACACCTGTAGGATCAAGATTTCACAAACATGATTGTCATTCTTTTTGCTAAAATGACAGAATCCTGATCCAGTGACTTGCTAATATTGTTTAATATGACTTGCGCCATGCCACTATGCCCCCTTGTTTATACATTACTTGTTAAAGTTTAGTCTATGAGACATGACCGTCTCTGAAATTTTGGGTGTTCTGTGCATATCATGAATTTGGTACCTTATTTTTATTAGTCATATCTATATATATATATATATCAATTGATTATCAAATGTAGATAGTCTTCAAAAACCAAAATTGTAGCAAAATTAGTTATACATGTATCTATCAATCCGAACATGCAGTAACATCTTACACTAACAACAACATTCGTCCATATATTAATCTTTGAATATAATCCTCCTTGCATTTTTTACGGCAAAATCGTTAATAATTTGTTTATAATCATGATTTTTTTAAAAATCATTTTCAATTGAACTCAAGACAAAACTATTTAATCTATTTTGTGATTTTTTAGATCACAAATAAGATTTTAATAATTTCAATTTCGAAAAATTTCTCTAAGCAGATGCAACAAAATAGTTAATATTATTGTATAAGTTATGCATGCATTAGGAAAACAATGAAATGTTTTAGTAAAAAAAATTGTGCCCCTAAAACATGGGGCCCTATGCGGCCGCACCTCTCGCACACCCTCAGGACCTCCTTCAGTCTAAGATATACTGTGGGAAAAAAAACTCCCAGAGATGCCACCATGTCAATAATATGTTGAATGTCATTCCAGAAGACAACACTAATTCATATTTATATTAATATTGTCCTCTAAAAATTGAAATCTATTATAATATTAGATTTATAAACCTAATGAAATAAGAAAATACATCACAGATAAGGAAATATAGAAATCGGTTCCTAAGAGATAATCTAAATTACAATAGAAAAAATAAAATATTAATATTAATGTGAATGATATCTTGGATCTTGGATGTTATTACAAAAAGCAAAGCACTGATTTTTATTTATGCTAATACTAGCCTTATAATCCTAAATAAATAATGGAGCAAACTATGATATACAAGGAAATATAGTAATCAATTCTAAGAGTTTGTTTGGGAGGAGGATTTTGGAGGGGAGGGAAAGACTTATTTTTCGTTTTGAAATTAGGCAAGTTATAAAATGTTGCTAAGAATAAATGAAGTGTGATTGGAATGTTATGTGATATTATGATCATATACATGTCATTCTTTTAAATTTTTTTAAATCTCAAATATAGACTTGGCTCTCCAAAGTCCTCCTCTCAAACACACCTTAAGTGATAATTTAAGATACTCTTAAGTACTAAGATTCAATTGGGATATTTTAAGATAAGATTTTTTTTTTCTAACTAAGATATTTTTAAATATTGTAACAATATTTTGAGGTAAATAATTCCGAAGTTACACGCAAGTGGGAAATATTTTTCCACTTACATCTGTATGACCATAAAATCAATATTTCATGCATATATAGGGTTGTCAACTTTCTCAATATACTAATGGTCTTGTAGCCGAGGTTTCCTTTAGAATTGTTGAATAGAGTTAATTGAGCTAATATAGTAAAATATAAGGCATTTACGCAGACAAATATTTAAATACCTACAGTGGTTGTGAAGAGGTTCCATCGGGAGGTGATATTTTAGTAACACAATATTTTGAATTCTTTAAAGGGGGATGTTTTCCAGGTTGAGTTTTATTAAATGTAATGTTCATCAAATGGACCGAGTGTCATATCAATGCACTAACAGTGATCATGTCTGTTATATGTTGTAAATGCAGGCGAATCCTGCTTATCTGAAGGATTCAGCAATAGTCCTACCAGTCCAGATTAATGGCAAGACAAGAGGTACCATCCAGGTTGAAGAAACATGTACAGAGGAGGATGCTTTTGCATTAGCATCTAGTGATGAAAAGCTATCCAAGTATTTGTATGGTCAATCTGTCAGGAAAAGAATTTATGTTCCTGGCAAGATCTTGAATGTTGTTCTGGACCGTAAAAACATCAAGGTTGGCGTACAGTAGCTACTTTCTACTGTGTACATTTCTACTGGAAGCAACAATCAAAATTTATATTTTGGGTGTGCTGATCAACTTCCTAATTGCCCTGTATCCACTGAAAGACCAAAGCATATCTAAAGACGGCAGCATTGACTGCAGAATCAACGGTAAGTGACACCAGCCAGCCAATTATTCATCCCATATCACTGTTAATTGTAGAAGTAGAGCAGCAACGGTGGTTTCCAGCATGCTTTTGATCAATAAAATGCTCTGCCTGCATGTGTAACCAAATTACTCTATGTTTATGTACCTTCTTGTTTATTGTAATTTTTTTTTAATTGTTGTAAAATCTGGAATAGTTTTAGTCACATTAGGCTTATGTTTGAATGAACATGAAGGGGACAACATCCAAGTAATGTCTTGATGTTTCAGTGTGAGGCATTGATGACCAAATCCAAAATCATGGTAAGGGCATTGCTACAAAGGGCAGTAGATGTGCCAAATATACCGGTGATGTAAATTGGGTACTTTGCAGTTAATATTCCAAAATCTACTAAGATATGAGGCATGCCAACATCGCGTACGTAGCATCTTCTAACTAACAAATTCAAAGTTGTATCTGGTTAACATGCTCTTTTTAAAAACACGTGCATTCGAGTGCCTTTGAAATAAAACTTTTCTTCAACAAATATATAAAATACTTAATTGGTACATACTACCTCCCACATGCAAACCACTTGTCGAAAGATGGTGGTTGTCGTGAGTTGATGCTGGTGAAGCGCAGTTGTGAACGTAGAAGACAAGGTTGATTGAAGTCTGGGTCTGGGAAAGAGTAGGCAACGTAGGCCACAATTTTGATTTTATTTGAAACTCGGAAAGAGAAACTTGTACGAATTTTTCTGTGTACCATTGAAGCATATCTCTTCAAAAAAGAAAAATGTTTCATGGATACCCATAATTTATTATTCGAAATAGAATAAATATAATGTGATAGGAAAAAATATACCGAAAAAAATAAATGTTAAACAGGTGTAAAAAAATTGAGGACTCACTCACACGAGTTCTTCAAAAAATAACCTTTCTTCATTCCTAAAACGTGAGATGCATTATTTATGTATAAGTGATCTCATGTTGAAGAAATGCATTTAAGAAGTGATTCACGGTAACATTTGGCTTTGACTTCCATTTGATAGAGGTGATTCATGGTAACATATATGCTTGCGACTTGGCAGACCTGGTTGCTATTGACCAGATCGGACTCAAACCAGGGTTAGTTACGTTTGCTTCAACAGATTGCTATTTTTTATTTTTTAAGAACAGATTACTATTTGTTTTTGTTTGTTGAATGTCCCAAATTTTGCTTACTTTCTGAGTTATAATAATATATATGCTTAATTGCTTATATTATTCTGTCATGCTTCAGATTATGTGAAATTAGAACAATATAAGAATGCTTCAATATCCAACCACAATTGTTGAATTCGATATGTTTTTCTGGTTTACTCTGTTTAATATTTTCCTCCTTAACTGTTCAATATTTCTGGTTTACCCTTTTTTCCAATCGCCACTGTCCTTCCTTTGTGATTAGTATCAACTATCAAGGATGGTGGAGAAAATAAATTCCCACATGTTAGAAATTTTGTGGACCCCTTCCCTAGAGTTTGATGATCCCTGTTAAAAAGATCAAGGCATTTTTTATCTCATAATTAATAGCTAGACAGTCATAAAGAAAGGGAAGCACACATGTCCCGGAGTCAGGAAGGCAGTGTGAGCGGGCCTGCCACGTTTCATTTATGTAATAGAGATAGATAGTCACAACACCACAATAATTTTATTGAACTTTATACAAACAACAAAAATGAGTAAAAAATTGATTGCTTCTCTATTTCAATCCAAACATGAGGTAGAAAAAGGAGGAGGAAGAAGAAGAAAAAAATCCAAATTCTAATTTTAGTAGCTTTATTTCTTTATTTTTTACCCAAAAAAAAATGTTTCATTCAAATTGATATAGTATATAAAAAACGGATCTGACTTGAGATTCATTTTAAAGAATAAAATGAGTAAAATCAACTTTTAAATAACAAATCAAAAGTAGATATTATAGGTACATCATAACCAATCATAAGTTTGTTATAATAACAACCATTGATTTTCTCAGTTTACATTTCACTTACATTAAATGATCCAAATCCATCAAAAACAACGTAAATTCAACGCCACTAAAATCGAAAAAGATAAATCTACAAACAAACTCACAACATCTACAAATTAAAGTGCTTATAAATAAGATAAAATAGAAATGTTTGGAATACTCACACCTCCGAATCTGTAATGTTGATGATGCTTATGTAATGGATTAAATTTATAATGGATCAAACTTGATCAAACAATCTAAATCAAATGAACATCGCACTAAGACAATAAACCAAACAACGTCGTATTTAGATAACAAATTAACGGGAAGAAAAAACTACGTGATCCACATATTTAAATAAGAAAAAAAAAACGATTCAAATGGATGATTCCAGATTAAAAATTATCCACCACCCCTCTACGGTTGATGAAGAACAAGATAAGAGGTTGAGAGGAGGCGGTTAGAGTTTAGAGAGTTATTAATTTTTTTAATTCCTATGGATTATTTATATTTTCATTTTACAAAATATTTATCAACATCAATATAAAATAAAATATCAATCGATTAAAAGTTGTAACATGATAATAAATAAATCGTTGGGTGAATAAATCATCAATAGAAGTACAAATGAATTAGACAAGCATTGTGCTTGCAATATATATTTCTTACAATCAAATAGAAATTAATATAATTGCCTAACATTTTCACTCCGTTAGTTTACCTGGTTGCATTTCCTTCTGACTTCACCCTGCATATTTGTGAGAACATTGGTAGAAGAAAGCTTAACAAATGCAGATGAGAAGACTTCAAAGAAGTATCTATGATCCATAGCAAACCTCATGACAAAGGGTGCAGTTCTTGGATCTCTAGAAATGTCTGAGTCAATACCAAATAAACCTCTCCCCTTCATAATGTCTCTGTAATATTGGTTGTCAAATATTATAGGGGTCATGTCATTAGGCACAAATGTGATATTTGTCAGAGGAATCTCAGTTGGACATGTTAGTCTTAGTGAGGCTTCAAACCCCAAATCCATATTGTCTCCTATTTGTTGATCATACAATCTACCTACAATGTTAAAGCAGTGTCCAACGCCTAGTGTATGTGCACCTGTCAATAGTAATAATAATAACAGATCAAAAACTATTGTTTGTCTTAGGTAGTAACAAATTTTAAAGTGAATGTCAAAATATGATTTATTATAGATATGACAAGATACAATAATATTGTGGTATTTTTTATCTGCATTAGTATAACACTCTAAAAGATAAAAGTATATTTTTTTTTTTTGTGAAATGTTGTTAGAAGTTTATAAATAAAGTGTCCATGAGTTATATGCCTAATATTTATACTAAAATGAACTGTTACTGCAGTCAGTGATCTCGACCACCAATCAAGATTGGACAATTGAAATTTCAAATTTAACAAAATTATGATATGCATGAACCGTTTGATCTATATCTAACAATTTAGATGGACCGACTATTGGTTGCCATAGGAAATTAGGATGGCTAAGGAATTCAGCTCCCCTCTATGCTTCTATATTACAAAAATATTCTAAAAATTACCTTAGTTGATTGTATTCTCATTTCTCTTAATTTTATGTCATTCTCAAACCTACCTTTCTTTTTAAACAATTCTCACACCTATCAATTTTGGTAAAAAGGGAGGAAAAAATATTGGTTGTGGGAATGGTGTTAAACTTTAAAGGGGTCTTTATTTTGAGTCTTTTCCAAATGAAGTGAATTCAACTCATTTATATATGGTTGGCATGCATTACCTAAAATGGAAACAGATTCTTCAATGCTCATTCCTTTAGATTTGAAAATGGATATAAATTGATCAACTGATATTGTAGGTGAAGGAAGCTTAGCATCAGCTTCTTTGAAACTAGAAGTTCTTGAATCTTTTCTTCCAAGTGGGATCTGAATATGTGGTCCTCCAGAGAGTGACACTGATACCTTAGCAGCTAATACAATGATATCTGCACAAGACACTTGTCCTGGACATTCTTCTTCTAATATTGCTTTTATGTCACCGATTATTTCTCTTTTTCTGATTCCAAAGTTTTTCGAAGATATCATTTCAGAACTGTGAGTAACATAGTTTGAGTCCAATAAAATGGAGGCATCACATCCCTGCAGCATGAAAATTCCTTAATACAACAAAAAAACACTAATCAAGTGATTAATGAGCTTCAAGTAAGGATGAATCATTCGGAAGAACCTAAGTTCGAATCCTGATTGGAACAATAATTGGTCAGACTTTACTAGTCTGACCTTCTGTCAAAAATCTAGATTATTAGAGTCTCATTACTCGGAGAACCAGAGAGTTAAAACCAAAAAACATAAAATATTAATTGTTTAAAAATGTTTTGCAACAAAAAATAAGTAGTAATTAAATACCTGAACTTGGCAGTCATGAAACATGAGCCTGAGAAACGCTGCTGGTGCAGTAGGATCTGTCAAGAATAAGGTCAGCAATTCTTTCTTTATCGTACTTTCCAAGTTTGGACAAGAAAGTTTGTAGTAGTTGTAAGAAAGTTGGTTTTGTTTTATTCCAAATGAAAGTGGCAGTGACATAGCCATAATAAGCAGAATTAAAGGAAGAGATATTCCCATAATTTATTTTTGTGCAGAAGGAGTGTAAGTGTTAAGTGTTACTATGGAAATTTATTTATTGATGTTTGGTTGCAGAAAATGTTGGTAAATTATATGGTGATTTGAATGGTAATATATATATGGTGATTTGAATGATAGGGTTGGTAGAGTAGTAATTGAGTTGAGTTGGCATATGTTTGCCAAAATTATATTACCTTATCAAATGGGCCATTATGTTTACTGTAACACAGCTTTCAATCTGTTTCTCTTTATCATATAACTCTTTCTAAAAGACAAAAGTTACAAGTGATGTAAAAAAGTTAGAGTATGTTTGAATCAATGATAAAGAGTGAAGTAAAATGAAATACAATAGAATAATATTCATTAAATGTTATAATCAAACCGGTGATATTTTTTGAGTTTTCGGATAATGGTTCAACTGATTCAATCAGTGTAGCTGCGAATAAATATATATAAAAAATTTGTTAAAAGTTAAAAATAAATAAATAAATGCAAAAAGTAAAATTTGGTTATCCAACCAACTGCAATTTAATTGTGGTACAACCCAATTTAATTAGAATATAATTCAAGTGAAATCATACCAATTAACTGAATACCCAATTCAATCATTTAAACCGATCAGTTCGATATCGAACCGAAGTGATAGACAGTTCTTAAATCATTGAGTCATTGCATTCTACTTAAACCATCCATATGCAAATACTATGTTATTGAGAAATGAATGTTGAGCGGAAGCGGTATAGATATATTTTTCAAAAATTATGTATACATTCTGCCAGCTCCTGATTAGTCAATTATGTGAAGTTGCTTTTATTTATTTATGAACAAGTGAAATTAATTACTATGATAAAAAAAAAAAAAAAAGCATTGCATCCTATACATATGTATTGTATTGAGTAAATGAAATTAGTTGGTCGTTGTTGGAAAACACTGTATTGAGTAAATGAAATTAGTTGGTCGTTGTTGGAAAACAATCATAAGACATGTGTCATCAACGAGATACTATGAATTAATTATCTACATGTGCCTTAACCATGTCAGTTCCGGTTGATTTTTGAGTTTAAAAATACTGAAACTGTTTAAAAATCACAATTTGTGTCATCGATGATATTACTGAGTTGAGTCGCGGACTAGGTCGTTCTCTTTAAAACGTTTTGCGGCACTGTCCAAATTGTGCAAAGCAGACTATCAATCACGACGTCTTCAGGATAAAACAACTCAGATTCACGTATCAGAGTTCCACTGCACCGTAGAAAACCGTTATAGGATTACACCATCAATATAGTTGTTAAAGTCACTCTCAATATGAGAGTTAAAATCACTCTTAATAAGGCGATTAAAGTCTCGCAATATAGTACTATGATCGCTCATAAATCAAAATAACTACACTTTAAAGGACTGCGACATGCGGCATAAAAACCACTTTAGAAGAATAGTGATATTATGACCACTCAAAAATCGGGACTACGTTATAAAACTGCTATAAAAGAATAATGGTATTAGAACCATTCAAAACTCGACGGAACTACAGCATAACAGCCGCTCTAAAATATTGAAGGGACTATAGTACAATACCGCTCTAAAATATCGAAGTGACTACGATATAACAACTGCTCTAAAATATCAAAGGAAATATAAGAGGGAGAAAAGAAAAAATTAGGAAATGCATCCAACTTTGGTGTGTTTTTCACAATAAATTAACACTCTTTATATAGTGATGGAAGCAAACCTACATATGTTTGACTTCAACAAAATTTTAAGAATATTTATACAGTGATTAAAACTATTTAAAATGAGATTTTTCGATATAAAACTTCAACCATTTTTAAATTTATACATTATGTTCCAACAGTCCCAACAATACAACATCCTTAAAAAATGAACAGTGAATAAATCAATTATTAATATTATAATAACAATGAATTAAGCAAATTAATTATGTAGGTTCATATAATATGAATAATTGATTTGTTAATTAACTGTTTGTTTATTATGTACTTTAATCTCTTCTGCAGTTACATTCTGGTCTGTTATATTATTCTTCGGTAGCTATTTAATTCACATTTAAAAATGGTAATGGGAACTCCATGAAATATCAAAAGTAGAGGATATTGTGGCATATATATTCCGTGAAAGTATTTCTAATCTATCCGTCATTGCTATGAATTGAAGAAATCACAGTGATGGAATGGCGAAGTCAATATTTCACATTAAAAGTGTGAAGGTTTAAATTGTTTTGTTGAGATGGATTTTGGTTGCTTCAATTTTACTACTACTGCTACTATTATTTCTTTAAAATTTCTTCGTTGGCTTTAGTGGTTAAAGATTTCTGGGATATACATAAATTAAATACCAATTCTAGAATAGTTACACTCAATGATATCTCATGTCCGAAAGAAAAAAAACACTCAATGATATCCATATATGGTTCCAAATTCAAATTTAATTATTTTTTGAGTCCATACCTTACAATTTACAAGTCAACAAAAAATTGTATATGCAATATAACTAGCCTTTAATTGATGCTCATCTTAAAGCCCGAGAGAAAAAAAACTAGTGGTTAATTACTAGTAAAAAGTGTTATTGTCGGTTATCACAACCATTATTTTATAGTTATTATAAAAGAAATTTTTTTAATAATTTGACGGTTGAGATTTACTAACAATATAAAAAACTTTACATAGATATAAATTAAATCTAAAAAAATCATATACCCCTAAAATTACATCCATTCATTCAAAAAGCACTATATACTTTTTAGTGAAACTCTCGTTTTGAATTCGCACCAACAATTTTTTATTATCTAAATTATACTTGTGAAAGAAAAAAAATATTATTTATATTTATTATACGATACAATTAGAGAGGGAAGGAGTAATTTCCTTCATACTTTATATGATTTATTATCCAAACATTTTCTAATAATTTACTAAACCTCGTTAATTTTCATTCTACAACGTACATACATTTTAAATACTTACATATTGTGTCGGTTTTGCCGTTGTATTTGGGTTCATTTTTATTTTATTTAGTGTTAAATAAATTTTTGTCTTTATAAAATTTTAATATTTTGTTTTTAGTCTTTATAAAATATTTCTTAGTTTTTTTAGTCCAAAAACTTTTTCATTTTTAATTTTGATTTTTGTATTTGAGTCAAACTTTCGTGTATTTTTCAAATTTTGAATGTTTAAAATATCATAAGAATGTCTTCCACACAATTTTAGAATGTTTTAACAAAACATAAATTTTTAAGTGCTAAAAGTTTAAAATTTAATATTTAATTTATTTCTTGTTAAATTTTTTAAATTTTTGTAAAGAATATGTTTATAATATCATAAATATGATTGCAAAAAATTATTTAAATATTTGAATAATTTACGCGAGTTGAATTAAAAATAAAGACAAAACATGAAAACATAAATTTTTTTTGGAGACTAAAAAGAACAATTTTTTTAGGGGCAAAAAAATAAAATGCTGAAACTTTATAAGAACTACACATTTATTTAAACTTTTGTTTTATAAAACACTACAAATATTTCTTAAAATTTTTAACTTTCAACACTATATTTGTACTACTTATTTTACTTTTCATTTTATTTATTTTTCATTAGTAGTAATGAGTATATTAGATATATGCTTACAACCTTAAAACTGCTTATAATTGCATTATTTTATTATATTAATTAAAATAGTTTTTCTTTTTAAAATTTAACTTTTTAGTCTTCAAATATCTTATTTGTCAGCAGATTTAATCTCAATCTAAATTTTTTGTCCCAAAAATAGTGGTGTAAGATATGTTTTTAAATAATAGGACCTTAAACATATTAACATGGTAAAATAGAAGTAGATTTATGTTTATCCACCTCATCTAATATTAAAATAATACATTTAAAAATAACCACAAGTACTAAAAACATTTTAGGAAATTTAAAATAAATTACAAAATCATGAAGTTACAAAAATAAATTTATTTTAAATTTTTTTTATAATTTATTTTGAATTTCTAAAAATATTTTTGATATTTCTTAAATTTAAAAATAACCACAAGTACTAAAAACATTTTAGGAAATTTAAAATAAATTACAAAATGATGAAGTTACAAAAATAAATTTATTTTAAAAATAACTTTTTTATAATTAATTTTGATTTCTAAAAATATTTTGATATTTTTTAAATTATTATTTTAATGATCGATGAAGTGAATTTATCTGTATTTTACCACATCAAACTTTTTAGAGTAATTTTTGGTGTAGACTCTGTATTTGGTGTACATCCATTTGACACCTAAAAATATATAATATATAAAAATAATTTTATTTATTATTTAAATTATTTTTACATCGACCACCACTAATGGTAGAGTGTCAAATTGATCTCTTCTATATATGGGATGTACACGTACCGTTGCTCAACTTTTTAATACTATGAAATTTAAAACACGAGACATCACTAGTTTTGGGGTAAAATATTTTGGTTGAGATCAAAATTGCAAACAATTGTGAAATTTGAGGGACTAATGAGTTTGATTTTAAAAATGAGATAGTATTTTTACTGAGTGTGATAAAATAAAGATATAAAAAAATACAATTAAAAGTTAAAACTATATTCTTCTCATATACATATATTTGCCATAAAATTTGTATATGTTTGAAAATTCGAATTTAGATTTTGGAGGATGCTCATCTCACCTAAAAAAACAGTGATTTCTAGATCCACAATTCGATAGTTTTTTTAGCATTAAAAAAATACTATCAAATATTATAATTTAATAGTATTTTTTTATAATATTTTTTATATATGTGAGTAAATATTGAGGGCAAAAAGAAATTGTATACTCTAAAAAAATTAGTGTTGTCAATGTCTATTAAAACACATAAATAAAATGGATTTTTGTAGCTCAAATGCACGCAAATAAAATCATCATACTATATTTAAAGGGCATAAATCGTGTGATAAAAAGGTATTTTTTTTACAAAATGTGATTAAAAAAATTTCACGTTTCAAAAAAGTAATTGTATATATAATCACAAATAATTAACATATTCTTTTATACAAATTTATTCTTTTTAGATTTTCTTATTCATTTAACATTTTCTTTTTTATGCTACCTTTTCTCTCTATTTCTGTGAACTATTTTTTGGTTTCTTTATTCTATTTTTTTATTTTTATATTCAGTTCATATATCTAATTTTGCAGGTTAGCCGATAATCACCACATTAAGGTTATCGATGTTCAAATTAGGTATCTAAAGTTTTTTTTTTTAGGTATTTATATTTTGCCTCAAATTTTTTTGATGAGTGTATGGTAAGTTAGTAACTCAAAAAAATATATTAGAATCACTCAATATTTACAACTGCGGAACCAATATATGTCTTTTTACATCAAACCATTGATGTTTTTTGTTTTAAATATTTTAATATACTTATTTCTATGGATTATATTTAGAGTAAATACATGTATATTAAATAAACTTTAGAAGATATGATGCATTTTATACTGATTTTTTTTTATCAGTTCTAATCTATTATATTATAAAATTAGGAAATCATTCATTATTTTTATATATTTTTCTGCTTATATACATATGTTAAAATGGTCATTTATTATAATATAGCCTTAATCCGAGCTCATATACATATACTAAAATGGTCATTTATTAGAAAATAAATACTATAATGTTAATATTTGTAATGAAACATATTATTCTAAAATACTACAATGTTATTTTATTCATCAATTAGTTAAAATTAATACTCTTTATATCTTATAATCATAATATAATATACACTAATTATAATTTATTATATAAATAGTACAAGGATTAATTGTTTTTTTTAATATCATTAACATAAAAACAAGACAATTATAATACATTAACTATAATTTTTTCACTTTAATATTTTTATGTTATTTTTTTTGGAAATAAGTCATTAAAAAGTTGTTGAAACGTATAATTTATACACAGGATTAAGGTTTGTCATTAATTAATTAGTTAAAATTTATTTTTTTATATCTTCTAAATAAATAAAAATTATAATATATTACTTAAAAAACGGTACACGGGATAGTAAAAATAAGAACACTTGAAATACATAAACTATAATTTTTTATTCTACAATAAAAATGAAAAACAGTTATAATGCCTAAACTATAATTTTTTTCTAGTTTTTTTGGAAATTAATCGCTAAAGCAATTGTGGGAACGTACAAAATATTTGTTACCAAATAATTGTCATTAAATAATTGGTTAAAATTAATATATTTTTAAAATATCATAATCATAAAAATTAATACAATTTGCAATGAATTATTCACAATTATTTGAATTGATCAATTTTGCACGAGTAGATGGATGTGTAATGAATGTTATACTTAATTGATTATATCTATTGGATTTATGCATTTTTTCTAGGTATTTGGTGCTTCGATTATAGATTATTTTGTATTTTTAAAATGGACAACCACCGAATATATCATAAGTTATGTTTTTATGATGCTATATTTAGATCAATTATAAATCATACATATTAAAAACTACATCAATTATTATTAATTTTATTTAATTAACAATATTTATCATTAGAAATTATTTAAATTTTTATGATTATAATCATAAATTAAATTTTCACTTTTTGGAAAAGAAACCAAATACCAAACAATAATATATCTACACACTAGTTATAATAACAGAGGAAGTTGCAAAAATTTAATATTAAGTAGAGGTTAAAGTGCTTAATTTAATAAATTAGGGTGGAAAATGCTACTACACCTACAAATTATGGATAAAATATGACCCTTTTAAATACATAACAATTTTGCAAGTCACAAATCAAATATATGCTTATTTAAATTGAGATATTTTAATAGACTAAGGGCACATGTTAATAATTTAAATGTAAAATTTTTATCTTACAAATAATTTTTGAAACTCCAAATATTATTTTTTTTAATGAGAAATTTCTAATTTAGATATCCTGCCCTTAAAACCCATATTAATATCACCCTTAAATTAATCTAAACCCGACTGGAGTGTAACTTGTATGATTCTTGAAAAATTAATTAAAACTTTATAACCAAATTCAATGACATCACTTAGCTTTTGACTTAAATTTATCTAGTTATATTAATATTGAATCCCCAACCATGACTATTTCACAAGACGTGCTTAATATTTTCTAGTTTTAAAGCCGTCCAATTTCTGAGGAGCTTAATTTCTATTGTGAACTAATTCCATGTCCGTTGCATCATCAATCATCGTTTTTTTTCTTTCTTTTCGGTAGAAAGTTTCCTCTGTAAAAGATATTTTTATTTGAAGCGTATCAGATATTAAATATAAATATTTTTTTAACAAAAAATATAACTCGAATTCACCATACCATATTATAAGAGTTTAATTCATTCTACTAAACCTAAAACTCAATAGTTTATCGATCTTCTTTTTATTCTAACGTTACCTAAAAATAATAATTTTATTCTAACATAACACATCAATTGTAAATCAATGAATGTACTGTATAACCTTTGTATCTAAGTTCAACAAATTATTAATAAGTCAACTAAGCCAAGCTCGTGCATCCACGTTTTTTAATTAACAAAAGTCAAAAAATATTTTAATTCAAGCTCCTAAAATGTGTGCACAACCTTCTTCTCATAATTTCACCTATTAAATCAACACATTCCCTTTGTTACTTCAACATCATAGCAAACATGGCCATTTCAACTTCACTTCTCACACTTTCATGCTTCTTACTAACCCTTTCATTAACCTTAGTTAATGCTTATTCAAAAGAAAATTACTATAATACTAAGAAACCATTCCTCAATGAGATAGATTCTTGTTGGAGGGGCAAAACAAATTGGTCTTTAAACAGAAAAGCCTTAGCTGATTGTGCTATTGGTTTTGGAAAAGATGCTATTGGAGGAAAATATGGTGAAATATATGTAGTTAATGATTCTTCTGATGACCCTTCAAATCCAAAACAAGGTACACTTCGTTATGGTGCAATACAAACAAAGCCACTTTGGATAATTTTTGAAAAAAGCATGGTTATTACACTTGAAAATGAGCTTATTATGAATAGTTACAAGACTATTGATGGTAGAGGAGTTAAAGTTGAAATTGGAAATGGACCTTGTATTACAATACAAGGTGTGAGTCATGTTATTATACATGGAGTTAGGATTCGTGATTGTAAGCCAGGTAATGCTGGTCTTGTGAGAAGTAGTCCTGATCATGTTGGTCATCGTCGTGGCTCAGATGGTGATGCTATTAGTATATTTGCTTCTTCAAATGTTTGGATTGATCATTGCTTTTTGGCTAGTTGTAGTGATGGATTGATTGATATTATTCATGCCTCAACTTCCATTACCATTTCTAACAATTACTTCACTCAACATGACAAAGTAAGTATATGTTTGAATTCACGTTGAGTTTGACATAGTCATATTGTGCTATCGTGATTTGGGTAAAAACTACACTTTAAAACTTTAATAAAATTATATCATATTTGTGAGACTAGAATCATCTTCTGATTGAGCTAACGTATATAATTGTCTGCAGGTTATGTTGCTAGGACACAATGATGGATACACATCGGATAAAATAATGAAAGTAACAATAGTTTTCAATAGGTTTGCTAGTGGACTAATTGAAAGGATGCCAAGGTTAGACTAATGTTATTTATAGATTGAGTTTACATTTATCTATTATATTATATTAGTGTGCAGACATGTACTAACGTGTCGCACAGACAGGCACTAACGTGTCTATCTGTCTGTTTTTTTCGATAAAAGTTACAAAACTTTATAAGATTATTAATAAAATTTTAGTGATTTGATTGGATAAAGAAGGAGAAAATTGTAAATAAAATAATTTAAATACAAAAATTTGGTAGCGTATATGTTAGATTGAGTTTATGATGATATAAACTAAATAAAAATATTGACTTGTTGATGAATGTGCAGGGTAAGATTTGGTTATGCACATGTGGTGAACAACAAATATGATGAGTGGAAAATGTATGCTATAGGAGGAAGTGCTAACCCAACTATTTTAAGTGAAGGCAACTTTTTTATAGGACCAAATGACCAAAATGCAAAACAGGTAGAAATTGGAAGCAAGAAAACTATACATAGTTTTATTTAAAATTCAACCATTTAAGATATTGACTTGAGTGTGGTTATTTTTGTGTGATAGATTACCAAGAGGGAAGCCAATGGAAATTGGAAGAATTGGAAATGGAGGTCTTCTAAGGATGTATTCTTAAATGGTGCTTATTTTGTACCATCTGGATATGGAACTGCTGCCCCAAATTATTCACCTACTCAATCTTTTGTGGCTGTTCCTGCTTATATGGTGCCTGCTATAACTCTCAATGCGGGTCCCTTGACTTGTTTTGTTGGGATATCATGTTAATATAATATGGCTTAGAATCTTAAGTTCACACAACTAATTAACTACTTTGTAGAAAATTGGTTTGTAATTTGGCAGATTCATCGTTATTTTATATGTTAGTTTAATTTTCGTACACTATCTATCAGTGTAAAAAGTTTTGCGATGTCGACAAATCAATATCAATCAAATCTGTTATGTATTTATAGATAAATTTACAATGTAAAAAATAATGTTGACAATGTATATGGTTTAAATTACATGCATCATAATAGAGTGGTTTTTTATCAATAAACTTGAGATACAAATTTAATCAAACATAAGATGCCAACAAGAAATTAACAGAATAATTGTGAAATAAGTCTATGAGTAAGAAAAGGACCCATAATTGTACAAATAAATAAACATAATATCTGAAGGGGGCAAACAAAAAGTAACAAAAGGTAAATATATATGTGTGTAGTTGGTTTGCATTATTTTGGTTGTCTTTAGAAAAGCCTGTTTTCATTGTTTTGAACTCCACATGTTACTGGTGCTTTAGCTCTCACTTTCTTTATGTACCAAATACCAGCTCCAATTCCAAGTGCTCCAAAAGCTGAAATACCAGACACTGTCCCTGCAGCCAAAATTCCAACACACAAAACCACAAACATGAGATTAATTTTCAACTTCAAAAACTGTCATTGTGAATGTCAATTACTTATTGAGTTCATTTCTATCACCTGCAATTACATGGACATTTCTATTGTGCCTTGCAATATCATAATCTGCCAAACAAATAATTTCCAATTGTTAGAACCACAAAACAAGTTTTAAAGTAAACATATATATAAACGCACAAGATCACAACTATTGATTTACGGAGTTAGGCCAATTATGTCTTTGTCTCCGACGACAATGTTTGTTGTAGTTTTTCTATTATAAAGTGCTTAGAGTTACATAGTAGACAACTTGTTTAAATATTACGATTCAGATTACAAGTTTACCCTTGAACTATACAGCATGGGGATTCGCTACCCTCACCCTGACCTTCCTAGTTATAACTTGACAAACAAACGAGTCAAGTCCAAAGGGCAAGTATCATTCCACTCCGCTGGAGCGTCTGCTAACTTATCGGCGAATACTCAAACACCAATTAAATTAATTTAAAACCTTCCAAAAATTGTGACTCATTAGTGTAATAATTGTTTTCCTAATTAGTCAATGACAATATAAAATAGGCTAATGTGTTTGACATACCTTTACAATGTGTGGTGAAATTTCCTTCCTTACATAAACACACAAAACTCTGAGTCTGTGTATCAAATCCACAAGTTCCACCACCACTTTTGGATTGATCCTGACATTGAAGACATCTTGTAGTAACAGGAACATCAAAATCAATTCTAATTCCATATTCAGGAACTTGATCATAAGGCTGAGGAGCTCCAACATTTCTCCAATAAACACTAGTATAACTTGTACAATACTCAAGCATCAACCTTAATGATTCAGTAGCTTTTGGATAATAAGAACAACAAGAACTACCACTCATAGCAAAAGAACACACTGGCAAATGTCTGCATAGATAACTAGCACTGTCACAAGATGAATCACAGCGTTCAGGAAAATGTTCACAAAAAATAGGCTTTGGTTTAACAATAACTTTCTCTTCACTACAATTGAAGAACAAGTACTCATTTTGAGATGAAAGTTTGAATCTTTTGCTTGTGTCTAAACTAAAAGGTCTTGTGGGTCGGTAATTTTCACCATCTTCACAACTCCACATGAATGGATCAGTGACAACAATATGTGGATCATAATAGGTAACGTTATGAACAAGGTATCTACCAGAAGGGGTTCTGAGTTCGAGTTTCTGTGAATCGGAACAAGCGAGAATGTAACGGTAATATGGACTTCCACAACCATCATCAATACCAAATGGATATTGAATGGGAATTGAACCACATGAAGTTCTACAAAGAGTTGATTGAGAATTTGTGATTGTGGAGAATGAGTTTATGAGTTGGATTATTATTAGTGGTAATAAGAAGATTGGTTTTTGTTTTAGATGGAAAGCCATCATCATCAGAGATCAAAGCATGAAGATTGAAGGTTTCTCAATCTAAAGTTGTCAAAGAATTAAAGTATTAAACATCAAAGTAAGAGAGAATAATAATATCTGCTACTGTTGTTGCTTTATTATTCAGGATCTCCTTTTTGCTGTTATTATTATTATTATTACTATTATTATTATATAGTTTCTTTATATTGGAGTGTTCACCTTTCTTTTTTTCTTTTAATTAAATCACATATTTATTTTTAATTAACAAAAGTACAAAATTTTGAGAGGGAAAAATTTGGTCAAGAAACTCGACCACTTTTATAAATTAAAAATGTTGCTTATCTTCATTCACTATAGTCACACATTGCATTTTCCCATGTAGCTTTAGAAATGCTATTGTTTTGAGTTGTTTCCACCGCATAAATTATTACACTAGTTAGAGAACACTAGAGATCTTAATCTTTTTGAGCGATTTTAACTAAGTATTTTATTAGTTATTACTCTTTTTGTAACCAAGTATAAATAAAAAGTACATAAATTTAAATAAAATATGATCTATATACATATTTTTCCCCCCGTATATTTTGCTGTAAAGGAAGTACTTGATAGTAATTGGTACAACCAGTATACTTGAGATTATATTTCAAATTATTGCATACTTATTGAGGGATTTAGAGTTCGATTGTTATATATTAAACAATGATTTTGATTATATAATTTTAAAAATAATATTTTATAAAAATTTATTTAAAAATAATATAAGTTATTTGTAATTCATTTATGACAGATTAATACAATTGCTTATAAAAATATTAAAATAGTAATTTTGACATTTAATAATTTATATATGCATTATTAGTAATTTTACATATTAAAAATCATTTTTAAAAAAAATACATATTTTAAAAATAATTTCTACGTGAAGCTACTCGTAATAACTTCTCATTTTAAGTATTTTTTAAAAATTTGTTAAACTAAAAATGTTAGTAACAAAAAGATTAAGGGTTTGATTGAAACACTTTTTCATTTTAGTTTTTAAAAATTGTTTTATAAATTTGATTTTAAAAATTGTTTTAAATAATAGAATTAAAGAAAAAATTTGTTTGAGATACATGTTTTAAAAACAGTTTTAGAGATTAGAAAAAGAGAAAACCTATTTAGTAATCTAAATTTTTAAAATAGTTTTTGACTAGAGAATTTAAAAAACTGAAAACTGAGAAGTAAAACATCATTTATCTGTTTTGCTTTTTTAGTTTTAAAAAATATAATATTAAAAATAGTTTTACAAAATAGTTTTTAAAAACAAGTAATTCAAATAAGTTTTTTAGTTTTTAAATTTTAAAAAACTAAAATAGAATTTTTGGGAAGAGAATCAAACAGGTCCTAAATATTTAAAATAATACTTTATGATAAGCTATTTAATCAAGTTATCATTTGAATTTTTTTTCTTAATTTTTTTATAAATTTATAACAAAAAGATATATACTAATTTTTTATTTATAAAATATGTAATAAAAGGACCCTTAATAACAGTAACAAAAAACAAAATCTATATGGACTCCATCCTCTAATAGTGCTGGATCGAGAAAGCCCAATTCTAGTTGCACTTAGAATAATTTATCATATACCCGACAATCTATACTCTTACCCCACAATTCCAATTAAATCCAATTTTATCCCTAACAATTTTAGAAAGAAAAAAAACTGCTCTGGACTAGCGATCACGTCAACCAAATTTCCAGTACACACTTACCTGTCGAAAATTTTATTAATTAAAAAATTTAGAATTACAGAAATTTGTATTTTGAAATTTCTGAGTACTCGTGTTTTGTATTTTTCAAAATCAAAACTTTTAGAATTTTGGTTATTTGTATTTATGAAAATTTCAATACGGTAGTTGTGTTTCGGTAATTTAAAAATCCAAATTGTTAGAATTTTGAAAATTTAAAACTTGTTTGACTGAGTTTTTGTTTTAATTGTTGAAAACTATTTTGTAAATTAATTTTAAGAAAGTGTTTTTAAGAAGAAAATTTTAAAAATATTTGTTTGACAATTCTATTCCTAAAAACTATTTTAGAGATGAGAAAATGAAAAAATTTGTTTGGTAAGTTTGTTTTTAAAATCTATAAAATAAAAATATTATTTGATACACATATTTAAAACTGAATGTAAATATTTTATGACGAATTTAAAATGAAGGAAATTGATTACGTAAGATATATAATAGATTTGGCCAATGGTAATTACTTGTGGTTTTTAGATCATTTGATCTAAAAATTAAATACTTGTGGTTTGATTTGATTTGAATGATATTTTAAAAAATTTGATATGATCCAAATTAATGATGTGTAAGAAATATCTCAAAGATAATTGAACACTTACATATTAGAAATGATTGAATAGTTGTCTTTTTACTACTAAACCAAACCACTATAGTTACATTAAAGTACTAATAAAAAAAAGTATTACAACTTTTACTGATAAAATTTTGTTCGGTTTCAAAAAATGAATCTAAAATTCAATTTGTTTCGAGCTGATTTCACAAAAGAAGATCTAAACATATCTAATAATATTTGAATCGATTTATACGTAAACACCCTTTCCACCATCTAATCATATATTCATATATATAAATGCATTTATTTTAATTTTTAGAAATCTAAAGTTGGTTGAATTTGAATGCATATGCATTTTACTTTTTGTTTTAATTACTAGAATATTTTTCTTGGTAAACTACTAGTAAACTGCAAGGCTAACATCACAATAACGGCTAAAAGAAGTGCAAACGAGAGGATTTGTTTATGTTCTGTTCAGTTCAAATTTGCGGCTCCTTTAGATTAATATTTTTTTTTATAAAGGAAATTGTAAAATATTACCATTATGTTATTAAGGAAAACTACCTTTTCTCCGAGTATTTTCAATTTGAAACAGAAATGGAGAACTGAAAAGGAAAACTTGTTAAAACCTTTCTATTTTTTAGTTTTTAAAACAGAAAAATAGAAATAGTTTTCAAAACTGATATTTAAAAATTAACATTTCAAACAATTTTTTTAATTTTTAATTTTTTTCAGATTTTGAAAATTTTCGATATGTAAATGTATTTTAGAATTTACTTTTTGAAATTATAGGAAGTTTTGAATTCACACCTCCTTATTTTGTTCTTGAAGTTTTAAGTGAAATGAAAAAGTTAAAACTTGAGGGTAAAATGAGAAGTTCAATGAGTTTGTGGGGATAGAGTATATACTCTAAGGTTATATGGTAATTGGTAATAAGTTATTCTTCTACTCATTCTCACATTGTAATAAAATAGGAAATCATGCAGCCATGCCCTTGCAAAATTTGCAAGTTGTTGTTCTGATCAGGTATAGTTAGAGGAATCCTTTCCTTGTATATTTCTTCTGGTCTAAATACGAGTTAGGATCTAAACACTAGGTGGAAATTTTGTACTAAAGAATTATTGCAAGAGTCATGTTTTGAATTTTATCAATGCATATTAAAATACTAAAAAATAATCTTTCACTTTTCACTTTTAATTATAATTAAATGAACACCTTTATAATTTTATTTGATCATCCTTCAAACAACCTAATTTCGTTATAAGTAGCCCCTTACTTAATTTGACAGTAGAGACATTAGGTTATAAAAAACAGCCTAATAAAAATTTGGTGTTGGGTTAGGAACCAATATAACTTTTTAAAACTGTCCATTCTTCATCCTTAAACTCCATTATGTAAAATATTGTTATAATATATATGTACATCGAATTAATGAAAATTTGGGTTGAGACACCGAATGGATTATATATATGCGGTGGTTCGTAGTTTAATAATCTCTTTTACTAACATTTATGCTAACTACTATTGCCTATAAAAATATGATAATTTGTTTATTTAGTCAATAAAAAAAAAATCGTGGACATGACATGTGATCAACTATACGGGAAACTCGCGTAAATAAAATTAAACGGTCAATGTTCAACCAACATTGTCTTTAATTTAAAAATGGGTATGTATATTCAATGTTCGACGGTGAAGTTTTGTTTCTAAGAACCTCTTCCTA
Source organism: Cicer cuneatum (assembly GCA_037974295.1). Lineage (NCBI taxonomy): Eukaryota > Viridiplantae > Streptophyta > Magnoliopsida > Fabales > Fabaceae > Cicer > Cicer cuneatum. The sequence continues at coordinate 1,035,749 of JBBPBO010001985.1, forward strand.
GTCAAGGTATAGAAAAGAAGAATATAAAGTTTTAAATAATGTAAACATTTTCTTTGTTTGGCAAGGAAACCGAATGTTGGTTTTTTGTGTGAGAGATGTCAAGGCTGTTCAGAGTAATTGAAATTTAAGACAAACGTTTTTAGAAGAAATTGAAACTTAGACATACTTTTTCTTTTAGAATTGTACTCCCTTCCTTTCAAAAATAATAATAATATGCTATTATATATATATATATATATATATATATATATATATATATTCTGTATTAAGCTGCAGAACATTAATAACTTTCTCTATTCTTTGTTTATTAATAAATAAATTTCGAATTTCTATTATCAACTGTAGAAAAATAGTTTTAGTTTTCTCTCCTTTAAAATATACCAAAAAAAAAAAAAAGATTAACTTTAGTCTAATTTTAGTATAATCAATCTTATTATAGGTATATTTTTTTTTCCTACTTTTATACTATGTCGATTAATCATCGCACAAATAAAAAAAGTCAAACAAATTACTTGGTACAAAGTTTTAAGTTGACAAATAGGACGTCGACTAAAACTTTATTTAATTCTAAAGTCATAAAAGTAATCTTACATGTGTTTAAAGTTGTAAAGAAATGGAAAAAATTACATAAAAAAGCAATGAAAAAGTTATTAAAATGATTTTTTATTAGTAAAAAAATCTAATTATTATTATCTTGCCATTAAAAATGCACGGTTCTCATATGTTAATTATTATATAAAAATATTTGAAAATGTATATTTAAGTTTTCACATAGAGGTGGAAGTTTTGAAAGAGACAATTTTAGTTAAAAAGATATAGATTGAAACGAAGACATAGTAGTAATTATTGACCATATGATATGATTCACTCCGAGTGTTGCGATATGAGATTTATAACAAGTCAAAGAGAGACTGAAATGTGAAAGAGAAGATGTATTGAGACAAATTGAATTGATATAAAGAGATGAGGTGGAGAGTTGATATTTGAGGCGCAAATGGTGACGAATGAGAAAGCATGGGTGTCCAAGTAAACGAGGAGATTTTATAGCATGATGCATTATGTGATGCAACAGAAAAAATAATCAAATCAAATCAAATAAAATATTAGTTAATAAATTAAATCACCCTTTGTTATAGCCGACCCTTTGTTATAGACTTGGTTAATTACCCACACACACTTCTCTCTCTCTTTTTTTTTTTATTTCTCTCTCTTTGACTTCGTCACTCTTTTCTTCTTTCTTCTCCACGTCTCTCTATTCTTCTTTTCTATATATTAGTATTTCATTCTACCCTATTCTTTTGTCTTAATCAAAATATTTTATAATAATAATTATTATTATTATGAACAAACAAGAAATAATTTCTTCTTCCTTTCTCCCTTAGACAATATCGATCCACAATAAGAAGATGTTAAGATTTAATCCGATGAACACTATAAACGATACTTGTTCTTCTCCTCCTCGTGCACTATGGTCTGTTGATGGAAATCGTATTATTGTGGATGAACTCGACTTCTTCTCAGATAGAAATGATAATAAATCATCTTCGCCTCAACAATTTGATGATATTTCCATCAGGAATCAGGTTCATTGTGATCCTATTTCTCCTAATGTCAATGTAAGCTCGTTTCCTTCAATTTCTTTCACGCTACTTTTTCTTTTATTGTGTTAGATACAAAATGAAAATAAAACAAAATACTACTCGGATCAATATTATTACCAAAATAACTGCTTAGGTATATTAAAAATAATAACTTAAAAGTAGTTAATTTTTGTTTACAATGCTCATCGAGATTAGATACACACTTTTTTTTTTGTTGTTAAAATCATCTACTTCTTTTAGTTTGATATATGAGAAGAAAAAGTTTCACAACCTTTAAAAAAAAGTAGTTGAATTCATATAATTTTCTCATAGTAGTAAAAAAACTAATTATATTATCTATAATACTCCTCAATTGATCTTGTTCTATTAGAATATAAGAAATTATTAAAATAAAATAAAATATACATTAATAAAAGGGTATTTTAGAAATTATACCATTAAATATCATAAATTTTGTTTATATTCGAAACTAAAGAGAGTTAGTACGACTAGTTTTGGTCTTGAATTAATTAAAGTTAATATAAATAATCAAACTTAAATAATCAGTACATGTGTATTTTTTTCCTTTAAATAATTATATTAAATACTGAATATTTGAATTTGATGCAAATTGTAGACTGGTTTGCAACTCCTTATTACTAACACCGGAAGTGATCAATCAACGATGGATGATGGATCTTCAATAAATGCTCAAGATAAGCGTCTCATGACTGAGGTATATAATTCAGTTTACTAATTTAGTTAGAGATAAGACAACTATGTATATATTTTTTTAAAGAAACTATGGACAATATAATTTAGGGAAATGTTGTGGTTGTATAAATATTAATACTATTGCTTATATTAATATAATATAATTATAAATGAATGTAATTTAAGTGTTACTATTATAGACTAAAATAAGTTAACAGAAATGAAATGTTTTAGGTGGAGTCATTGCAAGAGAAGCTTCGACGTAAGAATGAAGAGAACCAAAATCTGAAGGAAATGCTGAACGACGCGACCACTAACTACACAAGCTTGCAAACGCGTTATGCGTCCTTAATGGAACAACTACAGAACCAACGTACGGAAAGCTCACAACATGAGGTCATTTATAATAATTGTTGCTATCCTATCTAATCTAATTTAATTTCCAATTTTTAAAATATGTTTAAAATTTGTATGATAAATATGTTACAAATTTCAGGTTGTCCAAGGAAAAGCTGAGGAGAATGATTGTTTTTCGGATGAAAAAACTAGATCAAGCACACCTCAAAACAACAAAGATGAGAAAGAGGGTGATCGTGACTCATCAGAACTACAACAAATGTGGGACTCAAATAAGCTTAATAAATTAAGCCCTTCTAATGCAACGGCTGCAGAAGCCACTATGAGAAAAGCACGTGTCTCAGTTCGTGCCCGATCAGAAGCCAACATGGTGTGTATCAATTAATAAAATTATTAATTAATTTCTAGTTTAATTAATAGATTGTTGATCGCAAATATTATTATGATGCAGATTAGTGATGGGTGCCAATGGCGCAAATATGGTCAAAAAATGGCTAAGGGAAACCCTTGTCCTCGGGCATATTACAGATGCACAATGAATCCTGGTTGTCCAGTTCGCAAACAAGTGAGTCCTGTTATGTTATTATTCTCACTACACCACTAGCTACTATTGCTTTTAGGGGAATTTCATGTCTAATTTATTATCATAAAAATCAAATGTGTCTAATTGATAGGTGCAGCGTTGCGCGGAGGACAGAACAATTCTGATAACAACATATGAAGGGGCACATAACCATGCACTGCCACCAGCTGCTTTGGCGATGGCATCGACCACCTCGGCAGCTGCAACAATGTTACTATCTGGTTCAATGCCAAGTGCTGATGGGATGATAAATCAGAATTTAATAACCAGAGCTATGTTTCCAAAATGTTCAGCTTCTGGAATGGCTACACTCTCAGCATCAGCACCATTTCCTACTGTCACACTAGACCTTACACAAAACAACACAGACAATAATAATAATACTAATAATAACATTAATTGTCATTCCCCATTTTTCCAACCTCAAAACTGTGGATCAGGAGGACAATTACCACAGGTGATTGCACAAGCACTTTATAACCAATCAAAATTCTCTGGTCTTCAATTGTCTCAGGATGTTGGAGGGAAATCCCAATTGCAACCATCAGTTAGCCCTGCAGCCGCCGCAGCCATCACCGCAGATCCAAACTTCGCGGCAGCACTTGCAGCCGCTATCACCTCCATAATTGGTGGTTCTAGTCCCAACAACAACAATATCAGTAATCCTAATATCATCAATAGTGCTACATACAATAATTAATTAAGTAGCATCTTTCACAAAATAACAAGCGTGGGAGAGTAAAATGAATGTGTGGATGTTCATATTGCTTTTGTTCACTAGGCTCTGGAATAGATTCCATTCTTTTTTTATTGTTTCATATTTGATCATTCGGGCTGTGTACCCTAAAAAACAATAATTAGCATTCAATTTTTTCTGAGTAAAACATACAGGAAAAGACATCATGTCTTTGTAATTTCCATTTTATTTTTTAAACTTGGTCTGCATTTTTTTTTAACTTGCCCTAAAATTGCGCCTTAAAACATGTTTTGGAAGACCATATTTTCCCCATTGCTCAAGAAACACTGCTCTTACTTGTAGATGTCAAGACTGTCCAAAAATAACCTTAACATTTTATACATAATAAAAGTAAATAAATAAAAAAGAGAGATCACATTCAATGGACAAAGGAGTATTAAAAAGAAAAATAATTTTGCTTTTAGTACTTAATGATGGACAACAATTTGTTGGATTACATGCTGTGATTTATTGAGCCACATATGTTATCAAAGAAAAGTAAATAAAAAAATTTACAAGGGATTACAAATATATTTAATATTTGTTTAGAATATCTATAAATTTATATAAATGGATACCCAATTTAGATATAACATTTTTTCTTTTAATTTTATATTCGTTTCAAACTATTTTATTGAAATTACAAAATAGCATGAAGTTTATTACTTATTTTTTTTAAAGCCTATTAATTATTGTAATTACTTAAAAATAAACAATAAAACTTTAAATTTTTATTATGATAAATATTTATTAAAAAAAAATTCTAGTTCAATTTTTTTAACCGGATTTTTATAGTTTAATACATATTTTTCTACCACTAACTCAGCAAAAAGAAACATTTTTCTACTATATAGTAGAAGAATTAGGGGACAAATATGTTTGCGTGCTTGCACAGTACGTCATCCATCGTCCAAAATAATGAGGCCGTCTTCTTCAGTTTTTATTTGACTCGTCCAAATTATGTTTTGAATTTACAGCTTGAGTGAGGTTGATTATATATATATACCAACTTCTTTGACTAGTTCATGTGCTTGCATGTGAGTGAGGGGAGACAATATGGATTATAATTTATAAACTACTTTCAAAATTAGCACACCCTCTAGATGGAAAGAAGTCAATTCTTCAATCATCTTTATTGTAATCTGGACCATAGTATTGCTTATATAAGACTTGTAACATTGTAACCCTAATGCCATAATAGGGGAGGGATTTGATAAATTTGTTTTTCTTAGTAATATAAAATTTCCCTAATATGAGGAACTTAAAAAATATATTGAAAGAGGATTTTAGAGAATTTTGGAGGACTTAGATTAATTTTGCAAATTTCAATATTATTATAATAATATAAAAATTAAAAATATATGATCAATAAACATTTTTTAATCATTCTCTACAAAGTTATGTTTTCAAATAAGGTGTAAGATTTTGTCTGTATTTCCTCCATAGATAACAACCTGGAACTGTCTTGTGAGGGGAGTTTGGAAATGCATTTTATTTCCTTGAAGCAAGTTTTCATTGACTTTTAATGAAACTACTCACTTTTTAAAACTGTTGAATGGAGGTTGCAAATACATTTTATTTCAGCTTGTTTAATTTGTTTCAACTTTAATTTAATCTGTTTCAACCTTAACTTGTTTAATTTTAATTATTTATAATTTTCTTGTCAAGTGAACCAAATTTGAAGTGACCGATCAACCTTCATAGGTTGCAAATACATTTTATTTGAGCTTGTTTGATATGTTTCAACCTTAATTGCATATGTTTCAACCTTACCTTGTTTAATTGTTAAGAATTTATAATTTATTTCTAGGTGCAAGGCCAAGTGAACTAAATTTGAAGTAATTGATCAACCTTCATCTGATTTGGCTTTCAACCTTAATTTAATTGCTTTGGCTCTCCTATTATTTGTATGAACATTTTACATCTTTAATTTTGATATCATTCAAAATTGTGTGGGTGGTTTTATTTGGGTTGTGCGGAGGGTTCGATAGTTTAAGTTTCAACACTATCAAAGCTATTCATATTTGATGACACGATTCTCTTTCAATTCAAAAACATTGAATTGAATGGTTTAATTGCATTATATTAAAATTTCGATTTATAGGGTTTAGGCCTTTGTAAAATATTGAATGAGTTTTTTACACTGCACCCCCACATAAACCTGAGACTCTCAAACTACATAAAAAATATCATTTTACTATTTTAACCATCTATAAAACCCTCAAATTTTGTTACCATTTATTTTTTCACTCCTTATTCGAAAATTTAGAGAATTCATCCTTACCTTCGAAACTTTCCAAATCTTCAAAATTGAAAAAGTAAGTATGATTCGAATATTTCAAAGTTCCAAAATAAAAAATTGTTAGACTTTCGAACAATTCGAAATATAAAATTTTTAAATTTTTGAAAGTCTCAAGCAATCTGAAACTTTCGAAATAAAAAAAATGTCAAATTTTTTGAAAGTTTTGACATTTACAAATGAAAATTTTCTAGAATTTTCGAAACTTTCGAACAATTCAAAATAGAAAATTCCAGAACTTTTTAAATTTTTGAACAATTCAAAACTTTTGAACAAGGAAAAACCTTCAAATATTCGAAGCTTTTGAAAATTTCAAATTTTTTATAATTTTTCAATTTTTTTTAATTATTGATATATTTATATAATAATTATGTTAACTAAATTTTGCAGTACTTAGAATTAGAGGTGTCTTCAGGGTAGTAGGTTGGGGGTAAGTGTAAAATAATGAAAATAGAAAATTTTATTCTATACCCTCACAATTATATCTAAACCCCACAAAATTTTGAAAATGTTAAATATATCCTTCATTTTTTTTTTTTACTATTTTATCAAATTAAAATTCACTTTTTTATTACCTTCTAAAGATTTTGAAAAAAAAAAAAAACAAAATTTCTGGTACGTAAAAGTTTTTCGGTAGTTACCCAAGTTTTCCGGTACAGAAGGCTTCTACCGAAAAACTTAAAAAAAGTTTTCCGGTAAAATAGTGTGCATTTAACATTATCGGAAAACTTCCTCACGAGTTTTCTGATAGTTTTGTTTTTTTTTTTCAAAATTGAAAAAAAAATTAAAAAAAAAATTGAAAAAAATAAATAAATAAAACTACCGGAAAACTTGTGAAGAAGTTTTCCTGTAGTTTCCGGAAAACTTGTAACTACCGGAAAACTTCCTCACAGGTTTTTCAGTAGTGTTAAATGTACGCTACTTTATCGAAAATTTTGTTTTTTTGTGGTCTGGAAATTTTGTTTTTTTGTGGTACGAAAATCTTTGGAAGGTAAAAAAAAAGTGAATTTTAATTTGATACAATAGTAAAAAAATAAAAAATATATTTAGCATTTTAAAAAATTTGTAGAGATATAAATATAATTGTAAGGATTTCGAGTAAAACTTTCGTGAAAATAACTATCAAAGTTGTATATTTGAACTTTGAACCCATGTGAAATAATGAATCTTTAAATACAAATGTCCAAATTGTATAAAGTGAATAATTAAAAAAAAAACCTCAAAAATGTTTTTGGGCCTAAACATATGATCAACCCATTAACTTAATATATCCCACAGATGTCACACGTGGTTCGTCCAAATTTATCCCCTTAGGATTATAATTAGATGGTTGCTGAACAACCTCTCTAAAATTTTATACCGGATCCTCCTTTTTATAATGTACGTTAGATATGTGAATAAAAATAGATGTTGAATCAACAATCACATTATAATTATTGATATCTTATTAAAAATTCTAAGAAAAAGTTTTGTTATACCTACCTACACTACTAAAAATAAATATAGAAAGGGTATATAACAGGTGACATAAATTATTAAAGTAGCTAATTAAAAAAACTATAAAATAATAATTAAAAAATACATTTACTTTTTATTTCTACTTTGCATTCAATAGAATATCTTAATAATTTTTACCAAAATAAAATTTAATACTTGTTTTTAAAAAAATATTATAAATACTTTAACCTTCTTTTTTGTTTTAGAAATAAAAAATAAAATAAACTCTTGCGATTTTCCTAATTTTACATTATAAAAATAGGATCAGCACTAACACAACCTCTTGGGCTTCAGGGAGAGAAAAAGAGCACTGACGTAACCTTGAATTTGGATGAAACTGAATCGTTGAATCGGTGGTCCGAATTCGATTTCTCACCTTTGCTACGTACTATCTTGGTCTCAATTCAATCAAGGTTCGAATATGTACTCTCTTTTTTCTGAATTCAAGTTTCGCATTCAGGTTTCAAGATTCTTTATAGTTGTTTGGCGTTAATGTTTTGAGGCAAATTTTCTCTGTTTTGTTTGCGACGGTGACATCCGTTCTTGAAATTCTTCAACTAAGAACGTTCAACTCCATAAAATCTTGATTATTAAAACTTCATGAAGTCTAATTTGAATTGATGCCAAAAAAAGATTACCAAAAAGAGATGGATTCTGAATTGATTCTAGGGTTTCATACTGGTTTGCAAAGTTCTTTGATTGCTTTGAATTGTGTCTGAAATTGACTTTCCATTTTCCTCTGTTTTGAAAGTCCTTTTTTTCTTCTTCTTTTTATTTCCTGCAATTGGTTAATTGATAGCTTGCTTTGTGATATCTTATTAAATCTTGAGCCTATTTGGAAAATTAAAAAATTATGTTTCATGATTTGCATGCTCCCTTGATTAATGATTAGAATATAGCTATTTTTACACTCCGGCAACAAATATCATGTTGATTTGATGTGGATGTATTTTGCAAGGGGTAGAATTGTTAGATGCAAGATCAAGTAGAGCATCAAGTTGTTTTACTAATGAAAGCAAACACCAAATTTTTTTGTCCGATATGCATTAATCTTCCAAAATATACATAGTTTTATCATGTTTTACTTGTCTTTGTAATAAAGTGACATGAGAAATAAAATTGGGTAGGACATTTAGGAATATAATCGTACTTTTTTTAACCTTGTTGGCTTTTCTTCTTTATGCATGCAATTTTATCATTAGAAATCTATATGTTGGTGGTGTTTATTCATTAGGATTAAAATTTGATAGCTTTGTTGTTCTTATGGGGAGCATCTTTGTGCAAATGGTAAATGCTGCTTGATGAGCTTGTGGGGCTTTTGGGTGTTCCTAGTCAAGGTGCTGTGTGCGGGCGGGCCATCGTGGGAATTCAGGATAAATTGGATAAAATTTGGTTAAGTATGTGACCTGTAAGTGGTTTTGGTGTTGCAGATCAAATTTTTTTATCTGGTAGTTGCTTACAAAAAAAAGTGGCTTGTAAAATGAATTTTCTATTCATATAAAATTGGGATAATATGTTTGGATGACCTTAAATTTAGTTATGAGATGGACTTTTGAATCAAAATGTAGCTTGTAATATGAATTTGTTATCTAAATGAAATTGGAATAGTATGCTCGAATGATTCTAAATTTAGTCAAGAGATGAATTCTTGACAAAAAGATTTGGCGGATTTTTAATACGTATGAAATTGGGATAATGGGCTTCAATGACCTTAAATTTATTCACAAGATGGACTATTGACACATAATGTGGCTTCCAATATGAATTTTATATTCATATGAAATTGAGATAGTAGGATTGGATGACTCTAAATTTAATCACGAGATGGACTATTGACCTAAAAAAAATTGCAATATGAATTTTTATTCATATGAAATTGATATAGTATGTTTGGATGACCCTAAAGTTAATTACGAGATAGATTATTGAACAAAAAATGTCGCTTGCAATGAGTTTTTATTCACATGAAATTGGGATTGCATGCTTGGACGACCCTAAATTTAATCACGAAATGGATTCCTGACCCAAAATGTGGCTTGATATATGGATTTTTATATTCATATGAAATTGTGATGGTATGCTCGGATGACCCTAAATTTAATCACGAGATGGTGGATTTTTGGCCCAAAATGTGGCTTGATATATGAATTTTATATTCATATGAAATTGTGATGGTATGCTCGGATGACCCTAAATTTAATCACGAGATGGTAGACTCTGGACCCAAAATGTGGCTTGATATATGGATTTTATATTCATATGAAACTGTGATGGTATGATCGGATGACCCTAAATTTAATCACGAATTGGTAGATTTTTGACCTAAAATGTGGCTTTGCAATATGAATTTTGTAATCGTATGAATTTGAATAGTATGCTTGGATGTCCCAAAATTTAACCACAAGCATGACTCTTGACCCAAAATGTGTCTTGCAATATGAATAATTTATTCATATGAAATTTAGTTATGAGATGGATTTTTGAATCAAAATGTAGCTTGTAATATGAATTTTTTATCTATATGAAATTGGGATAGTATGCTCGGATGATTCTAAATTTAGTCACAAGATGAATTCTTGACAAAAAGATGCGGCGGATTTTTTGTACGTATGAAATTGGGATAGTGGACTTTAATGACCTTAAATTTATTTATGAGATAGACTCTTGACACATAATGTGGCTTGCAATATGAATTTTATATTCATATGAAATTGAGATAATAGGCTTGGATGACTCTAAATTTAATCACGAGATGGACTATTGACCCAAAAAAATTTGTAATATGAATTTTTATTCATATGAAATTGATATAGTATGCTTGGATGACCCTAAAGTTAATTACGATATAGATTATGGAACAAAAAATGTCGCTTGCAATGAGTTTTTATTGACATGAAATTGGGATCGCATGCTTGGACGACCCTAAATTTAATCACGAGATGGATTCTTGATCCAAAATGTGGCTTGATATATGAATTTTATATTCATATGAAATTGTGTTGGTATGCTCGGATGACCATAAATTTAATCACGAGATGGTGGATTCTTGACCCAAAATGTGGCTTTGCAATATGAATTTTGGAATCGTATGAATTTGGATAGTATGCTTGGATGTCCTTAAATTTAATCACGAAAATGACTCTTGACCTAAAATGTGTCTCGCAATATGAATCATTTATTCATTTGAATTTGGGATGGTATGGATGACAACAAACACTTTAATTGCAACTTCAAATATGAATATTTATTTGTATTGAATGACAGTGGCAAGCTTTCCTTGGACACAATATTTTGCTTCGGTGATTTTGGACATCAAATTTGACATTTGAGCTTAGATGACCCTGAATGCAATAAATTGGGTTAACAATATTGTGTCTCGATAACCATGGATGTTAAATTTGATATTTGAGACTAGTAGATTGCCTACGATAAATCAAAATGATATTGTACTTCATTCACCTTAGATTTGAAATGAACATATGATCTTAAATTCAAAAATTGGGATGATGGTATTGTCCCTTGGATGCAAAATATAATATTTAGAGCATAAATGGTCATAAATTCGATAAATTAGAGTGATGATATTATACCTTGATGACATTGATAATTGAACCTAGATGTTCCTAAGTTCGTTAAATTAGGGTGACGGTGTTGTTGTTTGAAGACTTTGGATACAAAATTGATTTTAGCTTAAATGCTCGTAAATTAAATAAATTGTGATGATGGTGCATTTTGTCGATAAAGTTGGAGGCAAATTTTGATATTTGAGTTAGATTGTCTTATATTCGATAAATTAGAATTGCAGGATTGTGCCTTGATGACATTATATGCAAAATATAATATTTGGACTTAAATTAGTCTAAATTTGATAAATTAGATGATGGTCTTGTTTTTTTATGACCTTGGATGCGAATTCTACTTTTGAGCCTTAATGATATGAAATTCAATAAATTGGGATGATGATATTATGCACAACGATATTGGATGCGTAATTTAATATTTGAACCTAAATTATCCTAACTTGATGAATTGGGATGATGATTTTATGCCTCAATGACCATGGAGGCCAAATATGATATTTGAGTCTAAATGATCATATATTCGATAATGGTATTATGCCTTGTTGATCTTAGATATGAAATTTGATATTTGAGCCTTGGTAATCCTAAATTCATAAAATTAGGACAACAATTTTGAACCTCAATGACGTCAAATGCAAAATTTGATATTTGAGCCTATATGATCCTAAATGATAAATTGAGATGATACTTGATCTTGCATCCTTGTGAAACTCAAAAGGTTGCTGAAAGTGTTGTATCATCCAGGGAATTACTATTTGATTCATGTGGATTATGAAGCTCCAAATGCAGAACATAAGGATTTGGAAGAATATGTGGTCAACGATCCTATTTTTGGTTAAGTTGGGAATGTTTTGGCGATAGTAACATAATTTGTTGCTTTCCCTAGAAAACCGTGAATTGTTTTGCAACTTCCAATTCACAGTACTTCTAAGTATTAGTTCGCAGAAATCCTTACAATTATACTCTTTCATTTATATATATATATAAAATAATCAAAATAACAGAATTATTTTGTTAGTTATTGAATTAAGTTAAATAATTAGAAGTACAGGAGAAATATTAAAATTTACTGCTGAATGCTGATACTGTGCTAGTAAAGAACTTATGCGGCCAATTTTGATCCATTTGAAGATCTTTATTCTTAAGGCAACTGTGTTAGGTTGTAGTTGTGAATAGTTAAATAGTTAGTTAGGTCCCTCGATCTCTCTATTAACTAGCTATTGTACGTTATAGTCGTTGATCTATCCTTCAATTTTTGTTTGTTTGTTAGAAAACACTTAGAAATTTTATTTTTATTTTAAATTTTCACAAATTGAATAATCTAAATCTGCTTGAAATTCATTAAGATGAACGTCAAATTTCACTCAAAATTAAAAAATTTCAGAATTGGCACCTCCAAATTTTAATCTGACATCCTACATATCTCTTCAAACTTTATCAAGTTTTATTAAATTTTTTCTTTATGAACTTTTGAATTTGATTCATGTTCCAAATCCATCACAAACCCCTGGATATTTGGATAAAAAATTTAAATATAAGAGTTTCAGGTAGAAGCAAATTGACAGCAGGATCAAATTTGGTTACTTGATTGGCTTGAAAAAAGCCGAGGGTAGGAACAAAATTACTTTTAGTTTTTTGTGTTGAAATACCAGTATGTTCATCCTCACATGGAACTTCACCTCTAGGCTCTATTCATAAAATAGCTTGTTTTCCCTTCATGTTATTGTTTTCTTATGTCTTTACAGTTGAAATCATTAGGATTCTCATATGACTGGGATCGTGAAATATCTACCATAGAACCCGATTATTACAAATGGACTCAATGGATCTTTCTACAGCTTTTAAAGCGAGGATTGGCATATCAGGTTGAGCATTTACATGACAGCTACTTAGAAATTGTGCTTATTACATTTAATTCTTGAGTATTGATGATCTTATGGTGTTCTTAACTTCATATTAAAAAATTCAGGCTGAAGTTCCAGTTAACTGGTGCCCTGCACTAGGAACGGTGTTGGCCAATGAGGAGGTTATTGATGGTGTTAGTGAACGCGGTGGTCATCCTGTTGTAAGAAAGGTATCCTGATTCATGTATATTTGTTTCATAATCTTTACAGTGTCGTCGTTATTTGCCAAGCAGCCGATGAGGCAATGGATGCTGAAGATTACTGCATATGCTGACCGTCTTCTGGAGGATTTAGATGACCTTGACTGGGCTGAGTTGGAATTTTACATTCTTGTTGGTGATGGAAAGGAGAGACACATAAATATTATTGTATATACTACCAGGCCTGATACGATCTTTGGAGCAACGTATTTATCTATTCAATTTTCTAATATATTTTATGAATATATGATAAAGCACTCTTGAAATTGACTATTTATCAATTTCCCGTTTGCTTTGTATGTGTTAGTTACTTAGTTGTGGCACCAGAGCATTCCTTGCTGTCATCATTGGTTTCGTCTGCCCAGAGCAAGCATGTAAGTTATGCTGTTTCATTGGCTAATTTATTAGAAGGCTTTTAATTTTAATCATGGAAGATAAGGAGATGGTGATTTTTAGGGCTTTTAATCACAGGTGGAGGATTATATTGACCTTGCCTCAAGGAAGAGTGACCGTGAGAACAGAGCTTCAGAAGGAAAAGACTGGAGTCTTCACTGGTTGTTATGCAAAAAATCCAGCAAACGGAGAAGCCATTCCAATATGGGTGGCAGATTATGTTTTGGGGAGGTGTGTGTACATAAGTATCATTTAGAATGCGGATTGCATTATGGATTGCTAAATATTCTATGAACACGTGATCAATGCAGTGTACAATAATATTTGAGAAGTGTATATGACACCAGAATATAATTGTTGTTACTGTGGCAGTTATCGAACAGGAGCAATCATGGCTGTGCTGGGACATGATTCACGGGATTATGAATTTGCTTTGAAATATGATATTCCTATTCGCTGGGTTGTGACGCCAGATGATAGAAGCACTAATGAGTCTGGAAAGGCTTTTCCAGGTGAAGGTATTATTGTAAATTCATCAAATATGTTAATGGGGCTCGACATTAATGGTTTGTGTAGCAAAGAAGCTGCTCTAAAAGTCATTGATTGGGCAGAGAAAAGTGGCAATGGAAAGAAAAGGTTCACATATCAAATTATAGTAAGCTTGTTCATTTTATTGGAAAGTTGTTTTTTATGGTTTGCATAATATGAAATACATTGTTCATCCTTCAGGTGAACTACAAGTTAAGGGACTGGCTTTTTGCTCGGCAGCGTTACTGGGGTGAACCTATCCCTGTCATCTTCTTGGATGACAGTGATGAAGCTGTCCCATTGCAGGAGACTGAACTGCCCCTTATTCTACCTGAATTGGATGATTTTTCTCCCACAGGAACAGGGAAACCTCCTCTGTCTAAGGCAGTGCCATGGGTAAGTTTATACCAATAATTACTTTCCTTCTTCATACTTTGTTAACTATCGAGTGTTCTGTTTTTGTTTTCTTAGCTTGTTTTTCCTCCCACTTTTAGGTGAAGACTACAGATATATCTGGAAGACAAGCTACTAGGGATACAAATACCATGCCACAGTGGGCTGGTTCATGCTGGTAAGTCATTGGGGAGGATCTTGAATGATATTGAATTATTATTAAGCACTAAGCCACTAAGCCATGTTTTTGTGGCTATGTTTAGTAGTCTTGTTGTCTCTTTTCAGGATTTTTAAGCATTTGATACAAATGAAAATAGAATAAATTTCTGTTTGTGTGTACATGTCACATTTTGTTTTATTATCCTTCCCAGGTACTATTTGAGATTTATGGACCCAAATAATTCCAAAGAACTGGTTGATAAGACAAAAGAAAGGTGTAGCTTCAACTAATTTTGTCTTTCTTTTCAGTAATTACTCATTATCCATTTATTGCTGGTTTCTTATATTTTACTTCACAAATTCTTTTTGATTTAATTTCCCCACTTTTAAATTGTTTTTCTCTTGCATGTATTGGGGTCCTGTTGATGTGTATGTTGGTGGTGCTGAGCATGCTGTTGTCCACTTACTGTATGCTAGGTTCTGGCACAAGGTCTGTATTTGATTTCAGTATCAGTCTGGAACATGTTGGTTTGTGATTTGTTTCACTCTAAGCCATGAATTTAACCTGTATGTGGAGCAGCTATGTCCCTGTCACTCTTATTCCATGATATCTAGTAAGAATATTTGAATAGTCTCAAATAATAAAGCGCTTGTGTCCTTCTAGTTAGCATTCTTGGTGCAACATTACTATTATTATAGAGTTTGGCATGTCGATATAGCAATCAAGACTCATTATGTCGAGTTGTTTTTTAAACTACAATTTTCCTTTTTCATTACTGATAGTCATAGAAAAGAGAAAGTACTCACAGTTTAAAGAGACTGTTCATTGTAAAAGGAAAGTTTAATAAATAATTGTCAACTTGATTGAGTAGTAGACTGTTGATTGATCATTGTAAGATTGAAAAATCCCCCAATTAGGGATTGAAATGAGTTCAATAAGGCATCAAAAACCTATTACATATTGTTAGTATTAATGCAATATTTGTGCATATTTAACCGAGTTTTCTATCTCAGGTTCTCTTTGACATTGGTGTTGTATCCACCAAGGAACCCTTCCAATGTGTCATAAACCAGGGGATTATCCTTGGGGAGGTAATTTCATTTCTTCAGCTTGAAATATGAGGGGAAAAAAATTAAGCAATCATCACAATTTTCTAATGGTTTGAATGACAAGTTCAATATATTTTCTAATGGAAAAAAATTTGCAATATGAATTTTTATACATATGAAATTGGCATAGTATGCTCGGATGATTCTAACTTTAGTCACGAGATGAATTCTTGACAAAAAGATGTGGCAGATTTTTTATACGTATGAAATTGGGATAGTGGGCTTCAATGACCTTAAATTTATTCACGAGATAGACTCTTGACATATAATGTGGCTTGCAATATGAATTTTATATTCATATGAAATTGAGATAGTAGGCTTGGATGACTCTAAATTTAATCACGAGATGGACTATTGACCCGAAAAAATTTGCAATATGAATTTTTATTCATATGAAATTGATATAGTATGCTTGGATGACTCTAAAGTTAATCATGAGATAGATTATTGAACAAAAAATGTTGCTTGCAATGAGTTTTTACTCACATGAAATTGGGATCGCATGCTTGGACGACCCTAAATTTAATCACGAGATGGATTCTTGACCCAAAATGTGGCTTGATATATGGATTTTATATTCATATGAAATTGTGATGGTATGCTCCGATGAGCCTAAATTTAATCACGAGATGGTGGATTCTTGACCCAAAATTTTGTTTTGCAATATGAATTTTGTAATCGTATGAATTTGGATAGTATGCTTGGATGTCCCTAAATTTAATCACGATAATGACTCTTGACCCAAAATGTGGTTTTGCAATATGAATTTTGTAATCGTATGAATTTGGATAGTATGCTTGGATGTCCCTAAATTTAATCACGAGAATGACTCTTGACCCAAAACGTGTCTTGCAATATGAATCATTTATTCATATGAATTGGGATAGTATGGATGGCAATAAACACTCTAATTGCAACTTCAAATATGAATATTTATTTGTATTGAATGACAATGGCAAGCTTGCCTTGGACACAATATTGTGCTTCTGTAATTTTGGACGTCAAATTTGACATTTGAGCTTAGATGACCCTAAATACAATAAATTGGGTTGACAATATCGTGTCTCGATAACCATGGATGTTAAATTTGATATTTGAGACTAGTAGATTGCCTACGATAAATCAAGATGATGATATTGTGCTTCAATCACCTTAGATTTGAAATGAACATATGATCTTAAATTCAAAAATTGTGATGATGGTATTGTCCCTTGGATGCAAAATATAATATTTGGAGCAGAAATGGTCCTAAATTCGATAAATTAGAGTGATGATATTGTACCTTGACGACATTGATAATTGAACCTAGATGTTCCTAAGTTCGATAAATTAGGGTGACGGTGTTGTTGCTTGAAGACTTTGGATACAAAATTGATTTTAGCCTAAATGCTCGTAAATTAAATAAATTGTGATGATGGTGCATTGTGTCGATAAAGTTGGATGCAAATTTTGATATTTGAGTTAGATTGCCCTATATACTATAAATTAGAATTGCAAGATTGTGCTTCGATGACATTAGATGCAAAATATAATATTTGAACTTAAATGAGTCTAAATTTGATAAATTAGATGATGGTCTTGTTCTTATATGACCTTGCGAATTCTACTTTTGAGCCTTAATGATATGAAATTCAATAAATTGAGATGATGATATTATGCCCCAACGATAATGAATGCGTAATTTAATATTTGAATCTCACCAATGGAAAGATGGGCTCCTTGCCAAGAGTTGATTGAATTGGGATACTACACAACTCCTAAACCTAAAATGCATCACAAAAATGCATCATTTTGTTTTCCAGTGCTTTTTTGGACATTTATCACTATCTATAATGTTGATGAGTTTTTGGTAGATGGTGTTTATATACCTATTGTTGTTAAGGATAAAAAAAAATGAGATTTCTAGTTCTAGGTTTAAAACAGAAAGAATAATTTGAATAAAAATAAGGATTAAAACTAAGAGATTAGAAATTTGATTTGAAATGGTGCCGAACAGAGATAGATTCTTGACAAAAAATGGCTTGCAATCTGAAATTTTTATTCATATGAAATTGGGATGTTACTTGGATGATCTTAAATTTAGTTACGGGATGAATTCTTGACTCAAAATCAAAATGTGACTTGTAATATGAATTTTTAATCCATATGAAATTGGGGTAGTGGGCTTGGATGACCCTATATTTATTCACAATATAGACTCTTGACATACAACGTGTTTTGCAATATGAATTGTATATTCATATGAAAATGGGGTATTATGCTTGAATGACTCTAATTTAATCACGAGATGGATTATTGACCCCAAAAATTTTAGAATATGAATTTTTATTCATATGAAATTGGAATGGTATGCTTGGACGACCCTAAAGTTAATCACAGATAAATTCTTGACCCAAAATATGACTTGGAATGAGTTTTCTATTCATATGAAATTGGGATTGTATGCTTGGACGACACTAAAGTTAATCACAAGATGGACTATTGACCCAAAAAAATTTGAAATATGAATCTTTATTCATATGAAATTGGAAGGCTATGCTTGGATGACCCTAAAGTTAATCATGAGATAAATTTTTGACTCAAAATGTGGGTTGCAATGAGTTTTTTATTCGTATGAAATTGGGATTGTATGGTTGGGTGACCCTAAATTTAATCACGGTGTGGATTCTTAACCCAAAATGTGGCTTCATATATGAATTTTTTATTCATATGAAATTGTGATAGTATGCTTGGATGATCCTAAATTTAATCGCGAGATGGTGGATTCTTGACTCAAAATGTGGTTTGATATATGGATTTTGTATTCATATGAAATTGTGATAGTATGTTTGGATGACCCTAAATTTAATTATGAGATGGTGGATATTGACCGAAAATGTGGCTTTGCTATATGAATTTTGTAATCATATGGATTTGGATAGTATGTTTGGATAAACTTAAATTTAACCACGAGAATGACTCTTAACCCAAAATGTCGGTTCCAATATTAATCATTTATTCATATGAAATTGGGATAATATGAATATCAATTGATGGTCTAAACGGAACTTCAGTATGAATATTTATTTGTAACTTGAAATGGCATGCATGTCGTGATGACCCTAAATGGAATGACAATAGCAAGCTTGTCTTGGATGATAGTATTGTGCTTCGATGATTTTAGACGTCAAAGTTGACCTTTGAGCTTAGATGACCCTAAATTCGATAAGTTGGGATGACTATTTTGCCCTTCGACGACCATGGATGCTAAATTTGATATTTGAGACTAGTAGACTGTCTTCGTTAAGTCAAGATGATGATATTGTGCTTCGATCACCTTAGATGTGAAATTTGATATTAGGATGATGATATTTTGCCTTGATGAACTAAATTCGAAAAATTAGGATGACGATGTTGTCCTTTTGATGCAAAATTTGATATTTAGAGCATAAATGCAATAAATTAGAGTGTTGGTACTATACTTTGATGACATTGATATTTGAGCGTAGATGGTTCTAACTTCAATAAATTAGAATGACAGGGTAGTGCCTCGATGACTTCGAATACAAAATTGATTTGAGTGTAGATGCTCTTAAATTCAATAAATTGCTATGATGTTGAATTGCCTCGATAAAGTTGTATGCAATATTCGATTATTGATTTAGATGGTCCTATATTTGATAAATTAGAACGACGACATTGTGCTTTGATGACATTAGATGCAAAATATGATATTTGAGCTTAAATGAGTCCAAAAGTGATAAATGGCGATGATAGTTTTGTGCCTAGATGACCTTGGATGCGAATTCGAATTTTGAGCCTAAATGATATAAAATTTAATAAATTGGGATGATGATATTATGCCTTGACGATATTGGATGCATAATTTGATATTTGAACTTAAGTTACCCTAACTTGATAAATTGGGATGATGGTTTTGTGCCTCAATGGCCATGGAGACCAAATATGATACTTGAGCCTAAATGATCCTATATTTGATAAATTGAGAAGATTGTATTGTGCCTTGATGATCTTCCCTAGGTGATCATAAATTCGTAAAATTAGGATAATGGTGTTGCTCCTCAATGACATTGGATGCAAAATCTGATTTTGAGTCTAGATGATTCTAAATATGATAGATTGGGATGATACTTGATCTTGCATCGAAAGGAGATGTTGTGAAGCTCAATAGGTCACTGAGAGTGTTGTATTTTCCAAGGAATTACTATTTGATTCACATAGGTTATGGAGCTCCAGATCCAAAACATAAGAATTTGGTAGAATATGTGGCCAATGATCCTATTTTTGGTCAAGTTGGGAATGTTATGGTTGATGGGAAGCCTAATTTGGTCATCTATAGAGGACCAACTATGCTTGCAACTACTCGTCATGCTATGGCAATGCTTCTTAGGACATGTCATTGTGATAGGACTTTTGGCCCTTTTACCTATATTGAGCCCATTATATAAACAACACCAAATGAGCCCACCATTGAGGAATGGAAGGGAGGCAAATGAGAGGGTTGAGAGTTGGTTAGTGAGGTTCCTAGATTCTAGATGATTCAGTTATGGGGTTTGTTATATGAAGGAGTGAGGCTAGGTGGTGGGATTCTCTGGATAGGAGCCACAGAAAGTTTGTTTAATTTCAGTTAGTGTTGTTTATTAATTTGTTTTTTCAAGATTTTGAATCTTGGTCGTGGTTGTACCACAATCCTTAACATTGTGGAGAATTGCAGTTGAACATGAAAATTGTAGTTTCAATTGTGATTGTGTAGCATAGCAGAAACATGAAAATTCTTGATGTAGCGGCTGTGGTCGAAGACTTTTTCTAAGACCCTACTAATTACTCACTCAATATTCTTTTATTGGATTTGTTAACTGATTTTAACTATGGTGACCATGATAACATCCAATTCAAGAAGATCAGTAATGTTAACATTGATAACATCCAACTCAAGCCAATGTAAAAACATCACACTGGTTAGAGTGAGGTTTATATGACCCCATATGTGTATATTTGAAGCATGCATGAGTAACAACCCTTCTTTACCAAGGGCTTTTATCATTTTTTAGTTCCTGAAACAGAATCTGTTACTAGTATTTTTGAAAAACAAGATAATTAGACACATGCTTTATGTGAAATTTGAGGAGAAAACTTTGCTTGCATAAACTTTCTGCTACCTTATTTTAAGTTTCAGTAAAATTTGTAGCTGATTTGCTCTGTTGTTGAATGTTTTATGCCTATATGTTTGTTTTGAAGCAAGGATTGTCTGCTACTAATTTGTAGCTTAGTTGTTTTTGTGATTCTACACATGCCTTCTGTTAGATGGTGATTGCTACTAATTTATCACGGAGAATGGCTTTTGGTGATTTTACGTTCTCTATTGCGTTACTAATGTCTTATCTGTAAGCACAAAGAGTAGAATATAGTTTTTGAGAAAAATGCAAAGCAGTTCCAAGGGGCTGCATTGGAGATAGATGAGCTTAATGTCATGATTTGAAGTACTTGTTGGAACTAATTGAAGGTTTCTGCAGAATTTGGTTGGAGATTGTAGCAGGATTTTTTTAACAGACCTGCAAAATTGGTTTGGGTTAGAAAGGTTTGGAGCAAACTTGGGTGCTATTGTATTGGTTTTTTTGGGAGGTTTAACGCAAGTTTTCCTTTAACTTTCTCAACCTTAACTTAATCTGTTTCAACCCTAACTTGTTTAATTTCTAATTATTTATAATTTTTCTTCCATGTGCAAGGCCATGTGAACCAAAATTTGGTTCTCATTTGTAGTTTTAATTTGAATATCGTTCAAAATTGTGTGGGTAGTTTTATTTGGGTTATTTGGATTGGGTTTGATAGTTTAAGTTTCAACACTATCAAAACCATTGATACTTGATGAATGGTTATCTTTCAATTCAAAAACATTTAATCGTTTAATTGCACATTAGGAACGGATAATTTTGTGAAAATATTTTTTATTTTTATTTTTTTTAAATTTGAATTAATTTTATTTGTTAGTAAAAAGTTAAGAGATTTTTGAAGTGAACAATTGTATATAACTCTAGAAATATTTTTGCAAATGTATATTCATTAACTAGTATTTTATTTTATTTCTATTATATTGGTTTATTTTAAGAGTCTTTCATCAAGATAAAATTGAACACATTTAAAAAAATAGAAGTAGAAAATGTTTTTACAATGAATATGACCCCCTACATTTTCAATTTATGTGATTTGGGCCTCTTAAAAACATTAAATCATGTCAAATCGGGTTTATGTAAAAACAATGGAAATAGTGGTCCAACTTGAAACAATATGTGATTTGGGTCTGTGAAAAATAGTTATCATGTTTGATTTCTGCAACTGAGACTAAGTAAAACATTAGAAATAATGTCCCAATTTGTAAGTTTGGATATGTGTGAAACAATGACCATAAAATGAACAATTTTTAAAAATCAAACCATTAACCCTAGAAAGTTTTACCCCATACCCCTACAATTATACTTATACCCTTACAAATTTTTTAAAATACCAAAATTACTTTTCATTTTTTTTACTATTTTATCAAATTAAAATTTACATTTTCTTTTTACCTTTTACCGAAAAACTTGGAAAAAGTTTTTCGGAAGCGACGCAAACATTTAACACTACTGAAAAACCGGTAGTTATCAGAAAATTTGCCAAAAAGTTTTCTGGTAGTTATTAAAAAAAATTTGAAAAAAAAAAACTTTTTGGCAAGTTTTCCAGATAAAAAAAAGTAAATTTAAATTTGATAAAATAGTTTAAAAAATGAAGGATAATTTTGGTATTTTGAAAATTTTGTCGGGGTATAAGTATAATTGTAGGGGTATGGGGTAAAACTTTCTTAACCCTAAGATAATCTATTAACCATATTCCCACTCTTACAAATCTATTAAAATTACAAAATAATCTTCTACAATTTAATTAAAAATATTTAGAATAAAAAAATAATTACAAAATAATTTTTCTACTATTTATTTAAAAATATTTAGAACAAAAATAATTTTGTATAACTTTCGAATTTTTTAAAATAGAAAAGTTGCAACTCCAACATTTAGCGTCGGTCAATCTATGCAACATTTAATGCTATCTAATAACTTATGACTCAAACTTGTATTTTTGTACGGAACAAATTAATTATATTTTCTATAATTCCCGATACTTTTAGTTTAAATTTTTTTTTAAATATGTGTTTTTGACTTTTCATTTAATTGAAAATTTAAGAATATATTTAAGTTCTGAATATTTAATTTTTTGAAATATTTGAAATTTTGAACACTTTCTGTTTCTATATAATGGTCCCTATAGCTATTGATACATTCCCCCAATTATTATAAGAGATTAAAATTAAATATTCTATTTACATAAAATAATTATAATATGAATAAATTTGGTAGGTATTATTAAACAAAACAATAAGTATAAAAAATGTATATTTACAAAATTTAATAGAAAAAATAATATATTTACATTGATTTAATCATATTTAAACATTTATAAAATAGAAGTGATTGCGAATATCCCAATACGTGGATAATACGGTTGGAACAAATCCATAAAAAAGGCGTGATTCGGGAAGACGTGGGGCGTGTGGACTCATCCTTTTATATCAACGGCTGAGATGTCGTAAATGGACGGTATCGATTAAAAGTTACACCGCCTCAAAATAAATAACAAAATTTGGGTTTGCGTTGTTATTAGGCTCGACACGAAGAAAGGAATACATAACAGTTGAGTTGTGTAGGTAGGGCCATAGGAACTGAACGAACGAACGGAAGGTGTGACAGTGTGTTGTGTTGTATTAGTTATTTCTTCTTCTTAACCTCCATTCCACTTTCTTTCTTTTTCTATATTCATTATTTCATTTCACACATTCTATATTGCCAAGGTTTTGTTCCTGCATTTGCATTTCTCCACATTTTAATTTTAAACAACGTTTCTTTCTTTCATTAACTACCTAGATCATTTTAATTTTTGTTGTTGTTATCTTTGGATCATGAATGAATGCATGCATCTATATATCAGTTTCATTTTATTTTTCTATTTTAGTCATCCATATTACTATAATCGGGCGTAATCCTTCTTAGCTGTATATGGATATATAGATATTTTATTTTGCTTCTATATATTGTCTATAAATCCAATTTTCAATGTTTTGTCCACATTTGTTTGGTGGAATTGAGATTGTGGTTTAATTATCTTTGTGAAGCACAAACATGGGCACAATCAAATTTGCTATGCCATGCATTTTGAATTAATTGTCACGTACATACCCTTAATTTTATAATAATAATAATTATTATTATTATTATTCCTATTGTTAGGTTGTTATTAGATATTTTTAAGAGTTCGTTGTATATAGTTGAAGTTTTTTTTTAAGTTGGTTAGTATTAGTTATAAATTAGTTAAGATTTTTAAGTTTAATTAATATCATTATATAAAGTGTTTCCTACTCATATTGTAATCAACTTTTTTCATTGAATCAATTTTCAATATTTCTACCTTTCTCTCAATTATTTTCTTTTTACCAGACTCTACCATGTTTCTCAACAATTATTAGAGTTATTTTGGATAGTGTTGTCAAATAGCAGCGCTATAGCATAACGGATTTTGATGAATCTGATATGAAAACCGCGACATTATCCTAATTTTACTATTAGGGGACAATAGTGGACTATAGTAATAGCAGAAAATTAGAGTTTTAGTATTTTTTTAAAATAATAAAATTGAAGATTTTGCATGAGTGCCATGTTTTTATAATAGAAAGTTTGGAGTTGGTGAGTATTACTCCTATATTCACTGTAATACGCGTAACTTTCAATACATATGTTATGTTATGGCTCCATTCTTTGATTTATTTGTATTGAACATGCCTTTTCTTATATATAATTTAGTTAATTCGACCTCGGTCTCTACTATTTGACCGCAACGCTATCCACTATTTCATATAACATATTTTTGGTATTTTGCTATTTTCCGCAATACGATAACATTGATTTTGGGTATCTGAAATTGAACTTATAAATTTGGATGAACAGGAGAACATGGGGAACAAATTGCATGCAGTGGTGTTGTGTTTGTTGTTGTCAACTCTTTTGTTTTGTGCGGTTTCTTTTGCATCCAATGATGGACTGCGAAGAATTGGACTTAAAAAGATTAAATTGGATCGTAACAACAAGCTTGCTGCTGGAATCAGATCCAACAAGCTGGTTGAAACTGAAGAAACTGATATTGTTGCGTTAAAGAATTACTTGGATGCTCAGTACTATGGTGAAATAGCAATTGGAAACTCTCCTCAGAAGTTTACTGTCATTTTCGACACTGGTAGCTCTAATTTGTGGGTTCCATCCTCTAAATGTACCTTCTCGGTGAGCTTTTTAGTTAGTTTTTTTTATATATATATGCTTGTCTATTAATGTGATTTATGAGTGTGTATCATATTTATTCATGTCATTTTACATTTTAATTTGGTGCAGGTTGCATGCTACTTCCATGCCAAGTACAAGTCCAGGCAATCAAATACTTATAGGAAAAATGGTTTGTCTTTCTTGTATATTCTTATTGGGCTTTATAGTTAACTCAGATTTTTGTAGTCTGTTGACCTTTTACAGTTTGTTTGATTTGATTTGACAATACTTGTAGGAAACCTTTTATTCTTTTGATCAGCTGAAAATATGAAGGTCCTCTCTTCATGAATTAAAAAACCGAATCTCTAGTGTTCTTTATTCATTAATCAGAGTAGTTTGAAGCATTGTCTTTTTTTTCCCGGTCTCTGTGGTGTCTGAATTGGAATAATCGTGTATCCGTTTCCCAAAGAGTGAAACAGGGTGAGGTCTTAACATCATATGCTTTTACCATTAGTTTGAAATTCCGCCGTCTACCCTTTGGTTACTGGCAATTCCTAGTTTTTGACATATTCTAATTTGTTTTGGCATATCTCTATCTACTTATAACTCACATTTGTTCTTATTATATTATTCTACTTTGGGTCACTTAATATTTTGCACATGTAGAGGGAATGCTGTCTTTGTTTATAGTTAAGATTTTTCTTGGCTTCTTGCTGTTATGTAGGGACTGCTGCTGCAATTAAATATGGCACTGGAGCAATTTCTGGTTTCTTTAGTTATGATAGTGTCAAAGTTGGTGACATAGTTGTAAAGAACCAGGTAATGCTGATCATTTGTCTCTCTTTTGTGTCAATAAAGGTGCAACTTTGTTTCTTTCATAGTATGTTCGATTATTAGTTCACAGAGCAAGTTTTGACCCCTATCAGGAATTTATTGAAGCAACTAAGGAGCCTGGTGTTACTTTTCTGGTGGCCAAGTTTGATGGTATATTGGGACTTGGATTTCAAGAGATATCAGTTGGATATGCTGTTCCAGTGTGGTATGCTTACATTTTAAATTTTGGTTCATCATTTTGTTAGGATTTTATTGAATCCCGTTGACATTACCAGATTTTACGTGTCACAGGTACAATATGGTTGAACAAGGTCTTATTCAGGAACCAATATTTTCATTTTGGCTCAACCGTAAACCAGAGGAAGAGGAAGGGGGCGAGATTGTTTTTGGTGGTGTTGATCCTGCTCACTACAAGGGAGAGCACACTTATGTTCCTGTGACAAGAAAAGGATATTGGCAGGTTATTAATCAGCAAATATAATTTTTTAGTTCTTAATATTGTTTTTTTACCTTTTCATCTGGTTCTTTTTTTCAGTTTGATATGGGAGATGTAATTATTGATGGTAAATCCACTGGTATGTGTATATTACTGTCACCAGAATTGCCAATCTATTTTCCTAGTATTTAATAGCATTTTCATAAATAGTTCTTAGTATTAATTTCATTGGTTTGACCTGTTCTTATTGTCATCCAGGATATTGTGCTGATGGCTGTTCGGCCATTGCAGACTCAGGGACTTCTTTGTTGGCAGGTCCAACGGTATGAATAAATGCTAGTAGATATAGATTGATATTTAGCCTTTTCTTTTTTCGACTGTGGAATTTGATAGATTGGTAGATTTGGCACTGATATTAATTGGAAAGCAACTGTCACATGAGATCGTGGTTACTCCTTTCTATTTCACTTTTAGATTGTATTCAATTTTAACTACATCCAGCACTCTATTGGTTCTTTGATGAGACACCGCTTAGTTGGGGCCTTTAGAAATTGAAAATTTGTTTTGTATTGTTTAAATTTCCAACATAAAAAGGTCTTTACAAATGCTTTTGACTAGCTTGTTTCTGTGATCATGTGGTTTATTTTTGTAGACCGTAATTACCATGATAAACCATGCAATTGGAGCATCAGGCGTTGTAAGCAAAGAGTGCAAGACCATTGTTGCGGAGTATGGACAAACAATAATGCACTTGCTTTTAGCTGAAGTGAGTACCATTTGTAATTTGTTCTTGGCATATATTGGCTGATTAGATTACCTATGGCCACGAGTGAAAGGTTCTTTTAGAATGACTTTTCATATGCTTTTCACATTACTCCTTTTAGGCACAGCCAAAGAAGATCTGTTCTGAAATTGGATTGTGCACTTTTGATGGGACTCGTGGTGTTAAGTAAGGCCCAATAATATTTCTACCCTTTGAATCTTTGGTTGTTGAATTAAAACTAAAATATTATAATACATTTTATGCACTATTGCACCGTGGTTAACATTTTACCTGTTTCATTTTTTACCACTTCTAGTTTGGCTATTGAGAGTGTGGTGGATGAGAATGAAAGAAAATCTTCTGGTGGTCTTCATGGTGCTTCTTGTTCTGCTTGTGAGATGGCAGTTGTTTGGATGCAGAACCAGCTGAGCCAGAATAAGACCCAAGATCAGATACTAACCTATATCAATAACGTTAGTTAGTTAGTTGTTTAGTCTTGCTATTTGAGTATCCTGCTTCACCACCTCTTGATTCTCAGCTTCATTATGATGTTGCAGCTTTGTGATAAAATGCCTAGTCCAATGGGAGAATCATCTGTTGACTGTGGGGATATCTCTTCGTTGCCTGTAGTTTCCTTCACAATTGGTGGAAGAACTTTTGACCTTGCCCCGGAGGAGGTATGATGTCCCGATACCTGATTGGTTGCTTTTGCAATGGCTAGTCACTACATTTTTTAATGTAAAGATAATAATAAAGTTCATGCAGACAGGTAGAAATTATAATTCTGTAGATAGGAGAAGTTGGTATTGTGAAGAGAGAAAAAAACAGACTTGAAGATAAAACTAATTACATTATCTGAAAAATGGTTTCCAAATGCAAATCAATCATATAACGCCTTATCCTATAGGAGCCTATTTGTAGGGTAATGCTTATCTCGCATAATGGTTAAGTAATTTAAGTGATCAAAATCAGATTGGTATTTGGTTAAATGTGATTATGTGAGCTTGTCTTTTCATATTGATTTTCTTAGTTTGAACTAGACTGGTTTTCAATTTTTTATCGTGGGAGTAATATTATGCAGTAGCAGTGTACAGTTTGCAGTTGTATATTTTTTATGCATGAATGTTTTCCTGTTTCATGCACTCTATTATTCTCAACTCAATCCTCATTCAGTTTTCCGTTTGGTTTATTTAGTACATACTCAAGGTGGGCGAAGGTCCTGCATCTCAGTGCATTAGCGGCTTTACTGCTATAGACGTTCCTCCTCCACGTGGCCCTATCTGGTATACATTAAATACAATCCATTTCTTTGAGGACATTTACCTGCATAATTGAAATCAATCTTCTTAAACCGTTCACCACCCTTTCCCTCATTATTACCTTTTCATGTTTCCTTAAATATAATACTTCGTTTTAAAAGACATAATACTTCTAGACCCAAAAAAAAAAAAGACATAATACTTCATTATTCCCCAAAATTCTCTTTCTTAGAAGGCATTTTTTTATTGTTAGAAGAACATAGAAATAAATAGGATATAGGGAGGGACAAGTGATTTAAATCCACACATTATGGCACTTGCCTCTATTTCAGTGGTAACAGTTTGACTTTCTAATTCTCAAGAACGGTCGTAAAATGATCATAAATGAACTGTATTTGGATCATGATGCATCTGAATTCTGACTTAATTATCATTTCTCAGCTGATCACATCTACCTTAATGCAGGATTGTTGGAGATATCTTCATGGGCCGTTACCACACAGTATTTGATTTTGGTAAATCAAGAGTTGGATTTGCTGAAGCAGCATAGAGAATGACCTCGTCTCAAAGACCACTCTTATTTGCTATCTATTTGCGTATGCTGGCAATCATAATGTACCCTAAATTATGTATATAAACTAAGGGCTGTCGTTGCACCAAAAAAAAAACTAAGGGCTGTCCCTCTCAATTGGATGGACAAAACTACTTCACAGATTTATGTTGGACTATGGCCGTATTGGGTCCCTAGATTATTTAGTATGCAGTTTTAGTACAACAATGGTATATCTTGCATGTACGGTGTTGATATGGTGATGTCAAGTAATAAATCAGGACTTATCTAAAATATAATATAGAAAAGGAATTTAGTATTGTATTAGATAAAAATGAAAAATAGGGGTATAATATGAAATTGGAATTTAAAATTTGCAATTGGTCAACTGGTTATGCCCTGTTGCTAATCGTTATGGCCTTATGGGTGGTTACTAAAAACGACAGACATGACCTGTTGAATAAGTAAGTTCCGAAGAAAATTGATGGTTAGATCTAAAGTGTATCTTATCTTAACCTCCTTTTATTTATTGAGTACAACAAAAGTGTTTCTTACTAAAAGTAGAGTAGTTTACCAATTCTTTTCAAGTATTGGAGCCTACACGTGCTATTGCAGTGCTATATACAGTAGAATTTGAACAAATGCTCTTTTCCCGTGATTGACAACATTGATTGAAACACTGTTGGTTCTAGTTGTATCAGTGAAGCATATGATCTGATCTATTTGTATGTTGCACAGAGTAAGGATTGACTTGCCATTTATCTTCTATTCTCTGGCACAAACACTTGCTTGTTGAAAATGAATGTTATTATTATAGCTAATGTTTTTGCGTCTTTTGAAAAATATTGAACTTCAGTATTCATGTTGAGGTTTCTGTATTTCACATGATTGCAGACTTATCTTCGGTCCCTTACCTCTTAGGCTTAAGGAAATGAGGGTCAATAGCTTAGAGAGCGTGTGACACGGTATCAATCTTTTCAATTATTATTGCGATTGTACGTATATATTGATCATTGGTGTTGGAATTTAAGATGTTTTATCTTATTAGCATATATTTTATTTGATTAATTAAAAATGAATTCTACTAAATTCATATAAACCCATATAATTTAGTGAAATTTACGTAAATTTGATCGATCAAGTAGAAATTTACGTAAATTTGATCGATCAAGTAGAGTATATTAAAAAATGGACGTTAAATAGTGTGTTGCTCACACACATTTATTATATTCTAAGCCTCACGTCACTTTTTGGGCCTCATCTTAAATTACATATTAACTTGGTGAGCAATGGGTGAGGAAAGGATATAACTTCATGGCATAGGCTTTAAAAGGACATAATTAATAGATGACCGATGTAACCTATAAAAGAATGAACAATGAGATTAATACACTTGGCGTGTTTTGATTTGCAAAAACTAAAGAGTGGAGAACATAAAACTAAGCGTTCGTTTGATTTCTTTCTCAACAAGTGTTTTTCAGTTTTTTAAAATTAAAAATTTAAAAACATTTGATAATCTAATTTTACAAAAATATTTTTTAAAATTGTTTTCTATTTATTGGATTTAAAAAATGAAACGGTTTAGAAATGTTTTGCTTTCCAATTATGTGTTTTAATTTTGGAATGATAGGAAATTGAAAAGATACGAAAATTGGTCATTTTCATTGATGGTATGATTGAAAATTATGCAATTTCAAATAAATGTTCTCATACTCCTATTACATGTTCTTTTAGTTGATATCACGCTATTATTTTTTTATTATTATTTTAATTTAATTCAATATATTATGCTTTTTTTACATTTAAATTATTTTTTCACAAAAAAAATTTTAAATTATTGTACTTTCATTTTTCTTTTAAAATAATTTTATTGTGACATTCAATAAATATCTATTATTATTATTACTTATTTTTTTTATTTCTCTATTTATTTTGAATTGAGTCGTTGTTTTCTTATAAATAAATATTAATGATGAGTCTTTTTATCAAACTATTAACAGATAAATATAAAAAAAGTTATTGTCAATAATTAAGAGTGAAGATAGGTAAGGCTGAATTTAGACTTTACAAGAATTAAGTGTGCTCCATTAAAAAAAATCAAGATTTATAAGTGTGGCCTCTTCATAAATGCAAAGTAGAAGAAGATGTTTTGAGAATTATGCACAGTTTTTTTCTTCTTCTTGAAAACATAAGATACTGGTATTAAATAAATTGTACAGTTGGAAAAAAATAATTAAGATTAAAGACTTAATTATTATTTTAGTTCACTTATTTTAAAATTTGACAATTTTTGTCCTTGTTCAATTTTTTTTAACTACAAATAGTGATTTTATTTATTTTAAATAATGTGGCATACCATCTCATACTATATAACCTTCTAGATGTATTAAACAATTTCAAAAGTTGAAACTAAAGTTTTTAAAAGGTTTTATTGCAATTTCATGAGATTTTAATTATTCAACATTATAGTCATGTCGTTTAAAATATGTTACACTGTCATTTCATAGTTAAAAATATGTTACACTATCGTTTAAGAGAAAACTGATGAGTAAAGAGAAAGTGTTTAGTTATTAGATATTTTCTCATCTCATTCTTTATTTTTGAAAGTTCAAACCAAATCCAATCCACACATTAATCGTGACGAATGGCTCTCACAGTTTAGTGTCCATGATTCATTTAGATTTAATTGTTTTGCAATTTGAGATTTAAATTCAACTCCAATGCGATTCATTTATTGATTTAGAACTAAGGGGCTATAATTTTCTATCTTTAGTTAAGGGTCCTTATGCAATTTTAAAAATGTAAAGGCTAATATCGAATAATTAGTTTGATTTGATGGAATTATAATTGAGAGACATTTTGTACAATTTCTATTGGACCAAATAATTTGGGTATCGACATCCAACAAATCTCATGTGCTGTTTTGTGGAAATTATCTTTAATTATTTGTAACAGATAGAGAAATAGATGAATTAATGATATAATAAATACTAATAGTAAAGAGAAATAATTTCATTAAAAATTCATTGACTTTTTATACGTTTAAATCACTTTAAAATAATAATTAAAAAGGAACAAATGAATAATGCTTATATTTTTAAAAATAATTATTACTAATTACTAATTATTCTAGCAATATAAAACTAAAAAGTGTATTACATAAAAATAAAGTTTTTTATATCTTGAAATTAATCCAGCGAAACAAAAACGCTTTCTATATTAGCTAGGTGAAAATCGCCAAATATTATCAAATGTCTTGTCATGAATTTTACAATGACACGTCTAATAGACACAAATTTTCTTGCCAATAAAATTTAAAATCTGAATTAGGGGCCCAAATAGATTAATTTCTTTGTTAGATATTTATAGTTTGACCTATTTATGGTCTGATATGTTAAATAAAAAAGTTAAATTCAAATTTTTTTAAAATTTGTTAATTTAAAATAGATCAAACTCACTTCACGCCTATAAAAAAATTTATTAAATCTCTTAGGCCTGATATATATATATATATATATATTAACGTTGTTATTTTTTATTAATATTAATATTTATTATAAAAAAAACATATTAGGCTTGATAGGCTGACTTAGATGGTGATAATGTCTTTTATTTATTGTTAATTTTGTTTTATTTGTAATTTTTTGAACGATTTATTGGAAGTTTACTAATTATGGGTTCATTATGTTTTTTTTGTTTTTTTGAAAGATTGTTGTAGATTTACTAGTTATAATTTTATTAGTTTTTCTTATATTTATTATTTTATTAGTTTTTTATATATATAAATGTTTAGTTTAGCCTATTTAAAAAAATATAAAATATTTTATTTAAATGTTTTAATATGAATAAGACTTTTATATAGATTTTCAGGTCAGACTAGACATTTAAAAAAAGTCAGGTCATGCTGAAAAAAAAGTTTATGATAAATCGTAGGTCATGTTCAAGCCTAAAAATCAATAGTAGGTAAGATGCCTTTCAATATTTAGCCTGACTTAACCTATTTATACTCTTACTCAGTTACTAACTTCATAAAAATAATTATAAAATGACAATTAGAGTCAATTTCATAAATAATAACTTTTTTTCCTAATTTTCTTTTTGTAAAAAAAATCGACTCAAATTTCATTTATTTGGACCGGTACATAATTAAGAAAATTAACATCTAGTATGTATTAATTTTTCAATCTTAGTTTTTTATTCATTTTCTATTAATATTTAATAACTAGGAATATTTTTTAGATTGTTTAGCAACAGCGTAACATTGAGTAAAAAAGCAAGAATAGAAGATAAATCATATTTATAAATGAATTATTTTATTATGTTTCCAACATTAAAATTTAATGTATCTATTTTAAATGGTAAAATGCTTAATCTCATTGAAATATGTACTCTTATATAATATTTTTCAAATTAATAAAGTGATACAAAAAAGAATATAAATAAAAGCATATTAATTTCAAATTTACGAGAATCACAACAATTAATATTACTTATTTCGAAATATAAAATAACTAATATGACTTAATAAATTTAAATAATAATTAGTAACTTTTTACCAACTGTGATTACAAAATGTATTAAACGAAAATATTCAATTTTTTTATATTTGAAACTAAATTAGCGAAGCACTAATTTTCTTTTTCACTAGGTGAAATTCACTAACAAACCAAATTTCTTGTCCTAACCAACAAAATAATATCACGAATTTCAGTGATTGCATAGTTCACCTCATTAATCCATGGCAAAAAAGGTTCTAAATAATGCAAACTATAATTGAATATGAAGTTTAAATTCGGCTATATATTTTAATCAAAAAGATTCAACTATATATTTTTACTAAAAAAAGTATTAGACTATATAGATATATATCATGTTAACTTTCAAGGCTAGACACATCAAAGGTAAAAAATCATTTCTCCTAGCTTATGTTAATGAATCCTGGGATTTTAATTATAGGATTTCATGCTTAATAAATAGACAAGCTTCCTATATTTGGACCAATACATAATTAAAAAAAATAGTATACATGTACTGCAATTAAAAAAAAATTATTTAAAAAATAATTACTATTTAAAATTATCATTAAAAGTTATATATTTATTTTCATCGTAAATTATTGCTGAATTTGATGGTTCTATATACGATTGTGTTTCATTTTTTCTAAATTTTTCCTTATAAAAGAGAGGTTATAAAAGAGAGGTGATAAGAGACATACTCCTACAAGTTTTCAAGTGTATTTAATTATAAACAAAACAATAAGAAGTTTACATTACAATTATTCACTCTAAGGTCAAATGTTTTTCCCTCTAATCATGTTTATTAGCTGTTGTTTTCATCTTAGTAGAGCTATAGATTGCGGTGGAAACCAAGTTCAAAATACCGTCATTGTTGATCAACAACATGGAAAAGGAGATTTTGTAACGATTCAAAGTGCCATTAATTCTATAAAGGTCAATAATAATCAATGGTTTAAGATTCACATAAATCCCGGTATATACAAGTAAGTTGAAATGTTGTCACATTTTAATTTACATAAAAGATTAAAGTTTGTTGTTATATTTTTACACGTTAAAATTTTGTAGGGAAAGGATTTATATTACCATTGGAAGGTCATGTGTCATTTTAGAAGGATCTGGTAGCAACGTTACAATTGTTACTTGGGGTTATCACCAAGTAAAACCTAGATGGTTCTCTACATTTAGTTCATCTTCACCTAATGTGATTGTGAGTGGCATTACATTCGAGGTAAAAACAAGAAAAATGAATACAACGACAAAATTGATATTATTTTATAATTGTTTCTAATGCATTGTTGTATAATTGCAGAACTCATATAATTTGGAAGGAGACTCATCTGATATCAAACAAGCAGTGGCAGCTGCTTTTTATGGAGATAAATCTGCCATATTTAATTGTAGATTTTTGGGTTATCAAGATACTTTATTTTCAGCATTAGGACGTCAATACTTTAAAAACTGTTATATTCAAGGGGAAGTAGACTTCATTTTTGGATTGGGTCAATCTTATTTTGAGGTAAAACATAAATACACTTTTTTACTTTTAATATTTTTTAGAATTAAATATTTATTTTTATTTTTATAAAATATTTAATTTTTTAGTTTAATTTATGTAAATTTTTTATTCATTTTTAGTGCATCCCTTTTTATAAAAATATAATATTTTTAGTGCTGCAAATAGAGTAAATGCATTTTGTTGTTACAAAAGATTGAGACTAAAATTAGATAAATACAGTTGAAATATTTATAATTTTATATAGACGTACGACAAATACATTTAATCATATCATTATTTTAACGAGGAATTTAACTTGTTGTAGAATTGTACGATGAATGCCACATCAATGGAACATAAAGTGCCAGGTTTTGTGACTGCCCAACGTAGGGAGTCACAAAATGATCCAAATGGTTTTGTATTTAGAGGAGGGTCTATAGTTGGGAATGGTAAAGTAAATCTTGGAAGAGCTTGGGGTCCATATTCAAGAGTTATATTTTGGGAAACATACTTTTCATCTGTGGTAACTCCTCAAGGCTGGAATGCTTGGAATTACTCACAACAAGTGTAAGTTTAAATATACACAAGCAATTTTACGTTTTTCGTATAAACCATTAACTGTTGTCTTATTCCACGTGTATAATGAAAAAAAAGTATTATTATTATTATTATTATGTAATTTTTTTTTATTAATTTACAAATTTTTTGCAGAAATCAACTCACATATGCAGAAGTCAATTGTAAAGGACCAGGGGCTAATAATAAAGCACGTGTTCCTTGGATGAAAAAAAATCTAAATGACTCTAATCTAAATCAATATTCTTTATCATCTTTCATAAATAAAGATGGATGGCTTACTAACATACCACCTATATCATTTTAATTTATTTTCCCATCTTGAGTTGAGTATATTATATGGCAAGATTGACCTAGTTTTATTGTAGACGTTGGTTGTACCAGTTTTCTTTGATATTTTTTAGATTTTTTATTGTTAGGATGTAGCCCCTTTTGCTCATATAATCCTCAACTAGATATGTAATAGTAGTCTACTTTAGAAATCTTTTAATAATTAATATTAATTTATTTTGTTTGTAAATGAAATGTTCACACTTGAACAAATATCAAAATTCTTTTGGTGTATGAAAAACAAAAATAAGTGGCAGTTCACTACGAAGACAAATAAGAAAGAGAAAGAAATAAAATTGATAAGATGATAAAAAAAAAAAACTAAATTATATACTACACATCTTTCTCTAATTATATATTAATAATAATATTAAATTTATTGATAATTAATTTTGATTTTTCAAGTTTACCATTCAGTGATTGATGATTAACTTATATTTTCAATAATAGTATACATTAGTTAGTTGATGGTTAAAAAGGAGGTAAAATAAGTAATGATATTTTGATGTTTGGTAGAGATTTCAATAAATTCTTCAAAATTTCTGAATCTTCTTAATCAACTTAAAGTTTCCTTTGTAACTACCACAAACTCCGAATATATATAGTTGGCTAACTAAATATTTGTGTCTTCGATTGAGTCAAATATAAACAAAGTTTTGATAAGCCAAAACCAGGTTCTCCATAAAATTTATAATTTGTTTCATCTTGTAAGGTCAACTTATTATTAAACGTCACTTCAAGGAATGAAACGATAAGATTTGCCCTATGTTTGTAATTTATTTGCTTTGATGAGTGGCAACTAATATAATTATAAGTGGAATCCACGACAAAAAAAAATCTTCGCAAGTTAGGAAAAGCATATAAGATCTTATCATATGGGAGTATTTTTCTACCACTGCATGTTAAAGGGAGAAAAAGATACACAATATAATGGTTATTGCTTCATTATCACTGCTTTTTCTGCTTGCACCTTCAATCCGTACATTTTTATTCAATTCTTCTTCCCCAAACCAATCCCACACGGATAAAAAATAATTAAATTTTCAACTTAAAATATAAACTGTTTAATTTTAATTAGACGATCTAAATATTCCAACTGTATTGCGGGGTCGATTGTAGTTAATCTAAATTTTTAATCTAACATATTTTATTTTTCTTTTTAA
This sequence comes from Cicer cuneatum, assembly GCA_037974295.1. Classification (NCBI taxonomy): domain Eukaryota; kingdom Viridiplantae; phylum Streptophyta; class Magnoliopsida; order Fabales; family Fabaceae; genus Cicer; species Cicer cuneatum. The sequence goes on from JBBPBO010001985.1 coordinate 1,073,044, forward strand.
TCTTTCTATTTTAAGAATTAAGATTTGATAATCTAAAATTAAATCAACAGATAAATAAAGTTTAATCAATAATTGTTTTGATGATTTAAATTTGAATTCTCTCACGATCCATTAGTGGTTAAGTAGAGAATTTAAATTAGTTAATTAAACCAATCCCACTAATTATTTGGGTCCATCAATTTACGTGTTCTTGAGTTATCCCTAGCAAATTGTGATTAATTAGTTGGGGGTAGCCATCGAATTATCCATTTCATGTAAATTGTCCACTTGAAGAGAATTAATACACGTCACAAACCATTTAAATAGTTTGCAATAACTGAAATGAGAGGTTATCTGCAACATACTCTTCGCCACCAATTAAGATAAATCAAATTCATAATATCTTGCTAGTTGAACATGTAAATAGGACATGATTGTATAATGTCCAAAAAAGTAGTAACTATAATTAAAATGGGGTGATATAAAAATAAAATGATATTGTAAATTCAACTTACAACTTGACATATAAGTGGTAGAAGTGAGATGTGCGTTAAAACAAAGGCAAGTTTTGTTCCTCAATTTTTCACATGATTCACGATTTCCCCCCTTTTTAAATCTACGATATACTTTGGCCATTCAATTTTTAGAATATTTGACATTTTCTGTACTATGTATTTGGGAGTTTTTTTTGTATGATGTGACAAATAAAATACTTACATGCTATAGAACAAAAAAAATAAAAAAAATACTTAGGTGGTAATTAAGTTAATTAATGACATGTAAATGAATTATTAATATTAAGTGAGAAGACTAGCGATAACAACACATTTTTTAATACATAAATTTTTTTTTTATTAATTAAAATTCATATGAGTTCTACTAAATTATGTTATCCCATTTAAACAATATTTGCTTTAAATTTGAATTCTTTTCAATGTAGATGCAAAAAAGTCAAATGATGCTTAAATGTAGTTTCGAAATCACCCCAATAAATAGTTTTTTTTCATATATTTTTATTTAAATAAATAATTTTTAAATATATTTAATTTTTATTTTGTGTTTTATTAGTGATGTCGTCATTTCAATGCAGCTTTGTTTTTATTCGTTAACTTAGTGTAACGTTGATTTGATTTTTCGTCTTGTTGCGGTATTTGTTCGTTTGATATTCATGTTGATATATCAATTTCGATTCAGTGCAAATTCATTCAATAACTTTGTTATTATCAACATTACGGTTCCAAAGACATGTATATTATAGACACTTCAATTTCATCGTATTTATAGATATTTTGTCATTTTATGTTATTAACATGAGTATTGTGAATTGTTTGCGGATTCATCGTTTTTAGATATTTTGAATTGTATGTCTTAGATGTAACCCCAAACCCTAATTTTTATCAATTTAAATGAATTAATATTATTTTTAATAAAAAAAAAAGTCATAAATGTATGGTAAATGAGTTTACCGATCACGCTGACAACATTCTTTTTACTAGTTTATATCAATTTTTGCCTACATTACTTTTTTTTTAAATAGGTCAAAGTTAATAAATAATTGTTATGTTAACATTTTTTATTTCACTTGAGTTTAAACTCAGATCATCTGCTTGTTTAGTCTTTTAACTCTCAAATTAGTTGAACTATTCACCTATTTTTGCATAAGTTACTTAAAGTGATCTGTTTGAACTTACAGCTAATTAATATCTAATTTATTTTCTATCATTTTTATATTTTTACTTTTAATTAAACTTCTCATTTATCACCTAGTAATAAAAATATTTAAAAATGAGGATAAAAAAAAAACAAAAATCAAACTTTTAAAAGGATAAATATTTTGAGTATTAAAAGCGATTATTAGCACCAAATGGTTAACCTAGTGGAAGATGACAAATTTTGTATCTCATTTTTGATTATTTAGGCTCCACTAGTCTTTATTAAATACTAGCTGAAATTACATTGAAATAAGGCCAAAATGGCATAAAAATTCCCAAGTTAAGGCGCAGTTTTGCGTATTTTTTCAATATGTACGGCATCTAATCTTCCTGTCAATTCACTTCAGCCGTTCAAACATTAACTTGAAATCCTTAGGAAACATGAGGCATAAAAACAGCTCATATTATTAAATACTCCGGTGGTTAGTCCATGCAAAGGAATTTCTTCATAATATATTACCTTAACTTTTTGTCTTCCACATATCCTGACAAGGATCTAACTTAAATTGGACAATGAAAAAGTGAACATTTATAAGGTTATATATGCACCATTCATAATTTAATTTAAAATGCACTATAAAAAATTTTACAGTAAATATAGATTGCTCATGATTTACTTTAGGAAAATGCTTATCCTGATTTTTAAAATCAAATTCAATGTATCTTGATTAAAGAAGTTTTAGTAGTACTTTTTGGTATAAATTTGATATTCTCTTTGCGTATTGGAGAGACTAATTCTTCGAGTTTGATAAAAATACAACGAACGATAAAATTATCACTCAATAATTTTAACATTATTACATTTCTATGACTGAATTCATAACTAGTGTTTAAAGTGAAAGAAACTCACTACATCATCGCATGATTTGCCCTATATATATCCTCTATTGGATTGGGGACAAAACGTGAGGGAAACACCAATATTATCCATATAAATCAAAATATCACTCCTAGTTCTAAATATACATAACTATAGAATGGATGAAGCTGCAATCAATCCAACAATTGACATAATTGTGTGTGCTTCCATGAACAATAATATTAATGATAAAAACAATTATTCCAACCCAAAAACCATGCCATCACCAATCTTAACTAAGCTCCATGCAGGCTACTTTTTCATATGTCTTTCATTTGGTGCTCAAGCTTTGTTGTGGAAGAGTTTAAGTGAACATAACAATGAATCACAAACTCTATGGCATGGATTTAATTTGATGCCTTCTGTTGCTTATTTACTACTTTGGTGTCTTTCACTACTTATTGCAACTACACTATCATTTCTTTATATGTTAAAGTGCATTTTGCACTTTAATATTGTCAAGGAAGAATTTTCACATCATATTGGAGTGAACTACATGTATGCACCTTGGATTTCATGGCTTCTAATGCTTCAATCATCGCCGCCTTCGATTGTTCCAAGAACATGTTACTACGAGTATCTTTGTTTGTTCTTTTCATTTGCAATATTGTTGCTTGATGTAAAACTGTTTGGACAATGGTTCACAACTGAAAAGAGGTTTCTGTCAGTGGTAGCAAACCCTGTGAACCTTGTTTCTGTTATAGGGAACTTGGTTGCTGCTCAAGTTGTGACAGAAATTGGTTGGAATGAGTTTGCAATTTCAATGTTTTCATTAGGAATGGTACATTATTTGATTCTGTTTGTGACACTGTATCAACGTTTGACAAGTAGCAATCAGTTTCCTATAGTGTTAAGGCCAGCTTATTTTTTATATTTTGCTGTACCAAGCATGGCAAGTATAGCTTGGAAATCTATCTCAGGTGCTTTTCTCATCTCATCAAAGATGCTGTTCTTTCTCTCTTTGTTCATTTTTATTTCTCAGGTAGGTTCAAATTCAATTCCCCTATATATATTTAGTTGTGTTTTTTAATCAGTGTTCTAAATTGCAGTTACAGTTACGCTGCAATCCTTGTCTCTTGATATTGCAGCAAAATGCAGGCTTGCTGTTGCGGACTGCCTGTAATTTAGAACCATGATTTTAATAATCTCTTTAATTGTTATGATAAAAGCTTAAATGCAGGCTTGCAGGCCAGCACTGTTCAAGAAAAGTATGAAAAGATTGAATGTTACATGGTGGATTTACTCATTCCCTTTAACATTCCTTGGTCTAGCTTGTGCTGAATATGCTCATGAGCTGAAAAGCAATATGGCCTCTGCTTTAATGCTGCTGATATGTATGGTGTCTGTGTTGGCTTTTGTTTTTCTGATGCTAATCACTGTACTCAAAATTGAAAGGCTTCTGCTGCATAAAAATGCTCCCAGTAAATGAAATTATATCATGTCTTTAATCCAAAAACTGGAGGAATTATATATTGAAAGTAGAACTACTTTTCTGAAATATACTTTACTCTTAATTTCTTTGTAAAAAATGTATGGTTAAGATAAATGACTATCGGAAAATTCTAAAATCGGGCATCAAACAAACAATGACATGTATCTAACAAACTAGTCACTCACATTTATTTGTCTATCCGAAAAAGCAAAAACAGATAACAAAGACATGTAAAAGTATATAAGCACATGAGTTGAGTCCAATCGGTTCGGACATTTTGGACAATACACACATCCTATAATTAAATGTTAAAACCATCTTCAACTAAATATCTGATTTTTTTTATTCTTAAATTAATTTAACAGTAATACTATATGTCACCAGAGTTAATTTCTTGAAATTGTCAAAAAAATTAGTTGGACCAATCAAAAAATTGCATGATCAAACAAAGTGAATAAAAGTCAAAAAAATAAAAGTGTTAATTTCGTGAACCCTTGGTGACACATTTTTTCGTAATAAATAGCAACTTTCTTAATTTAAGTGGGTCAACCCAAGGCATGTCACAATTAATAACATAGACCATATTTTACTACAATGATTATTTTCAAATAAAGGATTCACGTATAAAAAAAATTCTTACCACTTTTTATATAAAAACATGCTTTTACTTCCAATTTATTTATTGACAATGGAGAAAATGCAACATTGAATTGAGGAGATTGATTGGTAAAAGTAAAAACGCGAACCTCGTATTTGAATTGAATTGTTTGGAATACATTGTAGTGCAGGGCAACCGTTGAAAGAAATAAGGAGTTTAGGAATCCAACTCCGTCACGGTATTCTTTTATCGATGGTTATGTTCTTTCACCTTTTTTATGTTCTAAAAAAATCTTCGAATTATTTATTTAGACTGGTCAATCCAAAATTAATATTACTGAAAATTTTATTTTTATAAAATCTAGTATGCAAAATTTTTTTTAGATGATTGGAAGATTTCAGATTTTTTAAAAAATCAAAATTTTCGGTAGTATTAATTTGTATATCTGAAATTTCGTTTCAATGAAATATCCGACAGTTATTTATTATTTAGAAAATTAATTTTTGAAAATTTAAGTAGTTAATTTTATTCTATTAAAAATTTTAAAATTTGCAATTTTCGTATTTTTTAGAGTTTAAAGTTTGGTGGGTATCAAAAATTTTAAAAATTAAAATTTTTGATTAAAAATAACTATAAAAAAATTTTGATTCGAGAAATTCCGAGAAAACAAATCAATTTTTCAAAATTTTTGGAATATGACATAAGTTCAATTGTCCAAATTTATTTTAATTTTTATCATTCACTTGAAACTATTTTAATAAGGTTAAGAAATAAAAATTATAAATGAGATGTACAAGTTTAATTGAAGGGTACAAAACCACCTTTCTCTCTTTATGGATTCTCTTTATTGGCCCATTCAGAATATATGGGCTTTGCCCAATCTAGCCTATCGCCAGCACGGATTCCCCAATTGGCATATTGCTTCTGAAAAAGCTTAGCGGATGCTCTTCTTCAAAATTCTCGCTTTTTATTCAATTTCACTTCATAGTATAAAACTTCAATCCGATTATAAAAAAAAAGATTAATAATATTACTATTTTTTGAATAAATATTAGGAGTAGATGAGCAACCGCAAAAGATTTATGGCTTATGGGCATAGATTTATCCTCACGTGTATTTAATTCTTTCGTCCCGGAAAAATAGACATAGAAAAATCTAAATAACACAATTATAATAAGAATATAACATGGAAATGTTGAAATCAAATAAAAAAATATACAGTTATTTAATGACAATCAAATAATAATATGGTGTAAATTTTTTTGAAGAGGTTTAGCTTCAAGTAAAAATTCTTAAAAATATATTAATGTATAATTTTTATAGTGGTTTAACCATAATTGTCAATATAGAAAGTGAAAGGAGAAGATGTATCATTTTCAATTAAGGCGGGAATTATTATACTTGATTGAAATAATACATATTGAAATAGTTTCAGATTTCTTAACATTGTAAAGAATAAAGAAAACCAATGTTATTTATATAGCTTTAACATTTCAACAATTTCGTTAATAAAATCACTCTCACATAAAACTTAATTTTGATCCACATAATTCAAACTCACGTACTTTTGTAAAATAAATAAGATAAACAATGTCTCTCTTTATAAATTATTTTCTTACACCTCTCACACCAATTGGTGCGTAGATATGCGTTACCTATGACTTAAATCTCATAGAATGCTTTATGCCTTATTCAATTTCATAGATTTAGCGAACAAAAATGAAGTTAATAGAGCTACACTTTCTTTGTTTCTTCCTTTCATGACTGACTCTAGTCAGTCAATGGCTGCCTCGCCTGCTCCACTCAATTCAATGCCTTTGATTTAATTTCATATGAGCAAGTGGGCATGCTATGCTATCCTATGCTATGCTACTATTTCAATTCTACAAATCCAAGTTGAACGTTATGTCGAACATTCATTATAATACTAAGGAAGAGAAAGATTTAAATTTGACACGCTTTGCAATTGGGAACAAATTTTTCTAACTTGAAAAAACTGTTTTATTTGAGTCAAAAATAATAATAATTCCCACAACATCATGAATTCATGTCCATTAATTTCCCTACAACCTATTCTGGTTGCTTACAACACCATGAATTCCTGTCTATTAACTTTCCAACAAGCTGTCCTAATTGCATATAACATTAACGGATTCACTTCATTTTTTTAATATTAAAAACATTTTATTTTAATCTGTGTACAGATATTTAATATAGAAAAAATGAAAGTGTAGCTTTGATGTTTTTTAAGTACTCATCTCAAATCATAATAACTCTAAAATTCAAAATTCCTTCAAAATCTATAAATCCGAGTAGGTTCTCTTCGTGTTTGATTTGAAATCTCCTTCATATTTAATTTAAATATTAAAATCTCATATCATCTTGTATGAATACAGATTAAAAAATTCAACCAAAAAATACAAAATAGTTTAAAAAATAGGAAATCAATTGACAGACAAATGTGTCAATTGCTAGACATATCTTATTCTTTGATCTACCATTTTTAATAGAGAAAAGAATCACAATATCTCAAAAGTAAATCAACTTATATTAATCTTAAGATATAATAAAATTGTGAATGAGATGTCATACATGATTTGATTGAATTAAGTTTGCATACCTGATTTGCATTCTTGAATTGATCGACTCTAAATTGAATGTGTATTTAAGTTTTCTTTTAATTTGTATAAGAAAATGCGGCACTTTCAGTGATAGAAATGCTTGTATAATATTAGTCTCTAGACTATATAACAACAAAAATGTAGGTGGTAAATGGGTCAAGCTAAAATGTATAGGCTTATTCATAATGGACCACGTATGTGATTCCAATTAGGTAGGCCTACCATTCTTTTGGACAAGAATTTGTCCAAGTTTTTTGTTAAGAGTGCATAGTATTTTAGGTATCTCACTTACTTGCATTTTTAATTAATTTTTATCATGCAAAAAATTCATAATCTTTTTTCATCAAATAAATTTATAATTTAATTTGAAAAGATATAAACAATATTAAAATATTCAACATCAAATAATAATGAAAAACACTTCCTAAGGGTATTTTTTAAACATAATTATTTCAAGAAACTTCTTAGAGGTTTTTCAATCACAATACTAGTTAAATTTTGATAGAATATTTCTTTTAAAAATGATGGAAATGGAAAATATTTGAATTTGAAAGGCACAAACTCCTCATTTATAATGGATTGTTTCCATGAGCAATATATCATTCAGTTTTAAAAACAAAAAATTGAATTATAACATAAAAAAAATAAAAAATAAAAATGATATGGGTTGCTAATAATAACAATTAAGGTCTTTGCTTTAGCAAGATAGGAGATGTTGCTTTAAAGCTTGACGTCAACCAAGCATGTGACATAATTGATTGGGTTTTAGTCTTTAAGGTATCTAAGAAACTCTTTTTTAATACTCCCATAACTTTTTAACTAAAAATAGTAAACTATAAAGTAACAAGTTGCCACATATCCTACCTGTGAGAATATTAATCCATTTATATATAAAAAACATTTCCTTAATACACTAAACACAAAGCAAAACATACCATACTTTAATAAAATATTTCTTTTCTTCAAAGAACGTAAATGCCTCAATCCATGTCCTTAGAGAAAATTCTTCAGTCACTGGTTGAAGGGTTAACCTCCATCACCAGCACATAGTTACACAATGATTTTTTCAATTCTACAATCTCTAACAACATTACCACTATGCAATTCTAGAAGCTGTATCCACAGAATCGAAATGCACGAAAACATCGACGAACAACGTGAAAATTGGAACAACCTAGCTACTTCTTAAAAACACATCAACATGATGAATTTGCCAGCATGCTTTTTTAAGATAACATTAATGCATTAATTATTTAATTTGTTCCTTTGCCACCTCAAGAACATTTACTTTTACCTGTAACAATTTGTGATTTATTTCATACATATATTAATATTTTTTTTTTTGTATGAGAAACTTTGGAATAATGCAGTTTATTGTTGAATTATCTTTAGATGTTAAAAAAAATCCACTTAAATTTAAACTTGGATCCCAATAGCTATGCACCTGACAGCATGGTGCTGATGATACTGATGATCCATGCAAACAACACTCCAAAATTACTTGCATCTTACACTAATTGATGTTATCCACTCTAGAATATCAAGAGACTTTACATGTATTCTCTTCATTTCATTTTCATTTCACAATGTGTGTCACATTTGTTCATATTTCACACACACACACCCACATATATATATATATTAAAAAAAGTCAATATATAAATAAGAGAAATATAATATTAATTTTATCAAATTATTTTTATTAAATATTGATATATTCATTATACAGTTGATTATATTAACAAAAAAAATTTTAAACACAAAAATTCACATCAGATAACGCACATTTTATACGAATAATAATTTTACATTAATTTTTTTTCTTCAGAATCACACTAAAATTTACTGTATGTTATACAGAATTGTGTATATAGTATTGAAATTTTATGTTCAAATATCAAATACGATTAAGATGAGTGATTATGGGTTAAACAATAACTCTAAACCATTCCTCCAATATGAAGAAGAAGAAGAAGAGAAGTGATTAAACCTAAATGAGAGACAACCCTACTGCACATTTCTGAGCACGTTACAATTTGGCATTTGCTATTTCCCCTTCAAGAGAATAACATGTTATTACTTATACATATTAATTTTATCATACACTATAAATTTAAATTTCATATGTTAATTTATCTGCAATAAATTATGTGCCACATGTCTTCTGTTATGAACTATAAGTTCTTCCATTATCCACTACTCCCTCTAGCTTTAATTATAATCAAAATATTTTTTTTACTGTGATTAAAATGTATATCTATTTTCACATGTATTAAAATAAACTGATAGTATTTAATTTTCTTGAATTAATGTAAAAAATAATACAATTACTAGTTTACCCTTAATTATTATAGTCATCTTCCACAACATTCAATTGTTAATATAAGAATATTTTTGGAACAATGTCATTTATTTAATGTGCATAAATAAATTAACTTTTATTTATATGTGAGTTCAATAAATACATACAGTTTTTATTTATAATTAAGGTTGGAGGGTGTATCTTGGCTTTTTTCTTTTTCGCTAAGCCTATATAATCTAAGTAGAGAATATGCATGGCAAGTCACAACTCACTTGATGAAACAATTAATATCGAAACCGGTGATATATAAAGGATCAAACTAGTCCAAAATCATGTGTAGAAAAAAATAGTAAAAACATGCACTAATCTCTTTTCCATTCTTAGCTTTTCGATTCTCAATGTATAGAAGTTTCGTCGCTAGATTATATGAAATAAAAATAAAAATAAAATTTAGAAAAGAACTTTTGGGTTTTGTTTAGAAGAAGAGAAATGAATGAAAAATTTAAGGAAAGAAAAGTAAACACACAAATCAATATTTTTTTTCATTATTTAGTTCTCAACTATAGTATAAAAGAAAGGAAAAAAAGATTGCGAGACTCACTGATATTCAATCTTCTCAAATTGAGAAGAAAATGTGATTGTGAAAAAAGTTTACAAAATTACCAAATATTTTTTTCTGTGTTTCCAACAATACCATTTTATTTTACCTTTTTAAAGGTTATTTGTGTCATTTTGTAATTTTATTTATTTTTTTCCTTTCACTTTCTACACAATCAAACAAGAGAAGATAATATACCTACATTTCTTTCTTTCTATTTTCTCTTAAACCAAACAACTAAAAATTCATCACACTTTCTACTTTCTTTTCTTTTACTTTTTTTTTTCAGTCACTTTCTTTTATAAACCAAACACAAGGTTAGTGTTTAATTTAGGCTCCTTTTGCAACCTAAGACCAAAATACTTCATATTTTTAATTAAAATAACCCAAGGAACATGATATTAATTTTAAATCAAAATTTTGATGTTACTTAACATTTTATCCACATAAAAGAGTAAGTAATTAAAAAATTGCTTACCAATTTTTTTTTTTAAAAATGCTTACCAACTTCATTTGCAAGTTTCTTGTTTGAAGGTGTCAAAATGATTGAAAAAATAATAGTCGTAGCCATTGTATTGAATTGAATATATATTGAAAAGGTAGACAACAAAACAACATATTGAAAAAGTAAAAGCAATTAGTTAAAATAAAAAAGAATGTATAGTAGCAATTAGTAAAAGTAAAAGGAATGTGTTGTCTTACAGTTGCTATTGAGCGGTCAAATATTTTAGAGGTCATATTTTAATCTTAAAATTTAGACTCTTAATATTTTATATAAATCTAAAAATATTGATGTCATTGAAAAATAACAAAATTATCGTGGTTTAATAAAAATGTTTAAGACGTTAACATTAACCACCTCAATAGTATATACAAAATGATTTGATTTGAAGCTTATATAACTTATAATAATGGTTGCTTTTGTTTATGATAATTAAAATTATTTTATCTTGCAAACCAAGTAAGTAGTAATTAATGAAGTGCATAGCGTTGTGGTTATACTACGTCGCATGTTAAGACCCTAAGCCAAGCCCTGGTTGGAAATTTTGAACAGGACCAGGTCAATTAAAAGTTGGTCAGTCTCAAATGTCCTTATTTTGATTCTGACTTTTCTCCCTTACTTTTGTTTGGTTGCTATATAATAAGTTATTATAAATACCACACACACACCCTCCCTAATATAATATCAATACCAAAAAATCACAATACACACATAAATTAAATTACATACTCTTCAAATCAATATATTTCATGGCTTTGGCCTCCCTACAAACCTCAACAATATTACTTTCTTCATCTTACCCTTTAAAGAGAATAAATGCTGCAATTCATATTCCAAAATCCAATTTCTCAGTGCCTAAGATCCCTACTACAAAGCATGTTGAGGGATTAACAACAACATTAACAAACTCACATGTTCCATTACTTGATCAAAATAATGTGACCAACAATTACACACATTCTACAACCTCTAACAATACCATCATAAAACTTTATGCTATCTTAGAATCTGTTTCTGATAGAATTGAAATGCACAAAAACATTGGCGAACAACGTCAAAATTGGAATAACCTACTTCTAAACAACATCAACATGATTACACTCACTGCTACAACATTAACTGGTGTTGCAGCCACTACCGGTGCTATTGGTGCGCCACTTTTAGCTCTTAAACTATCATCAACTCTTCTGTTTTCTGCAGCAACTTGTATGCTTCTTATCATGAACAAGATTCAGCCGTCACAACTTGCCGAGGAACAACGAATCGCTACAAGATTGTTTAAGCGGCTTCAGAGCGAAATCGAAAACAGAATTGCTCTTGGAAATTATACAGAACAAGATGTTAAGTTTTCAATTGAAAAGGTTTTGGCACTTGACAAAGCATATCCACTTCCTTTGTTAGGTGCTATGCTTGAAAAATTTCCTGCAAAATTTGAACCTGCTAATTGGTGGCCTAAAAAAGAAACCAAGTTTCAAACTAAAACCAAAACCCAACAAGGAAAATTAATTGAAAATAATAAAAATGGATGGAGTAAAGAACTTGAAATGGAATTGAGAGAAATTATTGAAGTTGTGAAGAGGAAAGACATTGAAGATTATGAGAGACTTGGAAACATAGTATTAAAGGTTAATAAGAGTTTAGCAATAGCAGGACCATTACTCACTGGAATTGCATCTATAGGTTCTGTTTTTGTAGGAAACAATGGATCAATTGCAGGTATAATAGCTATGATGGCAGGTTCATTAGGTGCTGCAGTGAATGCTTTTGAGCATGGTGGACAAGTTGGTATGGTTTTTGAAATGTATAGAAACTGTGGTGGATTTTTCAAACTGTTGGAAGAGACAGTTGAGTCCACTTTGGAAGAGAAGGATTTCGAGAAAAGAGAAAATGGAGAGTTATTTGAAATGAAAATGGGTTTGACGTTGGGAAGAAGTGTTTCAGAGATGAGAGAATTTGCATTGAAATCAGCTTCTTGTCGAATGGAAGGAATTGAAGTTGATGAATTTGCCAACAAGATGTTCTGATTGCTTGTCACACAAGGAAACTTCTGTAGCTGAATTAGTCTACAAGTTGTTTCACACATAACATTATTTCATTAAATTCCTTTTTTTTTCAAGTTATTTAGTAGCTAGATTCATACACTTTAAATGGGAAATATCGACTAATTTTTTTTTGTAATAAGTAAAAACATGTTATTATATTAAATGTGTAAAAATATTAATTTATTTGATATAGAAAGGAAAGTTTCGTTTTAGATGGATAAGGGTATTATGTGTATTTCTTTTATATGGTTAATGGGATGTCCAATTTGGGATCTCTTATGACGTTTTCTAATTTAATATTTATATATTGAGAAATGTTGAATATCGCGACAGACTCATCAAGAATACATCTTGATACACTGCGATTTGTTATAAAGACTTATTTTCCACTAAATCCGGAATTAACATTCTATTCTTCGTATAACCCAAAACATATTTCGCTTAGTATATATATTTGACTTCTCAAGATAAAAAGGTGTGTGTTTTGGTTTTATTTTTAGTTTTTATAAAATCAAAAAAAATACTACTTCCGACTAAATTACAAAATGAAGAAAAATGCATGCATTTATTAGATTCAAATATAGCTTGAAACCAAAAGAAAATTTCAAATATAGGCAAATGTTAACTAATTTATTCACATTATGCACCCCAAAAAAATTAATTTATTTACAGTTAATGTCATTATTTCAAAAATATTCTCACATTATTTTTTTAATATTGTGAAGAATTTAACATTATAATTAGGGATATATCAATAAATATATTTTTTATTTATAAAATAAAAAAATAATAATAATCACACAACTATCATCCTTGTTAAGTATGAAAATATATAATTTTGTTTGTAATTTAGTTCGGAGGGAGTATATTGAGAAGGGAATTTTTTAAAAATATGTCTTATCCATTATTAATATCTCTCTTTTTTAATTGGTGCAATAATATTTATTTTTCCAGTTCTTGTAATTAATATAACTGAGTAAAGGATAATTATAAAATATTGTTTTTATAAAAACTATGATATTAATTACATTTCGTATTATGAAACAAATGATCAATGACATGTAATATATATGGAAGTTTCTACCATACATTCACAAATTAAAAAGCTGTTATATTTGTTCTTTTAATCAATAAATTAACTATTATTTTTATGAATCAAGCAATTATTTGTTTACTTTTATAATTTAAAAAGACCATTTTATAAAAAAAAAACTATTATTTCATTGTTTATAAGTATTATACTAATTATTTATATTTTATCATTAAAATATTCAATATTTACTATTACGAGTTATAAAAATTCAGAAAAATAAAATAAAATTTTATTTTGTTGACATTTTTGGTAAATAATATTTAGTTATTATAATTATATAAATGATAGCAAATAATTTTTAAAAAAAAAACTTATTTAACTATTAATTTAACGACTACATATACATGTCGAATTGAATTATTGAATTATGTACCACGTAAATTCTCAATATATAATTAGACAAATGTAGTAATAAACAGAATGAATGATACTTTGATGTTTGAAGGACTAAATTTGATTTGGTTTGCTAGCCTTTTGTCCAAAATAAAATATGAATTGTTGGCACAATTTTCTTCTAACGAGAATTAGATGATAGCAACGAGCCTGTTTATTATATTGGTGAATCAGTTATTAAATCTTATTGTGGTAATATAAAATAGACTTTCTTTTTGGCGTCTATATATAAATTAGACTTGACCAAGTAGATTCAATAATAAGAATTGCTTTGACGCCAAAAAATAATAAGAATTGCTTTACTACTATTCTTCAGAAATCCACAATACTTGTCAACATGCGAAGTCAGAACTAAGAATAATAAAACGTCTATGGTAGTAAATATAAGTATTGATTTGAATTATGTTCAAGAACTTGATTTCATTCTTTTTTTCAAAGGAAGAATTTGATTACTATTTTTTGATTAGTTAAAATGCACTAAATGAAATTCAAATTGAAGAAAGTATAAAATTCGTATCTGTGAGTTTGATTATCAATTTTTTTCAATGATTGACCTGTGAACATATAGCTTAACCCATACGTTAATGTTGAGAAACAATGTGAAAAATTTGTTTTTTTTTTTCCTTAGAAAAAACTAATTTTTTTACAGACGCTATACAACTATTTAAAAACATGAAAATAAAGCGTAAACAAGACATTAGTTGTGACTGAAAATATAAACACTTCGATGAATTTAATAAAAAATTTATTCTAATTTTCAACTTATTATATTATTTTGATTTAGTCTTTTATCATTAGCTACTATTTAATTAATGAAAAAACTGGTTTCAAACTACTATTGTCAAGACGCTCTCCATTTCTTAAACTGGTAACAATCTTTCAATGGAGTTATATATCTCTCTGATAAATGGAGTTATTCATTTCTTTTGAAAAATGACAACTAGGGCTTGTAACTAGCTATTGTGAATTAAACTGGTTGAACTATTCAGTCCAAAGGCCAAAAATTCCCAACTATGGGATTGCATAAATTGCTATAGTTATAGCTTTGCATTTTTGTATAATACTGAATCATGGCTAAGGAGATTTGTGAGCTGACAATGATAAAGTGTCAAACTGTAGAACCTAATTCGCTTGTTTCAACACAAGCATTACAGCAGTTTCATGCAGAACATAATTTTTTTAAAGGAGCTGGCACATGCGACGCATTGCAATTGTGTTTCATGAAGTACAATGTATGGTTCTACTTACTTTAGTGCAATACCAACTTAGAAAAATATTGGAAAATTTCAGGATAACATCAAGTTCAAACAATACAGGTTCGAAATGAAATTGAGTTATTAAGCAAGATGAAGAAGCCTTGTACTGGATGAGAGAACCATAATGACATTAACATTTATGTAACACTCTGGATTGTAGGAAAATTAGTGAACAGAGGGAAGTGATAAGGAAACTTAGGTGAAATGGTAAGGGAATTATGAAGGCTTATAGTATTTTGTAGGTACAAATGGCATTTTTGTGACAACTCCTTCATTGGGTTTTCCTCTTATAATGATCTTAACTTTGGTACCTGCTTTGTGCAAACCAGATTTGACATATCCCATAGCTATGTTCTTCTTGAGACAAGGACTGAATCCACCGCTTGTGACTTCACCAATGTTGTTGCCTCCTTCATCTTGAATCTCACTGTGACTTCTAGGAGGTGGACCCGAAGAAATGAAACCAACACGCCTGATCAAAGGACCATCTCCGAGCTGTTTCAGGATAACATCAGCTCCAAGAAAACCGCCTTCTGCTCTTCTCCGCTTTCCTATAGCCCATGTCAGTCCTGCCTCAATAGGTGTAATATGCTGTTCCAGGTCATTGCCGTATAAGCACAATCCAGCTTCGAGGCGAAGACTATCTCTAGCACCCAGTCCTGTCAATCTTATTTTCCCTTCAGATTTTTCCAGTAATGCCTTGGCAAGATCTACTCCATTCTCTGAAGGAACTGAAATCTCAAATCCATCTTCCCCAGTGTACCTGAAAGTCTCATTAAAGGATTGTGTTATTATGTATGCATTGTACAACCAATGAGATTAGGCATGATGTGTGTGTCCCTGTGAGTTGATAACACAGCCATACGAAAACATTTGCATCAATCAGTTTCCTTATTTTACCATCCGATCTATAACTCCAAATCCAAATCCAATATAAAGTGATTTGGATTGGATCAACTTTTGTTTTACTTTGTTTTTCTATAAGAGATGATAAATAAAACATTGAAATGCGCAATATATCAGGCTGTTATGGTTCCATACAAATGTATAGGTTATACACATTTTACAACTTAGATTTGGATTTAAAATATAAATAAAATCAGTTTTTTGTTACTTTATGTTTTAAATCATTCAGTTTGATTTGGACCAAATCAGGCTTCAAAAATGTAACAAAAAAATCCAATCTAATAAAAAGGTTTCAGGTTTTTGATTTGTCAGGTCTACATTTTGTGATTTGCATTGATTGGATCAATTCATGAACATGTCTGACTAAAATGATTTAATCAATAAAAGAAAAAACCTGTGAAAAGAAAGATAAGATAGTCAAAGGGACACAAGAAAAAAATATAAGGAAACATGATTGTAAGTCAGATGAACTTTGGAGAATGAGTTGCTACCATTGGTAGAAGAAAAGCACAAAAAGAAACATACCCTGTGCGTGTGAGAAAGCACTGCGAGCCATTGATGTCCAACACACGGAACTCCCCAAAGTATAGCTTGCTCAAATCATCTTTTGTCAGATGTTGAAGAACAGGGGCGGCAAGAGGACCCTGCTCCAGAGAAAATAAGAAATTTATGTTGATGTTAGTTACAGTGAATGAGTGAAGTAAAGTTCATTAGTTGAGAAGTTCCTCAATTTATTTGTCAAATTTCACATGGCTACAGACCACCTAAAGAAGTGAACTAGAATCGTTTCATGACCACAATAAAAGCAAAGGTATATAGTATATACTATTTTATACTTTGGGATAAAGATATTTGGCCCAAAAGTATGTGTCACCACTGCACCAAAAGATACACAGGGCATGTGACATTAGAGTGTACTGGATTAAGTCCTAATGATAATTGTTTTAGTGTCAAGATGTTGAGTATGGCTCTTAGTTACTGTAAAGTGAGCAGGTTGCCTGAGGTACGAATCAGAACCGCAGAATTTAAATACAATTTGTACAAGATAAACCATAATCTTGAATCATAATTGAAAAGGTGTTGGGGCCATTCTGCAGTCAGTAAGCACAATTGGCCGAACTCCGTGATCAAACATCGTGTTCATTGTTTCCATTTTTTTTATTCTTTTGAATCGGGATTGCTGTTTTAACACTGGACTTTAGAACACATTACAGATGGAAGAAAGCTTACAAGAAAAAGATGGAACGAAAAATTATAACATTTTCAATCTTAAAAAGGAAAAGACACTTGAAAGAATATTTTCACTATGCTCTAGATCTTAACACCTAATAAAATGAAGAGAAACTCAAAAGCAGCAAGAGATAGGTATTATATATCAAACAAAACAAGTTAAAAAGTGTGTTTTGCATGATGGATGTACAACAGGGTAATAAATGACCTGAAGAGCAATTAGAGATCTCTCATCATGGATATGCCAGGACACATCACCACCTTTGGCCTTGAATGCCTTCATATGCTCCTCAATATGAGCCAAATCTTTATCTCTACATCCAGCATTCACAACCAAGTATATGTGATCATCCGTCACCTTAGTAATCACGGAATCATCGATAGCCCCACCCTTTTCATTTGTGAAAACAGTCAACGTCCCAGTTCCGGGAGCAAGAGCAGCAACATCAGCAATGACTAGCTTCTCAAGGAATGTAACTGCATCCTTTCCCTTGAGGCTTAGTCCACACATATGTGAAACATCGAAAAGGCTACCGTTCTGTCTACAGTTTAAGGTTGAGTCCATGATTGAGTCCTTGTACTGGATTGGCATGCTCCAACCAGCAAATGGAACCATCTTACCACCATTAGCAACATGGAAGTCATAAAGAACTGTCTTTTTCAGGTCAGCTTCTGTGGCGAAACACCGTCGAGCAACGGCCTTCTTATCTCCATTGGCAAGCCGGCGAGTGATTGATTGTCCAAGTTGCCACAATCCCCCTCTCATTTTCTATGCAAAGTATTGACACACTGCAGTAGTAACGGTTACAGGATAATTAGTGGAATAATGTCATTTATAGTATTGGAATTAACAAATATATATGGTAATTACACGAGATATTAACGTTACAATCCCAATAACAAAAATGGGCCAAAATTTCAATGTTAAAACTGAAAGAAGATAATTAGTGGCATTACTAGAAGAGAGAAAATTAGGCTTAATTGTGACCGATTAGATTCCAAAAATGGGAGTAATTTCAGTTCTTGTGTTTCACACAATGAAACAAAATTAAATAAAAAGTGTAACAGAAAAACTGAATCCATGACCTTTTTTTTACAAGAGAATCCATGACATATCGCATAGTCAGAAAATGAATGAATGTATTAATGTAACGCGGGAAACAAATAATTGGAGAATAAATGATATAGTATGATACAATAAAAATGAAGATAACAATAATAGGAGGTTGTTGATAACCACATAGAACGAAGAAAAAGAGATCCTTATCCTATGTATAGATCTAAATTTAATTAAAATTTGTAGATCGTGAGGAAGTTTGTAAAGCAAATATAGAGATGAAATGAAAATAGAGAGCACTGACATTAGATTGATTTTGTGTGGAAATGAAGCAAATCAAATGAGCATCAGCACAATGAGAAGGAAGCCTCTATTTTTGTTATGTATAATATGTTTGTTTATATGAAATGAAATGAAATGCGCGAGCGAGAGAGTCGCTTATCTGTTGATTTTGGACATAAATACAATAATATATTAATATAAAAAAATAAAATAGAAAAAGAGGGAGTTGGTGGGTGGGTCTGAGATGAGATTGAGAAGTTCACATTCACCTCATCTTTGGTGATAATATAATAATAATAATAATAATATATAATATATAATATACCCCCAAATCGAGAGAGCCGATGATACCCCATCCTGAGTGAGTGGTAGTAAGTGGTAACATTACCCCCTTCACCATTCCCTTTTATTTTATTTTGTCCATCTATGTTCTGCAATGCATTTCAGCTATCCAATCCAACGGTTCAGCTACTGTCTTTCCCTATCATCAAAATCGGATTTTAATTAGATGCCCTGTGGCTTTATAATGTCAAAACTCGTTCAATCAATATCTCGTGTCCACATTTTATGTCAGATTTTTTATTTTTTTAAACCTAAAATTTTATACATCTAAGATGATGTCATTGTATTGTGTGCACACACATAATTGAAACTTCAAACAACTCAAATTCATCATTATTTTAAGTTTCGTTATTGTATGAATATAAGTGGATGGAATCCACATAAGTTAACGAATTGCACTCACATGTTTGGTCATTCTACGGTGTTTTTCTTTCAACGAATTTGGTGACAAAACTCATAGTTGGGATTGGGAAGTGGGTAATGCATGTTACAATTTGCACCCTAAGAGAAAAAATGTGTCTGCAGCTTTTACCATCTAAAATGCACGTATACGACTATCTTCAAATTTTATATTAATAGTTGTAGACTTCTGCATCTTGAATAGTTTTGATATTTTTTCAAATTAAATGATTCATTGTATTTCAATCATAATCAACGATTTAAGAAATACGGGG
This sequence comes from Cicer cuneatum, assembly GCA_037974295.1. NCBI lineage: Eukaryota > Viridiplantae > Streptophyta > Magnoliopsida > Fabales > Fabaceae > Cicer > Cicer cuneatum. Next base: position 1,092,922 of record JBBPBO010001985.1, read on the forward strand.
ATAACATTATAGTTATAGAGGCTATGTATACTACTATTTTGGTCTCATTTGTAAGAAAAAATAACTTAAAAAGCATTAAAATTAATGTACTTGTTAATTGTTTTAACTTTTATTTTTCCATATATATATATATACTTTTATTGAAAATTGTGAGACATTAAAGTCTGTTTGATGTGCATCATAAGATAGACAAATATATATACTCAATAATAATATTAAAATGACAAACATCTTAAATAAGAGTATAAAAATAATTTAAACAATAAATATACTTTAAAATTGTAATTTTTATATATATATAAAATAAAATAAAAAATTCTCCTATATATAAGACAAGAGGAAATAAAATGGATATCAGCAAATGTATTAGTTTACCTCTCAATTAACTCAATCCTAAAATTAGAATAATTTTAGAGGATCATCTCACAATGTTTCTGAGTACTACCAACTTCAGATTCATCACAAATCTCATTATGCATAACTATGACTTCTCAGAATCTATAATAGTATGGGTCAAACGATTTTGAGAAATAGATTACCCACCCCCCCTCACCTTTATCTTTCTCTACGAAATATATACAAATATCATTTAATTTAATTTTCTTTTTGAAACTATTAATATTTTTGATAATTTCAAAATTTTGAATTTTTGCAATTAATTCTAGAAAACTTGCATTTTCAAAGTTGTGTTAATCCAAATTTTTAAATTTTTTTTATAAAATTTTAGAAAAATTACATTTTGAAAGTCTTATATTCATCCAAATTTATTTTAAAATCCTATAAATATTACATTTTAGAAGTTTCTTATTCATTCAAAGTGTCGAATTTTTTTTAAACTTTTAAAAAAATTGCATTTCAAAAATTCCAAATTCATCCAAAGTTTTGAAATACTTCTAAACTTTTACAAAAATTTCATTTAAGAAGTTTCAAAATATAATTAAAAAACAATAAAAAGAATTTGGAGGTTTAATATATTTCAGAAGTCCCAGCTTAGACCTTAAGTCAACCATTATTTTTTATTATCTTTGTCTCACCCTACAGCATTTTACTATTTAACATAATTTAAGAAAAAATAATAAATAAAATAAATAGAATTGTGATTTTACTAAATGATTCTTATTAATCATAAAAAAAATAATGACTTAGAATTGATGCACATAATATAAACTAAACTAGAGGGTTTAATTAATTTTGAAATAAGAAAAAATATCAGTGGACCGTGGAGAGTTGAAAACGATCCTTGGCGGCCGGAAACCATTCATACGATTCGTGGCTCTCTTAATGCCCCGTTTTATTCATTCTTCTCTTTATTTAATTTAGATTGTTTTGGCCACCCAACTTTTCAATTTGCCTCATTTTTTCTAATTTCTATTTCAGCTAAGCTTATGCTTACCCTCCAAAACGTATATCACTCTCCTTTTCCCCTTATTTTATTTACTTTCTTCCTTATTATATATATGTTTTCCATCATAAATATTTCTCTTAACTAACTAACTAACCTCTTATTTATTGGTTATTTTGAAGGGAGCAATATCATATTATATCATGGTTCAAACATGTCAACAGCTATTCTAAACTGCCTAACATATTCATACAACAAGATCAATTATGTTAATTTCATAAATTGCATCCCTGTTTTTCCTAAATCTTTTGGAAGTATTAACATATTTCATAGTTCCACTTTCTCTTGTAATTGGAAATGTGAAAAGCAACACAACAAGACCCTTCATAATATATTCCATCATAAATGTCTGGTAATTAATTAACAATTCTATGCTACCTTAATTATAAGTTATAAACTAATCATTAATTATGATTAATCTTTTGGCATCATGTATATTGTTGCAGCAGTGTAGGTTACATGATTCAATTTCATCTAATGATGAATACCGTTCTTCACGCAACATAGCCATCAGCGTGTTCAGACGATACCGGAACTTCAATGATCGTGGTGGAGGTGACAATCTAAAAGTATTTCCTCACTGCCTCTATTATCATAATTCAATAAAATGCGAACATCACATTGAAATTAAATAATTTATGTTTTTGATTTATTTTTATAATTTTCAGGAATTCATCACTGCTGGGGTGAATGCGTATGAGCTAGGGTGCACAGATGAAGGATTAAGGAAAGAACTTACAGATATGAAGGACTCTGGCATTGAAATTGAAGCAATGCAAAGTAGTAGTTATGGTGGGAGCACAAGCTTGAAACCTAAACTAATCTCTGAGGAGGTCAGTACTCGGTTCTAATTTGGTTCTAATCACATGCTTTGCTGATCCTAAAGTGTCCTGAATTCAGCTAGATCTGAGTTGTGTTATTTGACTTGGTTGATGCAGATTGATGAGTGCATTTTGTGGTTAAGCATTGTATTTATCACCATCTTGTGTACACCACAACCAACTATTGTTAGATGGTCATCAACACCTCCTGTGTCAGATGAAGTGAGACTTCAATGGAAAGGATTTTGTGCTCTCATAGCAAATGCATATTTTATGAAGGGAATGGCTTGGTCAGATACCATGCTTGTATCTATAGTTTTCTGTATTTCTCTTTTAATTTTTTTACATAGGAAGTTTAATTAAGTTATTTACTGTGTGTGTTTTAATTGAAGGCTTCCAGTAAAGACTCTTCAATTAGAGCAAACAGCAGTGATGGGTCAAGCTGAGAAACCGTCAATTGTTGCAAGCAGAATGCGACTAGTCTTTAGCACACTTGAGGTCAGCAATTTACATTTTGTAGTCGGTATAATATCTGCAAAATTTATAAGCTTAAGGACTGACGTATATCTAAACGTGAATTCGCTGCTGCAGGTAGTGAGTCCACAGTGGCCAAGAGTATAGAGAATGAGATCAGGTTAAGCTGCGTTACACATTTGCTGACGAGCGTAGCATTAACTACCAGATATGGGATTATTAAAAAGGAAAGCAAAGAAACAAAATAGCCATGTATTTTTCGTATTTTTTTTTGGTAACAAAAGAAAGAAACCGTGTATTTTTTTCCGTTTAGTAATGTTAGTGAGTTCAATTTCGTACATTTATTAAGCATTACACATAATAATGCCTTAATGTCCAGGCCTTGTGTACATTACGAATTGGGGTGAGAATATCAGTTGATCCAATCCAAGTAACAAAATGAATTGTTTTACTTATCTTTAAAATTCATTAACTTTAACATTTTCTGTTCTCCTTAAACTATCCACTTTAACATCATTTTCCCTCCTGCAACTGATGATGCCAAAGGCAACATGACATGATCAAATTCAAAAAATTCTTAATGCACTAAGCTCCAGTGTATAGAATATATAGGATACATTTATGTGGACAAAATTGAATTCTGATAGAACATGATCTAAATTTACAAAGTATCACAATTCTGGAGAAACAATAAATTCAGTAGCATCTTCAAGTGTTTTCTTTGCACGCCAGTAAACAGCAGTAGCTTTTTCTGATGTTCCCATCTGTATGAACAAAACCCAAAAAATAAAAGGTATATATGTATTATTTGATTTGGATGATAAACTATATATACTACACAAATGTACAAAAGAAATCTAGCAAATAATTGAAAACTAAATAGAAGACCAGATAGGGGGTGGTTACCTTGGTCTCCATGCGATAGTAATCTTGCCACAAGCCAACATTTTGCTCATAAGTTGCAAGTGCAGCTTCATATAACCTCCTGGCATTTACGAGACTATTTTTATTTCCTGTTGATGCAAGGTTTGTTTCTAGCTCAATGCAGTTCCTATATGATGCAAGGCTGGGATGTGGTAAAGCTAGAAATCTGCAATGAGAAATAGTTGAGGAATTATTGTGAATACAAGATAGAAAATCTCCAATAGGAGGCATATTTTGACAAATTCTAATAATTCACAGCACATACCGTTTATAGATATCTCTGGCCTTGTGAATTCCGTCTTTTTGAAGTATAAAACTTACAATGGCAGAGGAAAGGGAAAATCCATTTTCACTGCCACCATCTCTGGCCAAGCAAAAAACGGAGATCTCTACCAGTTTATCAAAGTACTGTCTATGGCCAGCATAGAATTTAAGGGCCTGTATTGAGTCAGAGTTAGAAAGATGAATATATTTAAGAACTAGGAGCTTTAAACAGTTTACAAAACATTTCAGGTGAAGGAAAAATCAATTCAAGCTGAAGTGAATAAATACAAAATGCATGCATAATTAATAACATTAAATGTAAGGGGTAAACAAATATTTTCAACATTAATAAGATGCATCACATCTAAATATCATACAAGTGAAAGCAGAAACAAGTTGATTGCATGTTGAAAAATAAGACACGGAGAGCAATACGATGTTACAAGGTAAGAAAAATAAATCAGAATCCAACTTCAACAAAAAAATCGACAGCAATACATTTGTAGGTATCGTAAATAATAAATTATTATTTGAAACTAACCAATGAACATTAACATTTAATCTTCAACTGAAAAAACATACGGACACCATATATGAAAAAGAAGTAACCGTAAGTGAAAAAGTAAGCCAGGTAATTATACCCAGGAAATAGCTCAAAAATCCAATAATCAAGGAATAAAGGACAACCTGGTGCTATAAAGCTCGCACCGTGGCCTATCCAGGTAAGGATCAAACCCATTACAGATCTATTGTAAAAAGCCTCATCTTACATTTGCAAGAGGTTGACAAGCAACTCAAACCAATGAAACTAGCATTTAATTTATAAAATACTTGTTTATTTGTATTGATGGAGCACATTTTATTTTATGCAAGACATAGCATACTGAGGTACAAAAATATGACATAAGTGGTGACAACATACCTTTAGCCACAAGTTCTCTGATTCTGAAACAGGAATTTTGGTCAAAATTTTTCTAAGGAGTTCAAACAGGGATAACAAATCAGTATCACTAGGTGACAAATAACTTTTTGTGATGCATTTAATTTCTATAGTGATTCTTAATTCCCATAACTGAACCGACTCTGCAAGTTTTCCGCTGCAAAGATTTGCTACCAGTTTCCTGGCTTCATCCAATTGTCCCAATTGCAAATGCAAGGACACGTGCTTGCAAGCAAGATCGTCAGTAATGATTCCCATGCTTTCAGCCCTTTCATACACTGACAGGAGATGTGATATATAGTTTACAGCATGGCCCGATGGCCCAGTTATATTGGTTTCATCTTCAATAGGAGCTACAATACCCATTAGAAAATTTGCATACAAACCAAACATAGTTCCTGAAGGCACACTTTTCAAAGCCTCCTCGTAAACCTACAACAGAACAAAACCCAAGGTTTAGTTAGTTCAATATATAGGCACATAAGAACAGAAAAAGAAGCATTGAGAAATGCGGTAGTACTCCTCTATCTAACCAACATTATTCTTAAACACTAGAAAAATGGGATTACCATAGTAAACAGCACCACATAACATGATGATTTTTCCTAGTTTCATGTTTAAGCATTCATGAATCGCAGCCAACCATAAATAATATCCCCAATGGGTTAAGAGGTTTATACATATTCATACCTGAATTGCCTTTTGCACCTGAGGAACTATAATTTCTTGGCTACTCTCGCGGACAGTTTCAATATTGCATTCATGCCTTGCAAGCCAGTCCCAGAATTCTGGTTCAGTTGAAAAATCCTTCTTCATGTCGTTCAGAATCTCCTCACACATATCTTCATAATGTGATAAATCTGTTCCCTCCAATATTTCAAAAAATCTCTTCCTAAGATTGAGACTTGAAGAGACAGCTTCAATCGCTCCACCGTAGACTGTTCGAAAAATGTTCATACCATGCTCAGCAAATAATTCCTGGTTCTTCTTTGACTCATCCGGTTCAATGTTAGCTTCACCGTTTGCTACATCTTTATCCTCTTTTTCATCGAGGGTCATAAATAACTCTTTGTTTTCATCTTTCCATTGTTTTTCATTGGCAGTTCTAGGATCACGAGTCAGAGTTCCCTCATCCTCACCCAAGGCAACCTTCCTGGCTTTTAACTTATTAAGGTATGTCAGTTCCATCCGAAGATACTCCACCCAAAGGTCTTCTGACGTTGGGCAAACTCTAAGACCTTCCTGCATTAAAGCACGAGCAGCCACAACATTCAAGTTATGATCGAATTCCCAAGCTGCAGCATAAATCCAAACTCCCGGAACCTTCGGGTGAAACCTAACAAGTTTAGCAAGTGCCTGCAAAAATTCAAAAGCAACATGTTCAAAAAAATCCAATAAGTGACTGATCCAAATCCTAATAAAAGTGTTGGTGCAATGCAGACATGTATGAGGGTGTATTGAATTCTCTCTATGTTAGAAATTAAACTCGGCCACCTTACAATAATCTAGAACCTGCTGGAATGAGTTTTTTGAAGGCTTAACTACTAAAGAATTATAGAGTCTAGACGCCTCATGTTTAGGTGTATTGAATAGCTAAAGTTTATCTATAACATTTGTCCTTCTCATTAACAAACCTGTTTGGGTTAACTTATTTGAGTTTATCTACCGACATAATCCCCATAAACTCTCTAAGATAGCTTATGAAAAATGCTTATGACTTATATGATAACAGTTTGACTTTATTTTATCTCTTTTGTTATAATAATAATATGTTGTTCATAAGCACTTATATGATAAGTATATGCTATAATAGCTTGATTTATTTGTTTATCCAAACAGAGCCTAAATATTCTTTCACTGAGTATTGTGTATCCTATCATTCAAATTCTACCATAACAGTAATTCTAACTGCCAAAACAAACACTAAACCCGTTCTCTAATTTATCTAGGGTTTATAAGTGTCATTGTTTCACAAAAACAAAATGATAACAGCGAAATTAAAATAAACCGAGAGTAAAAAAAAAAAAAAGGAGGTTACCTTCTTCATCCTTCCATTTTTTCTGTGCCTACAAAACTCAAGGTAACGAAACCATAGGTCAATATCACCTTTGTAACGCCTCAAAGCGAGTTCATAAATATCAATAATCCTAATCAATCCAGCCACATCGGACTTCGATTTCTTCAAATTCTTGTTCCCTTGTTTCATCAACTCACGTGCCACCGATTTCTTACGGAGCATGCGGAGGGCGTCGAGCTGTATCTCGTACTCTATATAGGTTAAGAAGTCCTGTTTCCGAGGACACGGTCTCTTTAACCTGTACTCGAATTTTCGCCTCTGTTTCACTATTTCCGCGATTTCACGGCGGGTGAATAGACCGCGTTGCTCGAGATCTTCGAGTTCGTCGACCATGCGCTCCAACTTGTATTGAACAACGTCAGCCATATTTTAGGATTATGACCACGACGGAGGCTGCGCCAAACAATGTATTGGAAACTTCACTTCTAATTGTTTGTCACTTGAGATTGAAGTTGAGGTTGAAGAAGGGTTTTAACTTTATTGGACCTCTTATATAATAAAGGCCCATAGGTTTAACCGCAAGTTGGGCCTCACTCTTAACAGAAAAAAGAGATAGCGAAAATCTAACTCAACTAAATAAAAAAATATATTTCATTTAAATATTTTTCTATCAAAATATGTTGTAAATAATATAAAAAAATAAAATTAATTTTGAACATTAACTTTAAATAAATAAATTTTTAATCAATTATTTATTTTAATTATTGGAGTGAAATATAATTAGGGTAGAATTGTTTTTATTTTATAAATTTCAAAAATTAATCTTTTAAAAAATAAGAATAGTTAAAAATTAATTTCGTGATTGCAATTTATAAAATTAACTCAAACTTGAGAGCCATGTTAAGGGAAAATAGGACAAGGTATAAAATATATTTCTTAATTTTTTAAGCAAAAATTAGAGTGTAGTGATATCAAATGAGGGTAGTGACATCATAATTAATTAAGTTGACACCTAAGTAACATAATATATTTCTTATATAAATTTTAAAAATAAAATTTAAATTAATTATTGAAAAGAGATAATGAATTTTGTGTTGAGAAAAAATCTCTTTTAATGATAACAAAATTATCTTAAGATTATGATTACACTAATGCGTGATTTTAAGTTTTGTACTAAGAAAGGAACAGGATCCAAAGATCGCAACCTCTTGTCCAGAAGATTGAATACATGCAGGAAACAAAGCTGTTTAATCCATAAAGAAAATCTGAAGTTAAAACACCAGAAGCAAAACATCTGGAAAACACCAGAAGCAGAACATCTGGGAAACCAGAAGCAAAACATCTGGAACAGAAAACCAGAAGCTGAAGCAGAAAACCCGAGAGTTGAAAACACCAGATAATGCATCCAGAAGATACCAGAGGATGCATCATGAAATCACCAGAGGATATCTTTGCTGGCCCATATCAGAAGGAAACAAAGTCAGAAGGAGACATGGACCAGACCAGAAGGAAGCCTGCCAGAGGAAGACTGGATCCAGACCAGAAGATATCATAAGTCAGACTTATTCAACAAGTTCTTCTGACCAGAAGATGACCTGACAGTGAAGTGAAAAAACAGTCCTGAATTAATCAGAAGATAAGCTAAAAGATCCAGACTGACATATCCTTTGTCCAGAACTAATCCAGACCCAGTACAATGTTAGCCAAGATCAGAAGATCAGACTATGGCCCAGTGTTGGTTGAAATCAGAAGGTCAGAATAAATGGCCCGGTGTTGGTCGAAACCAGAAGGACAGAATAAATGGTCCAGTGTTGGCCGAGATCAGAGGATCTCAGCAGACCAGTTTTCTAGTCCAGATTGGCCGATATCAGAAGATGAAAATCATAAATGAATATCAGAAGATATACATCTGAAAATGAATTTCAGAAGAAACATATCAGACGATAAAAGAGATGAACATCAAAGGATAAAACTCAGAAGACGAACTTCACATGAAATACACCAGAAAATGAATACCAGAAATTAAGAAGACAAACTTCACATGATAAACATCAGAAGATGAATTCCAGAAAATACACACCAGAAGATAAATATCAGAAGATGAACTCTGGAAGGTAAACATCAGAAGTCAGATACCATAAGGTGAACTTCAGACACCAAAAGGAAATTACCAGAGGATAATTTATAGCTGTTCATTCATCCTCTCACATTAAGAACAACTAACAGTTCCAGAATATCAAAAGCTGCATCATCTACGACCAGAGAAGGGTCATGACTTGGAACCAGAAAAGAGCACTGACCAGTTGTTAAAACCATATGGAATGATCTATCCTCCTGGAAAGCCAAGTAAAGAAGTAACCTCCCATGTGTCAGGCTGTAAAAGGACATAATGGCAAGGCTGTAAATTTGCAACAACAGTGAGGTTCATTACATCTTGAAAAAACGGTCAGAAAGGAAAATTTTCTTGAAGAGAAAGTTTCCTTTTCCCTATAAAAGGAAAGTTTGTTCTTCTTCAGCAGACACACACAACTACACGAGCAAAAAACAGAAAAACATCAAGAGGCTATCAAGAGCAATTTTCAATCTCCTTTCAAGCTTTCTATAATCTTTCACTAGATCTTTGTTTCATCTTTATAGAAAGTAAATCCTGTCAAACTACTTTATATCATTTTTAGACCTTCAAGTGAGTAACACTTGAAGAGAAATCATAAGGAAAGAATTGTAAGTTTGGTGAAGCTTAAGAATACACAGTTTGTAATCAACCTCAATGAGAGGCTGATAGCTTTTGATACTTAGTAAAAACTCACAAGAGTGTGAGGACTGGACGTAGCCATCTTTGGATGAACCAGTATAAAAATTCGTGTGTCATTATTCTCTCTCTCAACTTTCAACATCTGATAAATCATCCTCTCAAAAGAGGACATCATATTAAAACAGTAACAAAATTTTAAAAACCTTGAATATCTCTATTCAACCCCCCTTTTAGTGATATTCTAGCCACTTCACTTTGTGTTTTCGTATAAATTTCAAAAAATAATTTAAACATGAGCATTTATCCTACATTATAAATTAGTCAAAAAAATATTCTCTATAAAAAAGTAATTTAAAATATATATTTTATATAATTTATTTTCCCACAAAATACATTGTAAGAAAATAAAAACAAAAATTAGGTTGGACTTCCTAAATGATATTTTATATAATCATTTGAAGAAAACAAAATTAGGTTGGACTTCATAAATTTTACTTTTTGAAAAAAAAAATATAACTATGTTTTGTGTCAAAACATATTTTTTTGAAAAATAAATTATAAATATGTTAATGTATATAATTACTTTTGTATGAAAACATGTTGTATTAAGATTGAAAATTTTTTTTTAAAAGGTCTAAGAGATTTATACATTTAAATAAATTTTAATTTATATTTATTGTCAGTTTAGAGCTTTTATATTGACAATGTCACTGTAAATTGCAATAATTTGATTTTAAAAATATTTGAGTTATATGATATGATAATCACCTTTAAAGTAATTGATATGAATGATTATGATGTGGTGACAACTTCAAATATTTTACACGATTAGTATAGGCAAATTAAACTTATTAAAATATGAATATATATTTTGTGTATATAATTTCAAAAATATGAGTATTTAAAAAGCTATCAATATTTATTTTATATTCCATATAAATAATGACAACTTTGTGAAATGAGAATAAGAGAGGGAACATGAATAACTCAATAAGAGTGACATTTGTAAATTTTCTAAAATTTCAAAATTTAATTTTAAATACGAGAATATATTCTATATAAGTAAATATAAAAAATATATATTTTTTACAAATTTTTTTATATCAAAACATGTTGCAAAATAATATTTTCAACTTGGGTTCATGTTAAGATAAAAAAGAATGATGGTATAATATATTCCTTATATAAATAAATTTCAAAAATTAAGGTCTTTTAAAAAATAATCAAAAATTAATTATTACTATAAAAGGAAAGTTAATTTTGTTGATTTATTAACACTATCTAGCGAGAATTTTCTGAATGGCCACTCCACTAACCTAGTCAGTTATTACAATAATAATAGTATTTATGAGAAAATAATTGTCATTATGAAAATATCAGAGTCATAAATTCATAATATCATTGTCTAGAAACAAAAACGACGCGATCAATTATTAACACTCATAAATGCATGATACAATGATATATAATGATTAACACTCATAAAATTGAAATAAAATGCCATAAAAACTTACTTTTCAACTTCAGAAATTTTTCATATTTTTAATTTAATTAATAACATATGAATAATGAATGCATATAGATAATTCTATATTATAAAATTATACGTATCATCATTAAAAATATATCAAATCATCATTTTTTTATTTAAAAAATCTAAAAAAAACTAAAATTGTCGATTTTTAAAATAGAAGAATTAATTCTATGAATTGGTAATATAAACTAGACAAAACTACAATTAAACTATAAGTTTCTTTGTCAAGTGATCTTTAAATCATAAAAACTTTTCTACCTTATAGCAAGACACCGTTTATTTATCTTAAATTTTTGTTATTAAAAAAAGTTTACATAAACATCCAATGATGTGCCAACACAATATTGAATACAGTGTAAAATATAATACAAATCCTAATGTTTAAATTATAAACAACTTAAAATTATTATAAAGAGTAGAGAATAAATCAACTTTATCGATACTTGAAATGACTAAAATGCATACTCAATATTTATGCAGATACATCATCCTCAACCTCATTCATTAATTTGTTGTAAAAAAAAAAAAGAGACCAACAGTGGAAGCTAAAGGTGAGCTATGAATAATAATAAATTTCCCGCGGCATGTTATACTCAATATTAGTCCTCATCAAATCAAATCATATCATATAATATAGATGTAAACATTATGCCACCCTCTCGTGACATTGTGTTACATATAATATCCTAAACTAGTATTACTAAGGCCTTGTGTGACGACCACCTGCCCTACCACATAGAAGAGCATTCTTTGGGACAGGATACTCATCTCTCAATGATTTCGAAGGTGTATATACTCGAAGATAAAATTGTTGTCCTAAGTATTGTCTTTCCCAATTCTCAGACCTTATATTCCACATTCCAACATTGTCAAGTGCCATGTATATTGCAGTCCATGACTTTGGGTAAACCTGCATGCATTCAATTATTAATAATTTATTAGTAGGATACAAAAATAAATTAAGAGCATTAATTAATTAATAACTAGTACAACATTTATACCTGAGTGGTACATCTAGCAACAGTATCTCTCAGATTGTACTGTACCCTACTATTTGGGGTCCACTGCCCACTACCAAACCTATAATCGTTTCAAAACAATTATGTCTTAGGCTAAAAAAATTTCAATTAAAATAATTGACCAAAAAAAAAATTGAGTAGATAACCAAGTTAGTCTTCGAAATTGCAAGGCTGTATCAATTGAATCCTTCAGATTATCAATACTTTAAAATGATCATTGGAATTGCAAAATGTTAGTCAAGTTTAGATATGTGACATGATTCACTTAGTTAAGGTATTCTTGATATGATCAATATAATGTCATTCGGATCTTACAAATATTATCGGAAGGAGAAATTTGATTGAAACTTTGCAATTTCAATGATCATTTGGAACGTCGATAAAATGAGAGACTAAATTGACACAGACCAACAATTTCAAGAACCAACTTGAGTATTTACGGTAAAACAAATTGGTTAAATAGAAATATCTTGTTATAAGCTTACCCTACAACAAAGAATGAATAGCCATCAATGTGCCATGACTGCACAGAATTCTCCCAATTTTGGAACACAATCTCCACATATTCATGGAAATTAGCACCCATGACAGCAGTTTGAAGGTAAGCGTTGCCGCCGGTAGGTGATGTAGAAATGCTTCCAACGTAGAAAACTCCGGGAATGTTGAAGTAGTCAGCAAGTTTCAATGGGGTGTCTGGTTCAAGATATGATACACTGTTCACAGCATACCTCTGCTTGCCATTGATATATGGTGCAGAGTTTGCAAGCATGATGGTTCGACTCGGCTTGATCAATCCATAGTGGTAAGATCCTTGAGGGTTTGGTCTTGGTCCACTTGCTGTCAGGTTCCACCTGGTTTGAGTAGCATCAACACATACATTATCAGCAGTGCTATATGTCACAAGAAAAAAGTCCAAAAAAGGAGAAACTTTTCAATCTGCTTTTGACGGACCAACGATATTATTTTGTGATGGAACTCTTTTGTGACATCAAGCAATTTCCATAAATTATTGGCTAACTAAAAAGTAATTAATGACTATAATCATGGACTCCAATACAGTAGTTAAAAAGTAATTACTTTCTTTTTACTCAGAGAATTTATGAGAAACAGATACTTCTTGAATTGATTGAAATCTGATCCAATGTTATAATACATAATACACTAAATGGATCTTGTCATAAGGAAGCTATATGTACAAGAAAATCTCAATAAAACTAGGCTTCAACATGAGAAGGGGCAATAAGTGAAACAAAAGAGTACCTGATAGTTCTGGCTTGAAAGATAGATGAAGTAATATCAAGAGTAGGTCCGGGAGGAGTAGGACCGGATACCCCAATCCGCGAATTGCTGTAATGAAGAATGGAAGTTGTTGTGAGTACCCGCCTGGTGAATCGCGTAGACACAACTACATAGTAATCCTTGACAGGCTGATTAGCTGTGACCAGCACAGAATAGGACTGTCCGAGATGGATGTCAAGTGAAGAATAAGTGTTTTGGAAGGTATGAGATCCTTCGACCTCCACAAGTTTCAATGTGTGCCCTTGGATTCTGAAGTTGATCGATGTTGCGAGCCCCACATTTGATATCCTGAATCTATATGTCTTACCTGTAGAATCAACATTTAAACAATGGCGTAATAAAAGGTATGCATTTGATAATATAAAGTACTTGCAGGGCTGGCCTAAGGATAAGGCTACTAAAGCTCTGACTTTAGGCCAACCAACAGATATTGATTCGCATTAGTGTTTATAAACAAAAAGGCCACATATGCAGACAAAAATGCCATATATTAAAATTTAAAACTTGCTTTAGACCTCATTGAGTATTGGCAATTATTGGGCCGGAAGGAAGTTCAGGCTCAACAATGCTTTTAAACCGAAATGGATGATCACACAAGTTATTCTTTTACCAACCTTGATCGACGGTGAATGTGTTTCCATTCCAACCACGGCCATTGATAAGAAGTCCATCGGGGAAGGGGAGATTGTGACCATTCTCGAGGACTCGTCTCAGTCTCTAAAAACAGCAAAAGGTAAGTAATAAGTATTGAGAAAGGATGAGGAGAGGGTGAATAGGAAAAGAGAAAAAATTGAAATGAATGCAAAGAGTTTACGCGGTGGCCTAGCTTGAACCAATCACCAGCGAGTAATGTAAAGTCCCCAGCAGGAGGAGGAAAAGGGACAGGAATGAGAGGGCGGCTCCAAATTCTGATGCCACCAAATGCACCTGCAGCTTTATGCATTCCAAGTGATGGAAAGTAGAAAAAGCTACCGATCTGGTCTTTCACCTGCAGTGTATATGTGAAGTTCTTCCCAGGCGGGATTGGACAGGTTGTGCCAGACACTCCATCCTGCCATGAGTTCCTCCTGTGCTGTATGCCATTCCTGCATAATATGTTGACACTATAAAATTCCAAAAAACTACAATTATTTCCTTCTACCCTAAATTAATATACTAGACCATTAGCTTAAACTGATTAATACTCAAAATCAATGGAATGGGTCAGACAAAAATGAACCTGAAATAGTAAAAATCATCTTAAGTGACACCATAATGGATTCAAATTGTGAACACATTTAACAGTTCTTTAAGTCTATGATCTGTTGCACTTTGTTACAATAGGGACATGATCAAATGTTACATATATCAAATTAAATAAAGGTAACATTCAAAAATTGGAGTATCAAAACTCTCATTGTTAAGCAATACATCAATAACTGTTGTGCAAATTAAAAGAAAAAATAACTTTCTCAAGCTCATATATCGTTGTCCTAGAGATGTTTATTGCAGCACCTCGTTGGCCTAAGCTCATAGTCACACAGTTAAGTTGGATGAACAATTGTTTGTGGATCTATGGAATCTATCTATAGTACACTCAAACACACTAAAATTATATTGCAGTTGCAATTAAGACACAGTGTGTTAGGTGGCCTTTCTAAGTTGCCAGCTACTAAAATATACTCCCTCTATAACAAAACAAACAGAAAAAGGTAGAATATTGTTTACAAACCGGACCATCATAGAAAAATAAGTCTAGTATTATCCAATGTAGTACTTAGAAGTTAGAATGGACCATAAATTGCCATTAAAAAAAGGAGCCTAACCTCTAATTGGAAGTTCGTTTGAAAGTGGATTTACAATTAAAGTCAAAAAGGAACTAGACTAAAGAAAAAGAGCCCAAAAAGACAATAACATAGAAAAGCAACTCTACATAACTTCCATTTATTATAACATTTCCCCTTTATTTCATGTCTCATGGCTATCTATAATTAAATTTGTTTAATTATTACAACACTAACCATCCAATGAACTGCTAGTTAATAAAAAATATCAATTTATGTGAGTTCTAAACACATCTATATCCAAAAGAAACAAAAAAAGATTGCGCCTTTAAAAGAAAGAATCAATGAAGTGGTGTGATCCATAAAAAAAAAAAAAACAGTTTTGTTGGGTATTAAAATCTAAAAAAGGGAGAAACTTTTAATATGGGTTCTTTAGTAAATCTGACATTATTTCAAACAAGTTGATAGCAGAAAGTAGTATACTACGTACCAAGAAATGAGGAATGGTTCAGTAAGGTAGTTATAAACACTGATAATCAAGTTCTCATTGGTAACAGCATCTATTTGTGGCCCTGGAAACTGTCCATTAATCAAAATCCCCTACAAAAACAAAAAAGAAAACCAAGAACCACATTGAACAACACAAGTTAGTTACACATAGAAAGAATGGGAAAAGAAAGCGCCAAAACGGTGAAAGTTACTTACCTGTTGCTTAACACCAAGAGGGTAAATGTCACCATAGGTGACTTTCCAAGTGAAGAATCTATATGGGTCTTCACAGTTGACAGAGGTGAAAAAGAATGTGACAAAAATGAGAGAAGAAAGAACATTGCATGGTTTCATTTTATATTTTTGCTTATACTCAGAACACTGTTTTTGTAACTTATATATGTATATTAGATTTTGATAGATAGATAGATCTATCTTTATTCGTTGTTTGATTCAGAGAGAGTGAAGAGAAACCCCACAACACAACCAAGTAACAATGTTTCACTCTTCTTTGTCCTTTTATTATTGCCTTTTCAATTTTTAACGTTTCCAAAATTTTGGGTTAGTGAAACTGCGACAAAGGATTGTGGAGTTAGAGAAAATTTGTCAGTTTCACAATGCACGGAAGTTACATAAATTAATTAGGAATTCGAACCAATTTTCTATTTTTTAAAATAAAAACTAGTATTGTTTTATTTTTTTAGAAAAGTATATTTATTATTTATATTTTTTTAAATAGTCCTCTTAATTTTTACGGTTGAAATAATAATGTGATTAATGTTAAATCGATAAAAATAAAAAATAAAAATATTATTTAAAATTCAATTTATAAAAACCACATCAATTAAATAATTATTTCTGCACCATGAGAGCTATTAACTTTACTCTAACAAACAATGTGATCTAGGTAGAATTTGACCACTTGGTCATTGATTTCTAATTAGCTTGATAAAAAAGTACTCAATGGGTTTCAAAATAATTGACTTATTGTAAAAAAAACAAAAAAAAAAACTCATAATTACCTGAGTCTCTCGTGAAAAGGGAAGTGTCGTGAGTTTTTGTTTGGCAGCGAGAGCAATGAAAGATGGAATGAGTTGTATGCAATGGCCAATAAATGACCTTCATAATCACATGGTTTGGAGTGGTCCCCACTAAACTTCAGCAGTAATGTAATGAAATAATCAAAATTCTTTGCTGGATTCGCTAAAGCCTGATTGATGCACACCGCACTGCACCCTCATACTGTGCCTCAATTTTTAATCTTCAACTTCATCACTGACTTCACATGCATCTGACATTTTAATTTAACAATAACAACACTATAAAATCATTTTTCCTTAATGTTTATAATTTTATTTTTGTTTTATTCAAATAAATTAAATGAAGTCATTGACTTCGTGACAAGAGAATATATGAAGTGGTATCCTAAGAACTCAGTCATGATTCAAATTTACTTTAAATAAAAGATGTTCACAAATATGAAATTATTGACATGAGAAGCATATAAAACTTATGTGGTGCAATAACTATTTTTATTTTTTGATTAAAGTGCTATAACAATATTACCACGCGCCATAAAACTTATGTTTATTTATTTATCAATCACGGAAAAAGCATTTCAACCTCACTGTATAATGTATATTCATTAAATAAAATAGAAATAGCACAGTATACATAATGCGGGGATAGCTCAGTTGGGAGAGCGTCAGACTGAAGATCTGAAGGTCGCGTGTTCGATCCACGCTCACCGCAAATTTGTGTTTTTTAATTTTGTTAAACATTACAGTAAATTATGCCCTGGCAAACTACGATTCGGTGATTGTGCTTCATTCAACTAATTTGCATACTTCAGTTTATATTTACTGGTCCATGGAGCAAACTTTTATTAAATCTGTAATATCATATTGCATAAAGCCAGAGTATACTCGAACTCTCCAATAAACTTGGTTTTGCTGCTAAGAGATTTGAATGTACAACAACATTACAAGACAGGGAAAGATAAAAAGCACAAGCAAATGCCGTCGGCAGCACAACAATATAAATATAATCCTTTTCAATAGATTTCAGGGCCTACAAAATTCTAGTAAAACATTATAGTACTATAAAGCAATTTAATGACTGCTCCCAAAATTGAGAACATATCAATTATTTTACACGTTTTATTTTGCTCCAATTATTCCACACGCTTAACTCCAACAAAGTCTGGATTTGGATTCTATATAGTCAGATAAATTCCACAATGACACATTCGGATATAGGTAATTGTTATATTATGATAGGACGATGCAATTTTTAGATTAGATTTTAAATTATAAACTAAGAATTTAAAATCGGTATTTTTTTTTTTACAGATGTCTAAATACACGATTGTATAATTTTGGTTTGACAATATAAGAAAATTCAACAAAAACATATTCAGGTTCTTTACAGTCAAAGAAATTCTGCATTCATACGTTCAAACATCGGTGACTATTAAGTTAAGATCAGACGATCCATATTTTAAATTGAAATTTAAATTATAAACTAAAAATAAATTCTTTATAAGTTAGTATTAGCTTACTTAAGGGTAGCAAAATGAACAGAATGAATAAATATAGATTGAATTGTAATAAGATAGTTTGACATAATTTATTAACTTATTAGTCCATTAAAGTTATTTAAAAATATTCAATCCAATTCAGATTCATCAATTAGAGATAAAATTCATTTGATCTATCCATAAAATTATATTAAAAATAATATTTTATCATTTACAAAAAAAATAGTTTATTTTTTGAAAAATAAAAAGAGTTATATATTATAATTAATTTAAATAGTTGAGGCAAAGCCGTGGTGCAGTGATGGACAGAGTCAGGGTGGCAGTCAAGTCAATTATATTTTATACTTTATTTAGTAAAAAACATTTAATTTAAAAATAATCACAATAACTTTTAATTTTTTTAGTTTATATAAAAAGTGATCGATTTCTAAGAAAAAAAATCTTCCATTGAATTTTCAAAAAATCATGAATAGATCTCAATCATTCTTATAATTAGAGATTGGATTAAATCCAATCAACTAACAATTTTATTGAGTTTGATGAATTTATACTTGGAATTATTAAACAGATGGTAGATAATTGAACTCAATTACCACTCCTACTTGCTGCCTTGTTGGGCATCTGTATCGCAGCATTCTCATCTCAGGGCTCAGATAGCTGAGTTTCTTACCCCACCAATTATCCTTATCCTTCCTTACGTGGGATTGTCAAAAATAGACTCAGAATTGGGGGATATGTTGGCACTGAACATAGGTCTTACCGATTGTTAACACTTAACACTAGCTAGCATCCGCCCAAAACCACTGATAACAGCTTTCATGTTATATTCAGAAAACAACGCCCAAACATACAATAATTAAGATTCTAAACATACAACCATTAGGATTCTAACTCCTTTGCAGGAGACAACTGTCGGAGAGAACAGCACAACGCCTATGAACATAAAGACAAAGTTCATGCAATACTTTGAAAATGGAACGGAAAGATAAATATTTATAAGCAAGATGGTCGATAAAAGTTTTGGCACATTTCAATTACAGTTTTGACATATTTCATGAGGTCTATACAAAATTGAATGCAGCGCATTCCTAAGATACATCAATGGCACAGTGAGAAAAAGTGTTTCATCAGTAAGATATCACAGGGGCAACTACTTACTAGAAATTGTCAAAAGGAGGCCATAATGATCACTGGGCAAAACAGGGAGTACCAGTTGTTTGATCTCGTTTCTTACTTTCTTGTCTTTGTTGTATGACACACCTGGTATTTCATCCATCCCAATCATGTCAATACTGCTTATCTTAAGATCACGTAAATGGCAAACAAAACGATCTAATCTTTTTTGGAGGGTACGATTTCCTGACAGCATCTGGTTTGACTTGGTATCATATGTCCAACCAGTTTCATTTGGTCTTAGCGCAGACCAGGCATCAACCCACCCGTCTTGTAAAGGATATTGACCATCACGTTTGTCATCCCAGTTCATGTCACCTCCAAAAACAACATTAGGGTGACTCTTGAGAAGGTTCAGAGCCTCATTAGCCTGCTCCACACGTTCCTTGCTGAACATTTGATCCCATTTCGGAGGTGCCGGAGAGGGACTCTCGAGATGGCTAGTGGCCACAACAAATGATTTTCCGCCCACATCCTCCACTTCAGCAATGCAAAGTTCTCTTCCCATTATAGAGTTGCTAAATGATTTGGTGTGAAAAGATTTCACAGGAAGTTTGCTTAACTGAAATTAATTTGACTTATATTTCAGTACATACATATAACTCCACTTTGCCAGAAAAAAATGTTACATTTACCACCCACTAATGAAAAAAAATTCAAGCGAAACAGGATGAACAAACGGCCCAGAATAAACTATCATAGTGATCATAAATAAATATGACAACATGAGTGTGTTGAAAAATATGTTTTAGAGAATGTGATGTTAACACTCCTCTTATAACATTAGCATACAATAACCTTAGCACGGAACAAGTTTGGGACTCCCATGAACAATGTGCATGTTAGCAGACAAAATATAACACTTGTACAGATCACATATTCATATACAAAATGTCAACAGAGATTAAATTTGATATGCAGAAACTATGAAATCATAACATTATCAAAATTCAAAACAAAAGTGTCATTATATGACACATCAGGCAGATTACATGACAAGAAGCTCAAGTAAAAAAAAGTAAAGACAAAAGATATGAAATTTACCAGCATACAATAGTAAGGTCTTGAATAATCCTTTTCAGAAGAAACTGAACAATGATATACATTCCACCAAGAGGATCGCTTGAAAATGTCATATATATTGTATGTAACCTCCTGTGGCACATAAAAATAAAATCAGGACAAAACCACACAAATACAAAATGCAACAAAAAAAATACAAATATTGAAAGTGTAAATATAACTATTGAAAATGAAACCTGAAAACAGATAAAATCAGGAGAATGCAACTGAATAAGGTCACCAATAGCTTTCATTCTCTTTTGTAACTCCAAGTCTTCACGGAACCAAACATTGTAACTTAAAATCTTCACCGAACTCAAATCTTTTCCAGAATCAACGTTCTCTGCCACGTATATCTTAAGTTGTTTAGATAAAATAAAATGCACACAGAACTACAGAAGTTAATAAAACTTAATAATAAAATACACACCGGTGAGATCAATGGGCTTATCGGAATCTTGAGAGGAATCAATCTTCCTTTTGCAAGGTCGAAGAGGCAAGAAAACGGAACCGACGGAAGAATCGTTATCTAGGTCAGTTAAATCGTGCGTGGTGGAAAGGGAAAGAACGGGGCTTCGTGTGCCGCAGAGATGGCAAGTGGAGTTTTTGTAAGAGTTGAAAAGTGTGCAAGCTTTGCAGGACCATTTTGGGGACGAAGAAGAAGAAGAAGAAGAAGCGGAAGGAGAGGTAGTGGGAGGTGATGATAAACAGATTTGGCATTGAGAAATTTGAGAAGGGGGATTAAGGAAAGTGCATTTGTTGCATGACCAAGAAGACATTGAAGATGATGGAATTTGGAGAAAGGTTGGAAAATGTTGATGATGGTACACTTTGAAATTTCTAGGGTTTAAAAGGGAATGGAAAACGACCGCAACCATTCGTCTTTCTAAATTTAAATTTCATTTCACTTCCAATTGGATCGCTTTTCTAAACGGCACCTTCTATATGGGAGGATATGGATTCCTTGCTTACAATAGAAGCCGTCCGATTAAAATAAACGGACGAGATTATTTTTTTCGTGAAAATGTATTTTTAATATGAGCCATCCGATCACAAAGTAAAGGTTGCGATTGATTACAGCGTCAAAACGCGTGTAGGATTTGATTCTGTGCCTAAAAAATCTCACCTTCATAAGTGAATAGACTACGGGGTCCAAAAAATCTCACCTTCATATGTTTGTTTGATTGAACTTTTAGAAGAGTCAGAGAACAATTTGGAAGATGTAAAATAATTGATTCGCCTCCAAATTTGATTATAATTTGAAAATGCGATTTATGTTTTTTTAGTTCAAACATAATTTTTATATTAAAAATTATTATTCAACACACTTTTGCATGAATATATTTAAATATAAATCATTTTATATTTAACTTACTTTTTACTAAAATCAATTTTAATCACTGCAGAATCAAACACACGTCGTCTATAATATATCATTGTATTAGATTAATGTTATGGACTAATAGTGTAAAAAAAGATATATAAGTATAACATAGTTGATAACTAAAAATACAATTATATGCATGGACTCGAGTTTAAACTCGGTATAAAAAAATTAAATATACAAATTATATCAATTTGTTATGTTAATTTTGAAGCCTATTTTTTTTATAAAAAAATTAAACTAATTCATTAGGTTAATAAAAATATATATGTAATGAAACGCCTAATCCAGTGTTGTCTAGCATGGATTGATCTATAAGGATTAATAATAAATTTATTAATTTTAAAATTGATGTTATTTAGTACGAAGTAAGTATTTGAAGAAATACAAAAATGATGAGTTGTGAATTTATTAGAAGTTGGCCAAAGAGCCATCTCCATATTTAGTAGAAAACATGAGAGAGATGATGGGAAAAAAACTTATTCTACATCTTTGTATTTTTTCGTTACTTTCACATTCTTATTATTCAACATTTTCCTTATTTTAATTTAATATATTTTTGTCTATTAAACATTACTTTTATCATAATATTTCTTTTGGCTATAAAATAAATCTACGTGCGGAAGGCTCCAATCTACGTGATATTCTCCAATATTTATAGCATAGCCATCAAAGTAAGCTACCAAACGACTTTTATATCAAATATTCATCTAATTCATGTTCGCCTTAGAGGTGGTTTGACTCCTCTTAGTATTGGTTTGTTTGGCATTACCAAAAGATGGTTGAGTGACTCTAAATGAAGACAGTGGTGTATCCAAAGCTCAAATGTAATGCCAGTTTGTAAAAGAGTAGTTTATAATCACACTGATGTTTTCATCTTTAACTACTCTTATGTCTTAAAGTTGTGCACAATCTGGATGATAGAACTATGAGCTATCTATTATGGTTTGAAGTTGACTCTTATTTTTAGAGATATAAAAAATATTGATATAAGATAAGACTTGTGACGGGCAATTGTACATAATGGAAGCGAAAGAGCATAATTTTGTAGCATTTGAGGCCCTTAATACTGCAGCTTACATACAACCGCAGTACCTATTTTTATTTTTAGTGCAAATATTCCAACCACAGTTTCAAATTAACAGTTTGCACGTTATGTAGATCAAAGCATTGACTGTTCTAACGGATCAGCGGGTCAATTTCTTGTTAAGATAATAACATCACTAAACTTGCATTTCGCAGAGGACATTATGTGATATACATTATGATGAGGAGGTCACATTGTGATACATACACTAAACAAATTAATTAACAAATGTAATTTCATGAAAATACATACGTTAACTTACAAGATTCCCACGAAAAATTATTCACACTACTTTATTAAAAAAGGAAGCTTCTATTATCATAAGCACTAAAATTAGACCTACAATTCATCCAGGGACCAAGATGCCTATTCTCTTGCAATCTTATCCTCAACTCTAACACAAAAATCCATAATAAAAAAAAATTAAAAAATTACTTGGACCTCATAAAAGGACTACTAATAACAATGAAGGGAAAAATGCTATCAAGAAAATATGCAAAATTGTATTTATTTTGATGCAGCTGATCGTGGTTCTAAACCTTAACTTCTCCTCAGCACTGTTTGATTGAGTAGAGTTCACCACTTCCTTTGTATTGTTGCTTAATTTCTTGCTGCATCACATCAAATAAAGACTCACACTTAAGTGGTTAAAAATGCAAGTTGCTAAATGAATAAAAAAAATCACAAGTATTCACATTTTAAGCATAATAAAACAAAAGAGTAACTTGGCATATAAATGTTTTTTACCTTCCAGGAAATACACAACTCCCGTGACCTGCAGAATTAAAACTAATATATCAATCACAAGTGTTACTTATTATTACTATACCTGAAAAAATAGACACGATAAGGAGAAAAAAACATACAAAATTGTGGACCCATTTTACAATGATGCAATAATATATAAAGTATTTGGGGGGGATGAGTATGGAAACAAGACAATTGTACTGAACTTTTCCCGTGAAAATTTGGAAGGCAAGAAAATTAATCGTACTATATCATATGTTGAAGGTAATATAGAAACATGGTCCAGAATCTTTGCAACTTGTCAGAAGAAAAAAACAGGATGCTCTCACTCTCAGACAAACCAGCTTCCAACTCATAGAGAGTGGGTGCTAGTGCTCTTTCCTACCAGTTTTCTCTTTTCATTTGAATTTTCACATAAAAAATAAAAGGAAAGCCAACCCAAAAGTCCTTTGCACTTTGTTAGTGTGTGGTGTGGGTGCCAGCACACACAAATGCATTTCAAATCATGAATCATTACATTACAATGCCATAACTCTACTTTTAAATTACTCTTTCAGTTCCTTTTTATGTGTAGTCTTGGTAGAGAAATTTTGTTTTATTTATTTGTCTTTTTTAAAGTTCAGTGGAACATTAACAATTTATTGCAAAAGAGAAAAATAAGTGGAGTGACATAATAAACAATTAAGGTATTATTGTAAAAAGACAAATACTTTCATAAAAAGTAACAAAATAAGATTAAAGTGAAATATTTTTAATAATATAAGGATTGTAATTGACTTAAAACAGCGATTAAAAAGAAAATAATTGGGAATGAGATAAATTTTGATACTTTGTCAACCAATCACAAATCATTCTTTGTATAACTTTTAAGATAAATATGATTAAAGTGAAATATTTTTAGTGATCCAACGATTGTGATCGACTTACACAATTATTTTATATGAATTAAATCCTTAAAGTATTTCCCTTTTCCAATCATCAATAAAGTTTGTCACAGTAGTCACAACAAGAGTTAACTCTACTTTATATGACCATAATAAAGTAAGCTAATTAGTTAAAACAAGAAGGATTTGAAACAGATTCCAATTAACCATCCCAAGCTCAACCTTTTGGCAATATCAAATTTAAAAACTGTAACAAATTGTAGGAATGAATTACTTACTGGGATCTGTGGTAGTGATCATAGCAACTCCTTTGAAGTCACAAGTCCCAGGAGCTTTCCCTTCTTTCTGATAATAGCTATCAAAAGCATAAGAAGCATGATTCTTAACATTACTAGGCTTGTAGCAACTCTCTCCAGGCTGAATCTCCGAACAATTAGCCCTCCCCGGTCCACACGCCCAATCCAACGCAGCCTGCAACGTCTTCGAATCGAAACCATCCATCGCAACACAGTAGGTCTGATTCGTCGTATCATTGGCCAAAAAAGTTCCAATTCCAGACACATGAAGCAAATAAACCGGGGTCATGTTCCCATAAAAAAGACCCCAATTAGCCTCCGAAACCGGTGAAGACCTCAAATCTTCATCAAAAAGCTCATAAACATAAACACTAGAAGTAACTTCAGGATGCAAAGGAGTTCCACTATGATCAAAAACATGCTTAATCAAATTAGAATTATAAGTATCAGCATTATCTTTACTAGCATAAGGCTCTTTAGAATCACCCTTAGAAGGCCAACCAGTTTCAGTAACAAGAACAACAACATCAGTAACATTAAGATTCTTCATTGAAAAATAAGCAGCATCAATCATTGCATCAAACACATTAGTATAATGAAGCAAAGTATTAGGATCCACCATTTCTTTATCAGGAGTAACAGATTTAAAAAGTGAATTATCTAAAGGAACAACACCTTTATTCTGCATGAAAACATAGTAAGGGTACAAATTCATCATCAAAGGGGATTCAGTTTTAGAAAGAAACTGAAGAATAGGAAGAATAAAAGAAACAAGGGTTTGATTGAAAAAAGCTTCAGAAGGTGGAAAAGGATCGAGAATAATGGAAGAAGCATGAGGAGTTGAAACTTTGATTTTTTGATGAAGATTTGAAGCAACAAGAGCATTGTAAAGAGATTGCATAGCAGGAAGAAGAAGAGGAGCAGAAGAAGGAACAGTAGTGAAAACCTCGTCGCCGACGGAGATTCCGGTGATTAATGTTTGAGGGTAAAAAGAGACGACGTTTCGGTAGATCCATGAAGCTGCGGTTGTGTTGGAAGAACCAATTGCAATGAGTTGGTTATTGGGGACACTTATGATGACACGAATTTTCGTACCAGATAAGGATTTAAGAATGTCTGGGTTTGCATCGTAAATACGAACGTGTGTTATTTTCTGTAACTGAAGAAACGAAGCTAGGTCCGAACCTGATGGCATGTTTTCAACGTCTGAGCCAATGTTGACGCCAATGAATGGACCCCTTTCTTCATCTTGTTGTTTGATTTGGAAATGTGAAGAAGTTGTTTGTTTACCTGTGATGGAAATTGAGAGGAAGGAAAATGAGAGGATGGAAAGGAGAAAGATGAGGTTGTTACAGTTTGTTGCCATTGTTGGAGTTGAAAAAGAGTGTCTGGTTAAGTTCTTCTTCCTCTGTTTCTGCTTCAGCTACAGAAGAACCTTGCATTATCTCATCAAAAAAATGTTATTTTATTTTAATTATTCTCTTATTAACCAACAGAAGAAGAAGATCTACGAAAAGATTAGAGAGAGAGAGAGAGAGAGATGTGTCAAATGCGTGCGTGCTCACTTCACTTCCCTCTGTTATGCTTTTTTTGTGAGTCTTGAAGATTCGTCGCTGCTTCTGGGTTCTCTAAAATACCCTTTCAACTCAAAGTCCACATAAAAAGACAAAATATAAAAGGAAATAGTTGAATTTAGGTTTATAAATTTTTAAGTAATACCAAATTTATACTTAGATTTTTGTCAGACCAAAACCACTAATATTCACACCAAACCCATCTTTCTCTAGTGTGTTATTTTTAGGATTACTAAATTTAATTTTTTTTTTTGTAAAAATTAATTAATTTTTTTTTTTGCAAAAATTAATTAATTTTTTTAAAATTTTAGTTTAATTGATAAACATTAATATATTTTTTAATATCTAACATAAACATACTAACTTTAAATGATATCATATTTAAACTCTATTTTATCATAATATTTTTTATAAATATAATAATACTTTTAAATATATTAAAATCTGGTATATATATATATATATATATTCACACACTAAAATGTTCAAATTACCAAAAATATTATCAAGTTTAATGTTTAAACCTATAAAATTTAATATAATAATAAAATTTTATTTAGTATAATAATAAAATATAATAATATTATATTTGAATTGGAAAATTCATTATTTACGTTAAAATAATTGGATTATCTACAATAAGAGTTATTTGTTTAGTATTACATAAATAATAGATATTTCTTTTAGTTATTTAGTATGAATGTTTAAAAAAAATTATTTGGCAAAAGTTTAATCTCAAATAGAGACTAAATATAATTTATTAATGAAATTAGTTAAATTGTTTATTTACCACTAAATATAATTTTTTTTAGTGAAAAAAAGAGACTAAATATAATTCTATTTAGTTATATATGAGATCCGGTAGTTGGAAGGAAAATAATACACTTGAGTTATTATGACTCATTTATTTGAATATTTGTGTCTTCATTTCTACTTCTTTTCTGAATTTATTATTCGTTTTGATTTTGCAAGCATGTCACGGGCAAGAAATTCGAAAGTAGCTTGGCTTTCTTGGTCAGAATCTAGACATTTGTGCATAAGAGAATAGAAAAATTGAGAAAACTATCCACCCCGTGTCTGCATGGCTCGGATAAAATTAAACTGTAACTCAACAGCACTCTAGTGGAAGACAACGGTTTGCCTTCAATTTACCTGTTTTACTCAAATTTAAAATTTAGACTTATATACCCTTCAAATCTCTTTATTTTGCTGATGATTCATGTTTTTTTTTTCATTCCATTTTCTAGATTCCAAAATATAATTATTATATTAAAATTTTAGAAATTATTTATGCCGCGAAATTTTAGATTTTCGAGGCATATAATTTTTTAGGTCTTGTAATTTTTATTTTAAGTTTAATATTGTTCCTCCCTTACTTTAATTATATAGAAAATGAAAAATATTTGATTTACTTATGAATTATCATAACACGATCTGATTTGTCAACTATTTGTACAATTCCACTCATTAGAGAAGAAAAAAAAAGTAAAAACTCAAATTATAAAAATAAATTAAACATTTAACATATAAATAGTCAATATGAAATTAACTACTCATCTTAAAAATAAAAAATCTCCTTTTACAAGTGCAAATATTTCGTAGCCGCTGGAAGTTAACTAAGCCAACACACTTAAAGTGTGTATAGAATAATCAATGCTAAAGTTTGTGTGTGAAAAAATAAATAAATAAATAAGTGTGGTGAATATTGCAATTAGTTTCCCCAAATTTCCAGGCATACGCAGAAACAATGTCGTGATTAAAAAACAACCTTTTAGGCAATGATGAATGACAATGGTGAGGCTTAAAATACGATACAAATTTCAAATAAGCAAAAGTAATAGTCAACACTTTACAACATTTTTTAGTGTGGCAACAATAAAAAAGTGTGGTATAAACTAAATAAACCGTGGCTTAAAGGTTAGGCAACGGTTTACAAAGTGCGGTGTAGGTGGCCGTGACCTATTAGCAAACGCAACGGTTTTTTACTTTTGTCTACGAATTCTAAAAAACTGTTGCTGAAGACACTGAAAGAGACAACGGTGTTTTTGAATGCTTCAGGCAACGGTTTTATGAGGGGACTAATGTGATCAATGCTTCAGGCAACGGTTTTACTTTAGCCATTTAATCCTTGCAATTATTTTGAAGGGACTAATGTGATCAATGATTTTCAATTTCAAAAATCAAATTCTAATCATTCATTTAAAGCTAGTACAGAATTATTCAACTTCTCCTTGTATTTTTCATATATTGTAAATTGGTTCAACTATCTATCTAGTTTACTAGCAGAACCAATATTTATTCATGCAAACTTTTATTGAACATGGAGTTGGATAAAATTGATATATCAACCTGCAGCAGAGGTAACTATAGAAATTGAAAAGCATAACTACAGAAATTGACAAGTAGTTACCAATGAACTAAAACAAACAAGAAGAATTGTTTGGTTAATTAATAAATTGAAAAGCATAAACACCTAACCAATTAAAGATCTACAAAGCAGCAACTTATTCAAGTACTACAAAGCAGCAAAATACAAAGCAACAAAATTCAGGTACAAAGCATAAACACCTTACAAAGCAGCAACTTCCTCAATTAAAGATCTACAAAGCTACAATTAAAGATCTACAAAGCAGCAAAATATTGTGATAGATCAAGTCCACAAGTCTTTGTAGTATTGGAAAAGATCCTAATATATCATTGCTGCTTAAATCAATGGTTTTTAAGGGTGGTTAGATTTTTAAAATTGGCAAATGTTTCTGGAACAGGGGAAGAAAAATGGTTCCCATCAAGAATAAGGACATATAGGTTCTCTAATCTTGTTAAGGTAGAATCAAGTGGTATTGATGGACCACAGAAAAACAACTTGAACCAATCATACTCCCTGCCTGGAATGAATTGGTTTTAGGCTCGGCAATGACTTCCTCTGCATTCTGCAGATTATGAACTGCTTTTACCTAAATAAGACTGAGACTCATTTTCATTATCAACTAAAGAAAACCATCCTGGCAGACTCAACTTAGAAACCAAACCTAAATAGACTATCTATACCGTTTTATTCATAGACAACAAGACCTGCATCATTAATAATAAGCAAAAAGGGAGAAGATGAATACCTCGAGCGAATACGGAGCGAGACGGAGAAGATGGAGCAATGCGCAAAAGGGGAAATAGAGAAGGTTGAAGGTTCCAAGCGCAGCGCAAAGGGGATTGATCGTGAGTGAATGAAGAGGAAATAGTTCCGATTGAAGGTTCTGTTTCTTCTGTTTCTTGGTTCTGATTGAAGGTTGAAGGTCCAAATTTGGTTAGGGCACGTACTGATTTCGCGAGCAGCTTGCTTCAGTTTCTATGATTTTGCAACAATAATGAAAAATAATGAAGAAGCTATTAGGAAATTTTTCAACAAAATAAAAAAAAAATACAATAATTAATTAATTATTATTTAAACTAACTTGAGGCCACATTTTTTATTGTTTTAGACCACACTTAAAATGTGTAGTTATTAAACTTAATTAGGCAACTGTTTTTCTTCGTGGTAAAACAGCAACACTTTTAAAATTGTGGCTTAATCGGTGACAATACCAAATATGCAACGGTTTTTCATTCAAAGTTAAAAAATTGTACTCTATAAGTAAATTATAGGCAACACCCGAAAAACTGTTGCCTATTTCTGTTTCCTGCCACATTTTTTTACCCGTTGCTAAGTGAAGTGTGGCATAAAATAAAAAATATTGTAGTGACATGACAAAAATTAATAGTCAATGTGACAAAAATATTCCCTATAAAAATATAATACAAAAATTTGCTTCAAAAACGAGTATACTGATAAGCTAAAGAATGATAGACAGAAGAGAAAAGTTGTTAACTAGCATTTCAAAGGCTTTAATTAATGAGTTACCATCCAACAAAAGTATGCTACAAGTAATATTGAAAAAACATAGAATATTGAAGCTATTGTATTTTAAGCAAGATGTTAATTGAATGTAAGATTGACAATAACTAAAAAAAAATGTGTATTTCATAAATGAAAAGAACAGATTATACTACTAGAATGTATTAGTACAAATGAGGATGTGAAGTGTTAGACAAAACGAGTTACTATTGTACTGACTGAAAAACGCTACGTGTCACATGCATATACACTCAACAAAATTATAAACCAAACTAGCAGCCTATATCAAAGGGAAATCTACGGCACATAGTTGACACTGACATTATGTTAGGTCTCATTATGTTGATCAATGAATAAGAAGCATTATGTTAAGCCTCTCAAATGGCCAACACACACTATACATAGACTATATATTTGGTAAAAAAATGGAGGATAATAGATATTAAATTAATAGATTAAATTTGCAGTGTTTGGTGAAATTAATTATTGAACAAACTCATAAATTATCATTGGTGAGTACTCAGTAAGATGTGTCGTCGATGATGCTTCTACAACTGGTTGAGGGAAGAGAGAATTAAAAGAATTATTTATTTTAATATAATTTTTTATAGAATTAATCATTCATTATGAAAAGGAAGGAATAGTAGATAGTAGAAGTCGATTAATATATCCACATTTAATTAATGTTATTATTTAAAAAATACTCTTAATTTATTTCATTAATCCTCTAAAGATATTATAAATATAATTTAGGATAAGATAATATAAATGTATTTTATTTGTTACATGAAATCAATAAAAATTAACACTTTAATTACTATCATCTTCTACTATAATACATGGAATATGAATCATCTCAATTCAAATTTCTATAAGGATTGAAATTAATAATGCATTTAAAAAAGAGAGAAAAAAAAGAAAAAATATATTTAATATTTTAATTATTAAATTATTTATTTTTCTCTTATAAAGACTCTAGTATTTGAGAGATACAAAATCGCGTAAAAATAAATATTTTTAGGAGATCCAAAGTCTTGTAGAAGTAAATATTATTATTTATAAATAAGTATTGATCTATCTAGATAGATAACACTTTTATCTGAACAATTTTTGTGTAGACAGACACATTCTGACACATCATTTTAATACTCTTAAAAAAAAATAATTAAATAATATATAGTTTTTTTTTTTTGTATATATTCAAATGTTGGATCCAAATATTTGTGTGGACGTATTAGTTTTATCCTGTCCAAGCAAATTAAATCAACAACTACTTTTTGAGTGACGAAACGTTTCACACGTTTGCTTATAAAATGCTATAATATTTTATTATTTGGTTTTAACATTTTGTAGCAAAAAATAGCAACAGGGGAATTATCCTTCCGACTCGAAGTCTAAGATTACATCGACATCATACTTGGTTGTTTTTTTGAGCTAAAATCATAGGAATGCGTTTTTAGTTTGTTGGTGTGTTTGGTTGCTCTAATTTGTTTCCACATTATTATTATTTTGCAGATGGCTGGGTCTGAGTTGTGGGATTGGCTTAAGAATGATAACCGTAGATTTCTTCATGCTGTATATCATGTTGGTGACCTTGAACGCACCATCAAGTACCCTTTTTCTTCTTTATTTTTGTGTGTGTATGTGTGTTTAATTCAAATAGATGCAAGTGCATGCTTAAAATATAATATGGTTCTCTCAGGTTTTATACTGAATGTTTGGGGATGAAGCTTTTGAGGCAAAGAGATGTTCCGGAAGAAAAGTATGCCAATGCTTTTGTTGGATTTGGCCCTGAACAATCCCATTTTGCTGTTGAATTGACATATAGTATGTTATGCCTTTCATTTCTTTTTTTATATACATATTTGTCTTCATAATAAGTTTTATTTTTGTTATAATGATTATTATTAAACGGAGTTAGATACTTTGTTTTGATATCGAGTAAATTGTCATTTTTGTCCTTTAATCTCAAATGTGTACGACACTTTTCTTAGGATCTATAAAAGATGCAAAATATCTAGTGTCTTTTGTTCATACTTATTTGGACTAAATTCACCAATAAAGACACATCTAAGAACCAATCTATCTTAAGAAAGATACCCTTCAGAACCAAACTAATCATAGAAAGTTGTATTTAGGTATGTTTTATAATTTTAATAAATTTGAGTACTATTGTGACGATGCCTCACACATTTAAAGATAAAATATAACTTTTACTTTATCAAGTGTCTTTTTGATTTTTAAAGAGTCTAAAAACAAAATTCTTCAATGGCGAACGGATATTTATAGGTGTGTAGGCAATGGCCTACAATTTATTTTGAAAAATAATTTTTTTATACTTAATACTTGAAAAATAAATTATAAGATAAGAAAAAAAAACAAGGACCGATCTACGTATAAGTTGCACCTCTAATGTGTTTTGATAATTTTTTAAATGTGTGTGGTATTGTTATATAATAATCTTAAAATATATTAAAGCTACAAAAACAAGTCTTAATATGTCTTTTATGCGTCATTTTAGTCTTTAAATGTGTTTTTAGCTTGTTAATTTAATCTTCAAATATTTTTTTTGCTAGTAAAATTGGTTTGTAAAATTATTAATAAATTCATATATTATAATAACAACAATCAACACATCACATATTTAAGAATAAAATTATTTATTTGCTCTTTTTTTTTAGTACTATACATGTCGCAACAATTGAAAGAGATATATGATGCCTCTACTTTTCAAAGTTTTTGTGTCCGTCCCTGAAACTCATACACACTAAGAATGGAGAAGAGACATATTGCGGGTTCGAAACTGCAAATCAAATGTCCTCACAACCTTTTATAATCTTTTTATAATCTGAGCTGCACTTAAGGACACTTATTTTGAGT
The DNA here is from genome assembly GCA_037974295.1 of Cicer cuneatum. Taxonomy (NCBI): domain Eukaryota; kingdom Viridiplantae; phylum Streptophyta; class Magnoliopsida; order Fabales; family Fabaceae; genus Cicer; species Cicer cuneatum. Next base: position 1,126,135 of record JBBPBO010001985.1, read on the forward strand.
AATTAGTTACTATTTTTTTCTTACCACGTGAAATATTTTAAAATTCTTCTAACTATTTAACTATATGATCTTAATTATATTAGATTATGGGGTGACTTCTTATGACATTGGAGATGGCTTTGGATATTTTGGAATTGCAACTCAAGATGTAAGACAATAATAGCATTCTAATTGTAATAACTTCACAAAAGCTTGAGCATGTAATATATATTCTAACTTGTGAATAATATGAATGAACAATGTAACATTGTTCAATTGTTAGGTTTACAAATTGGTTGAGCACATTAAGTACAAAGGTGGAAACATCACAAGAGAGGCTGGTCCAGTTGAGGGAGGAACAACTGTTATTGCCTTTGTGAAGGATCCTGATGGCTACACTTTTGCACTTATTCAAAAACCTGTAGTTAATGACCCTTTTTGTCAAATAATGCTTCGTGTTGGTGATTTAGAACGCGCAATCAAGTTTTATGAAAAGGTAACAAACAATCCAACACATTTTTGCACTGTCATTGCAATTGTATCTGTTTCTGGAGGGAGTACAAAATAGAATCAAAAAACCACATTTTATGAGTTATGATTCAAATATGCATTAAACCATTAATTTGTGGTTTATTAACTGAGGTTATGTTCTTATGGGATCATCATATTTGCACACAGGCTTTGGGCATGAAGGTGGTGAGGAAGGTTGATGATCCTGAGAACAAGGTGGAGTTTCCTCCTTTCTTTAACTAAAATTCATTAATCACTTGTAATAATAGTCTAAAATTGTTATTAAAACACAAAACAATGTTGCTTGTCCTACAGAACAGCATAGCTATACTTGGGTACGCAGAGGAGAACGAAACAACTGTGTTGGAGTTGACATATAATTATGGCGTGACAGAATACTCAAAGGGAAATGGTTATGCACAGGTTAGTTTATAAGTGAAATTATTTGTGACCTTGTTGAAGCCACATATTAGTGATCCAAACTTGTTTCATCTATCTAAAACAGATTGCTATTGGTACTGATGATGTATACAAGAGCGCTGATATAGTTAAGCTAGTGATAGAAGAGCTTGGAGGTGAGATCACTCAGGAACCAGGACCACCTCCTGGCCTTAACACAAAAGTCACTTCTTTTTTAGACCCAGAAGGATGGAAAACTGTAAGTTAATTCTTCCCTTTGGTTATGTTGAGTAGGGGTATGGCTGCAATTTATATGAGATATTAACTTAAATGAGAAAAAATGAGAGTAACATGTGAACAAAGAATGCAATGGCAATGCTTAATTGGTGCTACTTTGCTACCATAATAAAAATAAGTTATGTTTTGTATGTAGGCGCTTGTTGACAATGAAGATTTCCTGAAGGAACTGGAATGAAGAACTAGTTTACAAGAAATAAGTGCTTTTGTGGGAATAAATTGTCTTGCAATATTGATATTTCATTTGGTTCTGTAATCTATTTTAAAAGACATTCTTGAATTATGGTTGATTTTTTTTAGAGGACCGGTAGTTGCACGTGGCTCTAACCATCTAATTACTAACGTTGTAGGTAGATAGATGTATTTATCTTTATCACTCTAACCCTCGCATTTATCTCTAAAACCACCAACAGATTAATTAAACCAACAGAATGAAAAAACATTGGGCGTGCTATGCGTTGTAAGGAACATCTATTAAGTGATAACCCTTGTAAAAAAAAAAAGAAGTAATTAAGGGAGAATTTCAGCATAGAATGCATAGATACACATACAATATTTAGTTAGGTTAGCTAACCTAGTTAATCAAATTAAAAAAAGTTCAAATCTTATTTTCTAGAAGTTCAAATCCAATAAGATATAATAAAAAATGTAAATTTAATAAAATATAAAGAGTTTTTTATAAAGTAAATCACAATCATTTAATGTTTAAAAATGTTTGACTTATATGATAATTACTTTGAAAGTAATGAATATAATTTGTTATGATGTGTAAAATATTTTATTTTTCATATATACTCTTATCAAATACATTTCACCTCCCCTGTATATTTTTATCAAATATATTTCACTTCTAAAATGTCTTTTTTTATCAAATACATTTTTGTTATAGTATTTATAAAATGCATGTCCCCTTGACCATAGCTTTTTTTTATCAAATACATTTCACATTCATCGTATTTTTTTTATCAAATACATTTCACCTTCACCGTACAGTTCACCTTCACCACATTTTTAACATAAATAAATGGTTTTTCATAATTGGATTTAATTTTTTTAGTTTAACTATATTAACTAAAAATTTACAATTAAATAAATTAGAGATTAATAATATTAATTACATATATTTATTAAATAATTTAATAATGAAAATATTAAATATATTTGGTTTGTTCTCTCTTTCCCTTTTCAAAATGAATCTCCAACCAAATTCCAAATTTTCACATCTTCTTGTGTCTTCAAATCCTCTTTCTCACTTTCTTTTCTTCTTTTTTTTCTTTCCATTTTATTATATACCGTAACCAATCAAAACCTTAGTTGGTAACTTGTAACCGCTTAATCTACGTCACTTGTTTGTACACAAACAAATTTTAATTTTTTTAATAAAAAAAAAGCATGCCGAGAATTTATACCTCGTCATCTATGTTTGAGTCACCCACGTTAGATTACAATTACAATAGCTTACAAAAAGAATAAACGAACGAAGATTTTGTGGGTCGGTTACATTACCGAGTGTCTGTCTCTTAAGAAACGTATAGCTATTTTTCTCAAACATTGATTTGATTCAATGACTTAAACATTCACATTCACATTCACATTCACACTATTCACTCAATTTATCTCAACTACTACTACTATGCCTATCTAGACTTTGTTTCTTTATTTTGATGGCTCTTGATTCTATTATTAAAGCTACATTCTTCTGGGGTTGTTCCAATTCCAAACCTCATCCTCAATTGGGTTCTCATTCCTTGCTGATTGGGAATCTGAGAAATGATCTTCTTCGTAGATGTTGTTATTTGGGTGTTTTAGCTCAGAAAGCTACCATTCCTGTTGATGATGAAAAGCCCTTGCTTCATTCTCCTAATCCTGCTGTTGATGATCATCATGATGCCCTTCTCCTCAATTACTCCAAGGGGTTTCACAAGGACATCAACATGCTTCCCAGTGAGTAGTTAGTTATATTTATATCATATATCTCCTTCATCCATTCACCATAAATATTTCATTTTTATGTTTAACTAAAACTAAGACCATTCTTGTTTTACTGTCATGTGCTGCTGATTATTGCTCTATCTATCACCAATGAGTTATTAGAATTAGAATTATGTCAATTCATATATCTCCAATTTGCATTTGCATTTGGGGGAATCAATTTTGTGGTTGAAGCTGGCATTGCGACATGTTTACACGGCATGCTCATCATATTAGCTTTCAACTAAGAGATATGAGATTAATTTGGTGGTTGGGACTGAGAAGTTAAGGACTGGAGTGATAAGGATGTCAAGGGTTTGATAGTCACCCCCAACAACATATTAACTATACTAACGTTTGTTAGTTATTTCAAAAAATATCAGCATTCAGCTACTTTCTTCCATTGTTTTTTGAATCCCTTTTTTAATAACATAATTTTCTCATATGTATTCTTTGTGAAATTTTCTAATAATAAAGGTAGCCAAGATCGCAGAGAAGCCCTACTAACCAAAACACAAATCTTTCACATGATGATGGCAGTGTTAGTCAAGTATAGCGGCGTTATAACACTAACACAGCGAAATGTTATCAAACAGCTATACACGATTTAGTACAAAGAGTTATCAAATAGGCCTGGCTATAGCACTGTAGCGTACCTAAATTTGAACAAACTTCTATTTTCTGTGATCCTCGATTGACAATATTGGCTAAGAAAACATTTAGAGAAGGGATTTCAACCCCCTGCTCTCTCTAACTTGCTTGCTCTTTTATTTGTTTTTTCGTATTCTCTTAAATCTAATTGTAGGAAATAAAAAACTACTGGCCAAGAGAGAATGTTTGTGATGTAATTATTAACATTTGTGTTCTTAAGATATGCGGAAAGGCAATAGACTATTTATGCTATAGAACACCAGATTCTCTAAATGGTTAACCATGTCCATCCCATCTATTGTCATTTCGGCGATACATAGTGGACTCAAGGCGAGACAGCCTGAAATGTCGACAAAGTACAATGGCATCAATTGAGCATGGTTTTGATTTTTAAGTGCAAGCATGCACTATATAGTCTTGACTTCAGATATTATGATGATCCTATACAGACCATCTTATGTGCAATTTGATGATCCTTGTGCCCATTGATGATACTAATAGGGTGTTTGGAACCGTGGCAGGGATCCTCTAACCACGTGGTAGGAATGAAGCTACCGATTGTAGCTTCACGGTAAACAACCGTTAACACACATTAAACTAATTATATTGTAGTTTTTGTTGAATGTATCATATAATTAGAAGTTATGATGCATCACTTTGATCTTGCTTCTATATTAGTGTAAATAGATGGAAAACGTATGGTTTTAATCTGCGGGATTGCACCTTACTTGTCAAAATATACGTGTTGAACCATGCATTAATGCTACTATACATGTGCCTGCATGTAGATAAACAAAATTTCGTAATATAATGAATGCAACTTATGATTTTAAACTTGCTGTAGCCAGTATGCGTGATACGAACACGGTGTTTGTATCAATGCGATTTAATTCCCTTTCCTATTTTAATCTACATTTTAGCTTGACTATGTAACCTGGGTAATTGCAGAGCCATTAACGGCAATTGATGTTTCTTCTTTTGTTAGTGATGGATCAAAGGTGCGCGTGGCTTATCAGGTATCATGGTTAATAGTTTCTATTTTCTATTCAGATAAAGTATCCATGCTTCCTTTGCTAACTAGTCAACTGTTTGACACAGGGACTTCCGGGAGCATATAGTGAAGACGCAGCTTTGAAAGCGTATCCAGAATGCGAGACTGTGCCATGTGACGAATTTGAAGCGGCATTTAAGGTTCCTTTATTCAATTTATGATATCTTCTCCTTCCCCTTTTTCTCACTTGATGCTTTAATTTTATTAATTATAAATGCTGCATTGATATATTTGTGTTTTCATGTAGGCAGTTGAATTGTGGTTGGTGGATAAAGCGGTTCTACCAATTGAAAATTCTGTGGGCGGAAGCATCCACCGCAATTATGATTTACTTCTTCGACATAGGTTGCACATTGTTGGGGAGGTTCAGTTGCGTGTTAACCATTGTCTCTTAGGATTACCTGGTGTGACAAAAGAGGAGCTCAAAAGTGTCGTTAGTCATCCTCAGGTTCGCCAATTTTTTAGTTCTTAACTAAGTTTATGATTGCAAAGACTCCTGAAACTGCAAACTGTATCACTAGAATAAGATTACCTGTTGGCGACAAAATACCAATCCTTAAATATTCAGAAATTTTAAAATGCTGTTATAATATTTTTACATGCAGGCTCTTGCTCAATGTGAGATGGTGCTTAATGATTTACGTGTTGACAAAATTGGTGCACATGATACTGCTGCTGCTGCTCAGGTATATTATGAATTTTCTTTTTGTCCGAAAGTACGTATCGACTAAGTTGTAGAGTGACATGTCCTAACTATTAGGATCTTGTGAACAGACAGTGGCCATAAATCATGTAAGACACACCGGAGCTATTGCAAGTTCGCGAGCTGCAAAAGTATATGGCCTGGACGTTCTTGCAGAAAGAATTCAGGTAATACTTCATTTACTAGATTTTGAAGATTGAGATGCTAAAAAAGATTGCTTTGCCTTAGCATGCGTTTTCATATTTTCACATTGTTTTTAATGCATGCCTCTTCCAAATTATTGTTTTCCTTTCTGAGCTAGGATTGGACAGTGTTTATTTAATATTTTCTCAATGTATGAGCCAATCTTTAAAAAAGTGCCATGATTGTCATTTTTCATCTAGAAATGAGTATGGCTTTGACCTCTTATTTATCCTAATTTCTTTATTTTGAGATGTCATGACTCATGATAAGAAACTTGTTGCTGGTTATTTCTTTCTCCACGTTTAGGTTACATTGGAGAACTTGTTCTGTTTATTATAGTAAAAAAAGTATAAAATGGAACATATTTATGTTTCTTAGTATAAATCAAGATTAAAGTTGAGCTGTTCATTGCTATCCTCATAGGACGATAACGTAAACATTACTCGTTTCTTGGTCCTTGCAAGGGAGCCAATAATTCCAGGAACCGACCGGCCCTATAAGGTATACAAGTTGTGTTTAAATATATCTTTAGTTTTGGAGTTTGCTGATGAGTTCGTGATTTTTCTTCAGACTAGCATAGTTTTCAGTATAGAAGAAGGTCCTGGTGTACTATTCAAAGCTCTATCAGTGTTTTCTATGAGGGATATTAATTTGTCAAAGGTGAGTTGATTAATTAATGTTGAATTTTGAAATTACAACACAAATTCATCACTATTTTTTTATCATTTTTAATTCAGATAGAGAGTCGCCCATTGAAGCAGCGCCCGTTAAGGGTTGTTGACGATTCAAATGAAGGGAGTGCCAAGTGAGTAACTTTGTTCCGTATTTGAGATTTTCAATAGTTCATTTAGTGTGTAAACTTTTCAGTTTAAACACAAATCGAACAATGACAAGTGATGCATACTATATCCAGTCAACATTTATGTAGATAATGGATGTCTGGATTGTTTGGACCAGTTTTTTTTATGATTCTCGCCGGTTCTGAGATTAGCCTATTTCTTTGTTTAAAATGATTGATACCTGACCGGTTTCTGCTTCAACTGGGCAATCTGGTTTTTAAAACTATTGTTTTGGTTTTAATTCATGGTTAATGATTCTGATATTTTGCATGGAAATTAATTGTAAAACTATGATTTGGAAATAAACATTTTCTGTTGGCAGGTATTTCGACTACCTCTTCTACATCGATTTTGAAGCTTCAATGGCCGAACCTCGTGCACAATATGCTTTAGCACAGTTGCAGGTCCGTCCATCCATTATCAACTCAGTTTAATATTTTTTCCCTACATTTTTTTAAATGGAAATGTTGGTCATTAATTCATTTAAGCAGCATCTAGTTTGTTCATTTTCTTTCATATCAGTGGCATGATACATTATTAAATTTCCTTTTGCAGTATAGCTATGAATCAATACTTAATCAGAAAACCCTTCTGTAGTCCTCACCATGTTTTTACTAAAGATGTTATATTTCTTTTGTAACTTCATTCATATGTGTTGCTGTCAGATCAGATGCTATATCTCAAATTGTCGGTAACATGTTCTGTTTTGGTTTTTACATTTCAGGAAATTGCGAGATTTCTTCGAGTTCTTGGTTGTTATCCAATTGATACAGTTGTATAGAAGTTGATCAATGAGTTTTAAGGAGCAACAGAAGATGCTGTTTGTTTTACTGACAGCATGAGCAGCAAGGCTACTACCGGATGTAAAGGGAGAAAAGCATTGCGCCGTCCATGCGCCTATTTCAAAATTATTTTGATCTCCTAAGGAGTTTTGTCATAGTTCACCTTAGGGTGAATGCTGGTGCAGCTGCAAACATCGTGGTTTTGCTATTTATATTATATTATATTATATTATACTATACATATATTATCATTCGTTTGCGCATATATTGTATAGAGCACCATTAAAGACCAAAGTTTGTCGTTACCTTGAACATAAAAAACTCCTGGACACTATGTTCCTGAACCTCCCTTTAATCTTAGTTGCAGATCCTTTTATCTAAATAAAAAGAAAAACAATTTTGATGCAGAGTAAATCTTTTTACATTGTTAACTTATCAGAAACCACCATATGCATGACTTGTAATTTTTTGTTAGATATAATAAAAATCAAACTGTTTTAAATAACAAACAATTATGATTGCCTTATGAATTTGAATTAAATCTTAAAAAGAATTGTTGGGTGTTTAAATTTTTTCTTGAAGATGGACAATAAAACTAGACAATTGAGGATGTACATCTGCAACGAGAATAAGATAGATTCTATGATAGACCACTTTGATAGGTGGTCTACCTTAGATGACATAAGTTGCTTTTTAAAAATAGAAGATAAGGATCATTGTAACTTAATTTGTGCGGATTCAAACAAAAATAAAAAATACATATATATGCTTAAAAAGTTAACTCATTTGTGTCTGTTGTAGTTTACTCTAGACACATTTTGAAGTTTAAACTTGATGATTCTATCCTATCCATAACAAGCATCTCATATATGCCCTAAAAAAATCACAGAAATAATATTTTCACTTTTTTTTTAGTATAATATGCCCTAAAAAAATCACAGAAATAATATTTTCACTTTTTTTTTAGTATAATAATTGAGCAGATATCCATTAGATTCCTTAAAACATGCATGTGATCTTCTAAATAAGTAATGTTAATATAGTTCTTAAATATATATAGCCTCCAAGCACAATGTGGGCATGCCTTCCTTTTTTCTTTTTAATTAAAGTTTGCTGATTGAACCAGATCTTTAGATCCAATTGATTGAAAAGTTATTATATAAGTCAATATTTTAAGAAAGAGAACAACTACTACTCAATTTATTGTCTATTTTCCTTCACATGCAAGTACCTTAATAGCTAATGACAATCCATTAAGGAAGTCAATAAAAGTGGATAAGCTAGTGCCAACAATGTTCGATGACAAATACATTTGGCCTTCTATGACAGTGCCACACAACCATACCAACCCTCAACAATAACTGATCTATACGTTTTTTATATTAACAGTCAATTTGACAAAATCACGTAATATCATAATTTTATTGAAGTTTTATTTAAAGTGTAGTTTTTATCAAAATTATATCATGTTATTGTAATTTTGTCAAATTCACTTACAAGTAAAACATATACTTAGCGGGCATATAATTAATAGTGCTAATCAAAGTATCAACCCACTATTTTATGATAAGGATGAGTATTTAAAATTAAATAAGCCTTAATAAAGATGCTGCACATAGTTTGCTTAACATGATGGAAATACTCAAAGCATAGGTGAGTTGTCAAGTCCTATAATGAAAAAGGAAAAGATAATAAATTAGAAAAAGAAAAAGCAATGTAACAGGGAGAGGCCATCTAACAAAGTTATACCTATAGCTCCCTATATAGCTATAATTTGGTTCACAATCTTTCTGTTCCTTTTAACTCCTCCATCAAGCTTCTCAAATTTTCTTCATCCAATCGTCCAAGGTACTATTTTCAACACATAAACTTGACAAATATTTATAGATTTGGTAAGTTCTCTAGATTTTATGAGATGTATCTTGCAACTTATATGATAATTCATTGATACATGCCCAATTGATGTTGTATTATAATTTCAAAAGATACATATATTTAATAAGATGGTTCAATTCAATGTTAAATGGCTTCACCTCCCTAGATCTGTTCTTGCAACAATGATTTATTGAGTCTTTTATTGTACCTCAAATATTTATAGACCTTAAATTTATACTTTGATTTAATTAATGTTATTAAATTTTAAGTATTCATAATTTGTTTAGTATGTATAGTAAAATTTCACTCTCTAATTTTGGTATAAAAAATTATTTAATTATATTAATGTATTTTTAATATTTATTTTTATGTTGTTTAATATTGAATCCATAAAAATAATTGTGTAATATATAAGAATAACTAGACTTAAAATGTCTCCAATTTTATTATTGTTAATTTTTATTTTTGTTGGTACAATATTACTATTAATTTTTTAAAGGGTCTCATTTTAAATTTTTGTTTAGACCTCTAGATTCATTAAGCCAACCTAGAGACTACTTGAGATAGTTTATGAAAACAACAACTTATAATATGTATGCAATAAACTATTTTAGTTTATTTTCATCTTCAAGATAACTTATGAAAATAACTTATATAAAAACAACTTTACTTTATTTTATTTTTTGTCATAAAAATAACTTATACATAATTACTTATATAATGATCACCAAATTAAATGTTTATCCAAAAATGACCATTATCTATAAAAAATGTTGACTAATTAGTATTATTTAATATTATTATGGTATAGGCCTCAGGAAGAAGATGGCAACCGAGGCACCAAGTTGGGCTGATCAATGGGGTGCTGGTGGGTTTGGGGCCATGGAAGATGATAGGACTAAAACCCAAAATGAGACAGGTAAGAGCAAGAATTCAAGTGCTAAGGGTGGCTTTAGCAAAGCCAAAGCAACTGCCTCAAACTGTGTTAAATGGTTAAAAAGCCTATGCAAGAGAAAGAGTACTACATCTCAACAACTTGGTTAATGGAAGATATTATGTGTTCATTTTTAATTCACCACTATGGCACATATCAGTTTTGTATAATTCTATTTTTCTTCTTATTTTCATGGATTAAAGGTGGTTTGGTTAGTTAGTGTTTGTTTGAGTAACGAAAATCGATTTTGATTGTTTTTATAAAAACAATTTTAATTGTGTTGATTTCTTAAATTAATTTTATATTTTTCAAATAGAGATGAAAAAATTATTATTAATAACATAATTAATTTTTTTATAAATGTCTTAAATGAGATTTGAAATTAGCTTACAAAATTAAACTTTTACAGTTCAATTCACACTTCATCGACTAAAATGGTTTTTTATTAAAAATTAATTCAACAACAAATTCAAGACTAAAAAGTAATTATATTTAGAGTATTTTGAATACAAAAACAAGTCTACTCGAAATATATAACTATTATCTATAGAATATTTAATAATAAATTTAATTGTATTATTTTAATATCTTATAAAATATTATTTTATTTTAAGCTCAATAAAATAGACAATTTAAGAGAAATATACTATATTCTACAATAATAAATTTATTATTATAAATTATATATTATTTTTTCATTTTTTCCTGAAATGTGTACATGCATTAAATCTTTTGATTTATTGGTGTATATCAAACTAAATATGTATATGGGGTAGAATTGGTTGACACCCTGATGTCAAACTATATAATATGACGTATTCTATAATTTTTTTTTAAAAAATACACAAATGCAAATTCGAAATATGATATTTAATTTAATAATATTAAAATTTATTCTAAAATAAAAAAAAAATTAAAACTTGTCATTGAGCCAGGCATTACAAATATATCTGATAAATTTAATTGTATATATATATATTACAAAATTCGCTGTTATTTTAAAAACTGTTATCACAAACATTATGTCTATAATTTTGATATTAATATAAAATTATTTGATATATAAACAAAATACATCAAAATTAACTAATTTAATAAAAATTTATAAGATGTTAATTTTAGAATATATCAATAATATATCAAAACATTTAAAATTAATATAAATTTTATAGAAATAATTTATATATGTGATAAACAATTTTATTTCAATGAGAAGTTTGGTAATACATATAATACAATAAATAATTATCAAGTGACATAATATTCCTTTGACAGTGCAGTGTCAATGGTCTCTCTCTATATAAAGAAATTAATCTATGCATATAATGTGTATATGGACCAACTTGTATTTAAAAAATACACCTTTAGGGTCTCATTATTTAAGAGCAACTTCTAATATTCCCTTTTATCGGAAAATTGATTAATTTAGTTAAAAATCTTAAATTAATTTTATCAAATTATTAAGGTAATTAATTAATTAAACTGATTATAGTGCTAATTAAGTGATAAAAATGTAAAAAAAAATTATAAAACTATTCACTAAATTAAGAAAAACTACAACATGACGAATGAGGGAGGCCCATAACTTCTTTATAAAAAATTGAGAAGACGTATCACACCTTATGCTGACATCTGGTTTATTTTTTATAGACATCAATCAATGAAAAGTTGTATATATGTAACCACGAAAAATTATGCATTGAATAAAACCTTGTTCAATTGATACCGTAAAGAAAACAATTTGCATGAATGAGAGGCCATGAGATGAATCGATAGTAAGCATTTTTTTGTCGTTGGAGAGATGACATGACAATCAACTTTGGCTAAGTTCATATGTCTAAGGTAACACATAATTTTTGTATCTTTTCATCGATACAAGCAATGTATTTTAGATTTCGTGAACTAGTTGTTAGTTAGCAAGAGACAACCGGTCACAATGATAATAATACTAAGTAACAATTATATAAATTTTTTGACAAAAGACATTGTGAAACAAATCAAACACATTTCAGTGTCTGAATTTTTCAATTTCAATGTTTTAGAGTTAAAAAAAGTATAAATGATCAAAAGATCATCCTTCTAACAAAATAAAAAATTAATTATTAAGATTGACAACTAAAAAAAAAGGATACATAAATGGGGTGGTTTGAAATGAATAAATAAAGTGAATTTTAATTGGGATGTTGGTTTTGAGTGAGATCGTACAAGTAAGGACCACAGTGCAATGCAGTGCAGTGGCACTGAGTCAATTACACATATTTCTATAACTATTCATTCATTCACATATTCCCTAGCTCATTTATCTTCACTTTACACACACTAATTAACCTTCTTTATGGAAAACTGTTATTCTACTCCTTCAAACATATCCTAATTGTGAACACTGAAGAAGACCCTTCAATCTTGAGCAACAACTTCCTCTAAGGAACGGAGGTCTAGGCTCTACATACTAAAGAGCTGCATTATTATGTTACTATGTTGCCACAAGTACCAACAATATTAAATCATCTCTGTCTTTTGCTCATTTACTACACCAACCCCACTGTTTTTTTTTTTTAAAGGTAATTAATTATATATAACGTTCTAGTTTTTTTTAGTCACTATATATATTACTATTAAGGTTTTTATTACTCAGAGGATGCTTTTGTCTATTGTTGGTATTCATTGACCAAGTTGAGAACTTTATTGCACCTCAGAACATTGTCTGAAGATTCCTTATTTGATAGGGTATGAAATGAACATTAATGAAGACACTGCTTCAAATTAATTTAATGGTGAGATTTTTATGAGTGTGAATGACAAATGGCCAGGATTTTCACGTTATTGTATAATCAGACATTGTTCAATTGAGGTTGTTTTGTAGTGTAAAAGAAGGTGAAAAAAATAAAAGACAGTGTTTCACATGAAGATAGGGACATATCGTGGCTCCCAATTAAGTACTGGTCCTTAATTTAAGGTAGGATCACTTGGGTCAAGCTGGCTAGATAAAGGGTTTGGTTACTTTTGTGCTAACTTTGCCACAGTTACATTACATAAAGGGCTATCATAAATTTATCTCACAAGCTAAGCTAGCTAACTCCACCTTTTCTCTTGCTTAATTGTTTACATCATGGTTCAGCAATATTCACATCCATACATATTATTTCTAATTTTTTTTTTAAACAATTTCGGAGAGTCTGCATACTTACATGTTTTTGGGAATCAATTCTATGGGAGTTAAGAAGTTGAGTGATTTAGAGATTGCGAATTCGATATCTACCTTCAACAAAATATTAACAATAGTAATAATATTAATTATTAACATTAATTGTTACAAAAAAATAATCATATAATATACTCTCATTCCGTCTCACATTAATATTTTATTTGTACTTGTTCTCTAATAACTCAACTGGTAGTAGGAGTGGTGGAATAATGATACTTATTGTCTAAGTACCACATGTTTAACTTTTATAAAAGACAAAAACTTACTAATATGTAATGAAAGCAAAATGAGTACGAAAAGATTGCAAACAACAGAATCAATCAATATAGAATATGATCATCTATACATATTATTACCTATTATAGTGCTATAAAATTGTCGAGGTTTTATAGTTTTACGGTGCACATTCAAAAAATGTTATAATAAACCATTTTCTGATATGTTTGGTAAGCGATCTAAATAGCACTTTTTCTGATAAACACTATTAAATGACCTATTTTTTTTTCTTCCATTCCTAATTATAAAATAATGGTACAAAATAGTCCCATTCTTTTGACAAAAGCTTATTTTTCAATCACATAATCTAATTAATTGCACAAATAAAAAACTACATATTATTACAATACAAAATAATGGTTTTATTACTTAAAAGACATAATCAACCAACATGTGTATTGATTCAAAAATTGGTTAAAAATATCACATAAACTACAACACTTATTAAAAAATATCACATTTAAATAATATTAATTTATTTTACAACGCTTTTTCAAAATGCGCTATAACAAATCTCTATGCAAATTTTAATAATGCATGTTTAAATAAACGGTATAAAACGTGCGCTATAATAAACCAAATTTGGCCATGGCTGTCGAGAGTGGAAGTAATAGGAATAAATATGTCTCAAGTATGGTTACAATTACAAGAGGTGGAAACTGGAAAGGGTCACTTGTGTTACAAGGTTTCATTTTGACGACACAACTCTTCCACTCGACTTTAATTTCGGCTTGTGTCGGGTTATCGCAGATAGTGCAACTATGATGCCAATAGTTATATGACTAATTTTGAAAAACTAATACATATTGTTGATAAATTTATTTATTAGCCAAATTAAATATCTTTTTTTTAGAAAATTAGATTTGGTATCCTATAATTTGATTTCTACCTTCTAATATATAAAAAATTCAATTTTATCTCTTTCATTTTTATTCGTTCACCAGTAAAAAAAATTGCTAAATAGTCGTACCTCATAAAAAATTCTGGTACATGAATATTTCTCTCAAAAATTCGATACACAAATTAACACTATTGAAGATTGTATTTTCAAAATTTTTTGTGATTTATTTTGTGTTCCAAAAATTTCGAGACATAAAATTTTTTGTATTGTAAATTGTTTTCCGGAAATTTCGCTAATAAAATTTCCGGTAATAATATTAATTTTATTCTATCAAAAATTTCAAATTTTTTTAAATACAATTTTTTCTCTTTCTCAATTAGTCTCCAAAACGTTTTATCATTTGAATCTTTTTATTATCTCAAATTAAATCCTAGTTAGTTTATAACATGAGTAAATCAACCATTCGTAAATCACAACACCCTAACATCACACTTCATAAAAAAAAATTAATTGAAGCCTCTCTAATTGAGACTTGTCGATCCTTTAACCATAAAGTGAAATTTCTAGTAGTTATGTTTTAGTACTTGAAATTTCAAAAATTAAATTTTTAGTTACAACCATACCAGAAATTTGAAATTTCTGATTGAAAATAACTCCCGAAAATTTCATTTTCGAAATTTCCAGTATTGAAATATAACTACTGATGAAATTTCCGGTTAGAAAAGTTCATAGAAAAAATTACTTTTTTGAAAATTTAGGAATGTGGGGGTATGATCAAGATATCCAAATTTATTTTAATTTTTACTATTCACTTAAGGGTATTTTAGTAAGTTAAACGATACAAATTATAAATAAGGGGTACAGGTAGGAGTGTGCAAAATATACGGTTAATTAGACCATATTGAAAAAATTGAATTGCATTGCACCAGGAAAAACCAAACCAATTAAATAGTTGAATTGAACCACATATTTAAAACAATTCATTTAACCAAACTTAATTTAAAAACTAGTTTAACAATTTAATAATTTTTTTTCGTCTTAATTAATATTTTTTTGAAATTTTCTTTTCTAAAAAAAAAATATAAAAAATATCGAAACTTTTTGTTCAAATACATCAAAAAAAAATTTAAATCATTTTTTTCTTGGAAAATTGTTTAGAAAAAAATCGAAAATATTTTTTTTTCTAAAAAAGTTTTGATTTTTTTTTTAAAAAATAATCGAAACTTTTTTCTCGAATATTTTTATATCTATTTTTTTCAAAAAATTTTTATATAAAGAATTTTAAAATTATTTTTCAAAAAGTAATCAATTTTTTTTTATCGAGAAATATTTTACATCTATTTTTCTCAAAAAAATTAAAAACTTTTTTCTCGAAAAAATTGAAATTTTTTGGCAAAAAAAATTTAATTTTTTTTTTGGAAAAACTAAATTTTAACTAAAAAATTTCAAAAATATTAAACTGATTTATATTTATAAAATCGATTCAGAATTATGCTGAACTTGATTTTAAGGTGGTTTCAAGAATTAAACCAAAAAATTAATATAGTGCAATGCACCATAAACACTCATAAGCATAAGTCTAATTGCGGAGTATTTCTCTTTTCTAATATTAATGAGAGATTACTAAATGATTTTCAAAATGATTTGATGTACCTTAATGATGTCAAGGATTTTGCTAAATGCACTTATAAAACTGACCATACAACTGAGATTAGTAATTCAAAGAGAAGCTAACGAATCAGCTATGCAACAATGTGACAATTGAAAAGCGCTAACTCAATAACTCTATTATATTTAGTGTTATTATTCTTTAAATACTTTTGAATTAATTTAAATTTAATTTCTCAACAATTATTTGATTTTTATTGAACAAATTCCCATGATAGGCAATTTAGATAAAACAATTTCTTTTTTTACTATTTTGAGAAAATTAAATAAAGATAACTATCAAATTATATGTTAGAGGTTCGAAACATGTGAAATGACTATTTTGGAAAAGGTTTAACCTAATTACTAGCATGCACTTGTTGTCAAAAAGTGAATTACACAGTTTTATTTGTGAAAATTCCGGATAAAAGAAAAAGAGCATTGTTGTTAATTATGATAACAAAAATAGGCTACATATATAATTCTGCTTGTACTAGGTGACAACATGTTGATTAAAGTAAAGCTTTGAGAAAGTTCGAAAACGTGTGCAAACAAATCTCTCCCCTTAGTTATGGGCATTCCTCGCGGAAACAGGGTCCCAGGCATGCATGGTGGTGCTAATTAACACATTCAATGGTGCTACCCTATTATTCTACTTATGTCACGGAAAGGGAAACTCAACTTTATCGACTTCAGTATTAAAACTCCATGTATATATACTCCATTCAAAAAAGATATACCAACTTTTTTTTAGTTTATTTTTATTCAAGTAGTATTCAATTCTTCACTAACAATTTATCATAATACATATATCTATCTAATTGCATATTAACATTTCCATCTCTATTGACAAAATATTTCATAGTTAGATTTTAGTTACTTTTTTCAATTAAAGACGAATTAGTCTAGGACTCTTTTTTTTTTTTTTATAAT